>BSQZ01000004.1:5042006-5652006 GCA_033239005.1 Lamellibrachia satsuma
GTTCAGGCATTTTCTCGATTGTCTGTACTTTTTTCGGGTCCATACGGAGTCCTTCTGGTGTGAGCAGATGACCAATGTACGGGACTTCCGTCATCTTTAATTTCGTCTTCTCTGCATTCAGTCGAAGATTCCGCTCTTAAGCACGATCGAAGAATGCTCGCAGGTTCTTGTTGTGGTCAATATCTGCCTCTTCTTCAGTTGTACCACAACCTACTATTAGAATGTCATCGTGGTTGATTGATTGTGCGTTGCCAGATCTCGGGTGCAGAGTTAATCCCGAAAGGCATCAATACCGACCAAATGTTGTTCATAATGATAGACTTCTCATCCAACGGGATCTGCCAAAACCCGTTCTTGGCGCCTAACACAGTGAAGTCATGCATTCTTCAGAGTACTGGATGACATCGGATAGTACTCACGTCTGATAGTTGTATTCAGATCTTTGGGATCTAGGCATATACTGATCTATCCGCTTCATTTCTGGACAATCATCATACTTGATTCCTAGTCCGTTGCCTGTATGACTGGCGTCAATACTCAATCACACACTATCTCGACAAGTTTCTTGCGTACCTTTACACCCACTGATACAGTTACAAGTCTCGGTGCGTGCAACACTGGTCTTACAGATTCATCGATCTCAAAGGAATAGCTGTCCTTCAGCCTTCCCTGGCCCTCGAACACGTCTGGGTATTCTGCTTTCACAGCACAAGCAGTTAGCTTCTTCGCATGTACAGCCTCGATCCGAATCCTTGATCTTCAGCACTCCCATGCCATCGCAAGCGTCCAAGTATTGGCGTGTACTTGCCTTACAACCACGTAGAAAACTAGTATGTTTTTCACTCCTTTCATGACAGCAGACAGCTTACACTGACCCAGCGATTTCTCTCGTGTTCCGTTGTACGTCACACTGATACTTTTCACTGGCCGCAGCCTAGCTAGCGATCTGTCTCCAACCACTCTCACGTACTCGTGACGTGGCAGCAGGCAACACTCAGATGATCTTAGAAACGCTTCATGGTCTTCTTACACAATGCTCTGAAATAAGGAAATGGCACTTTTAATAAGAATATTACATTTCATAGATTTCTCGAAAAATTCTAGACTATCTAAATAGTTTGCGTAGGAGAATGGTCTTACAGCCAGTTGGCACTGAGAAGTGGTACTGTGAGGTATGTGGTCATGTAGCTCCCAGCACTGTATTTTTACCTAATAATTGATATAAGTGGTTTAACAATCTGGCCATCCTAGTGCTTCTCACCCAGGATAATCAAAGACAGATCATACATCTGAAGAAAATTCTTTTTTTAGTAACCTAGGATGGCTTGTCTGACTTTAATAGAAACTGCTCAGTGGCGCCCCCCTTCAAGTGGCGCCCAGGGCACCTGCCATACCTGCCATACCTTAGGTACGCCACTGCTCAGATCCACTGTATATCTGAAAAAGCACTAGCACGCCGCTGTCACCCACATTCAATGTTATCATGGCGCGACGCTGATTCCCCACACTGATTACAGACAATGATCCAACATTGTATTCACTGTCACAAAATGCAACCTGTTCTTGCTTTCTTATCTTACCACAGCTACGGCATTCCTTGCCGTAGGCCGGACACTGTTTTGGTGCATGCTCGTATCAGCAAAATGTTCAATCAGTGGCTGACGTTTATGTTTCTTCGCATAGTCATAGAGACTGAGTCCGCCGCGTCCCGTGTGTCTTTGACCTCGTCCGCTGTTTGCTTTCACAGCACAAACTGCCTGCTCGCCTGACATGACAGGCGTCTGTTCTCCGGTTGCCTCTGCTGCTTGTACCATATCTCGTACGCTCTTTCCAGATTTAGATTTTTCTCTCGAAGAAGCCTCTCTCTGACTTTCTTGTCTCTCATACCATATACGAACTGGACCCTGATTATCTGACTGGTTGTAATATTTGCGAAATCGCATCTTTCTGAGACTGAGGAGTGTCGTAACTCCGTCAGGTAGTGTGAACCAGTTTCACCAGTCTCCTGATTCCTGCATTGGAACCTGTACCTTTCATATACATCGTGTTCTGCCTAGGATTACAGGGTTCATCGAACTTCTTAAGCCCGTCAGCTAACGTATCCTCACTTTCACCTTCTAGCAGTCGGCATACTGAAAACTTTCAAACACTTTAACTGCTGCGTCCTCGCCAACGGCAACGACGGACACAAGTGTACACACAAGTTTTTTTTCAGCAGCTTCATCAATTCCAGTTGCTACCTCGAACATTGTCCATGTTTCCCGCCAGTATTCCCATAGACGAGACGCAGACTTTTCGTTAATATTCAGGGGTTTCGTTAATATTCGCCATTTCAATTTGCAATGTTTTCGTTAGCGTAATAATGTAAATGGCAATGCGGCTACGTTCTCGCCTATGACAGACCAACACCGGTACACTAAACGCGTTAATCAAATTCGTTATTAGCGATATGTTACCACAGACAGACAGACAACGCTATCAGCCATTATCGACGGACCACGCCATCGCCGTCGACACCCGATCCACTCAGTCTCAGGGAGGGCTCATTAACGCTACACCTCCCCCCAAATACGCCACTGAGTTGAAGACACGGTCCTCATGCGACGGCACGAGTATGTCTCGTCTAACACGTATACTTCATTCCGTCACTAATTACCTTTCTTTTTCGCCTCCCTCTTCAGTCCCTCGCTCAAAACGGAAATGTTCCTATGCTGTGGCTATGCTTCGAATTAACTAGACTTTAAATTAATACGTCATTCTATATTTGTGAACATGAATGACTGCTAGTGGCATTTATGGTGGGTTTTGCCTAAAATTGCATAAATTGATTCGCTTAAGAAACATGTTATATTGTCGAACAATTGAAGATATTAGATGGATATTTCCAACCTAAAATGAACGTACCATTCGAGAGACATCTTTTTCGAAAGATGGAGCAGGCACAAAACGAAACGGTAGACCAATTTGTGTCTCGTCTACGACAGAAAGCAATATCATGCGGGTTTGGTAATGTTGATGAAGCTATCAGAGACCAGGTAATAGAGAAATGCAGAAGCGAGAGAAAGCAGAGAAGAAACTGGATGAGCTACTGGAGAAAGAGATCATCGAAGAAGTTTCGAACACACCAACGACGTGGTTATCACCTCTTGTAGTAGTACCCAAACCAGATGGCTACATACGTATCTGTGTAGACATGCGAAGAGCCAACGAGGCAATTGTGAGAGAGAGAGAGAGAGAGAGAGAGAGAGAGAGAGAGAGAGAGAGAGAGAGAGAGAGAGAGAGAGAGAGAGAGAGAGAGAGAGAGAGAGAGAGAGAGAGAGAGAGAGAGAGAGAGAGAGAGAGAGAGAGAGAGAGAGAGAGAGAGAGAGAGAGACATCCTATTCCAACCACTGAGGAAGTTCTCCAAGACTTAAGTGGGTCGACGGTGTTCAGCAAGCTAGATCTCAAATGGGGATTCCACCAAGTGGAGCTGGCAGAGGAGTCACGGGAAATAACTACATTCGTGACACACAGAGGATTGTACAGGTATCGCAGGCTGATGTTTGGCATTGCCTTAGCACCTGAGAACTATCAGAAGATCGTGAAGGATGTACTGCGAGACTGCAAGGGAGCAGCAAACATAGCAGATCGGGAAGGACAGTTTGTAGAAATTTCAGGAGGTGGCTTAATTAAATATGTTGTAATTGGCAACATCTATAGGCCACCGAGAGATTTTAACGTATATTACAGACAATTTACTGATGAATTTGCTACATTACTAACATTATTTGATAGCTGTAATAATGAGATACTTATAGCAGGGGATTTTAACATAAATCTACTCGAAACAAATGAAAAAGAAATATTTAGTGATTTATTTGTTACTCTAACCGAGCGCAGTTTCTTTCCCAAAATCACATTACCCACTCGATTTTCAATGTCAACTGTTACCACGGTACTTTAATTGATAACCTGTTCTGCAAACTAACTAAGTCAACCATTGATTCAACCTCAGGAATTCTTACTAAGATCATCAATCATACTTTACTCTCATAAACGCTGTTTTAATTAAAAACTGTCCTCCAAAAACAATTCAAATATATATGGAGAATGAAAGATCCCTTACAAACTTAAAAAAAATTAATTAATGTCCCTAAACATAATGGATAGGTTAGATCAAAATATTAGTTCCGACCTCACTACTACCTATGAGATACTAATAGCTGAAATAGAAAATGCATGTGAGAAACACATACCTTTTAAACTTGCTAAATAGAATAAATACAAACATAAAAAGTCTACATGGATAACTCAAGGTATTATTAGATCTATTAAAACCAGGGATCGGCTATGCAAAAAAACTAAAAATGACAGACCATAACTTGACAGAATACGTTACCTTCAAAATTAACTTAACATCTTACAACAACATTTTGAAAAGTAGTATCCGATCAGCAAAGCAGATGCCTTATACACATATCTTCAATAAATAAAAAAACGATATGAGGAAAACGTGGAAAACAATGCAGGAAATCTTATTTAAAATGCAAAAGTAAATATCTAAAATTTCTTTTTACAGTTGTAACTTGTAAAATGGAAATACATTTTTCACAAATATAGGCCCATCTTTAGCATGCAAAATTATAAATGATAGTGATAACAATTTTAATTATTACTTAAAAAGGAACTCAATTATTGTGTTCAAATTTACGGAAATTGATGAAGAGACAATAATAAAAATAGTAGATGGTTTCCTCCAACTTTATGCACACTTCAAACAACATAATATTTTGTATGATAGTCAATATGGCTTTAGAACTGAACATTAAACTGAACTGGCTGTTTTGAACTCCTAGACAAAGCAATAACCACTTTAGATAAAATGATACACCATTCAGAATATATTCCTTGATTTATCAAAAGCCTTTGACACTATCGATCATCAGATATTGTTGAACAATGCCATGGCATAAAAAACAACTTTAAAACTACTTGAAAGTTATCTAACAAATTGGACACAATTCGGTGAATTCAATGGCGTCTTATTGAACACATTACAAATTTCCACTGAATAAAAATAAAAGGTTCAATCCTTGGCCCTCTTCTCTTTTTTTAATTTGCATAAATGACATTCCACAAGCAACTACACAATTTTATTTTATTATGTATACCAATGACACCACACTCTTTAGTATCTTTAAGTAATTTAAGACTTCCACTAAGGAAGTGAACGTAGTTACCCTAATAAATAGTGAATTAGCCAAAATAAGTTAATGGTTAAAAATAAATAAGTTATCTCTTACTGTAAGCAAATCAAAATACATACTGTATAAAAAGGTCAACAAAGCTTTAAATATATCTCTGCTTAAAATATATGCCATAGTTATTGACAGTGTAAAAAAATTTAATTTTCTTGGTATCATTATATATGATAATTTAAACTGGAAAAAACATATAGAAAAATCTGCCAACAAATGTTCTAAAACAATTGGAATTCTTAATAAACTCAAACATTTGTTACCAACACATGTAAAATTAACCCTCTTTAACACTTTAATTCAACAATGCATAAATTATGGCATCATGGTTTGGGGCTTTAAATGTGGCAGAATGTTCAAGCTACAAAAGAGAGCATTAAGTTTTGTTAATGTTAGTAAATATAATGCACATACAGACCCAATTTTTTAAGCAATTAAACACACTGAAGGTTCAAGATATCTTATGAATTCAACAATACAAATTTCATTATAAATTTACGCAACAATTTACCTGCTTATTTACAACAACTACCACTGTAGCCCAATCACACCATTCACACTTATAATATATGAACATATAGCGACAACATGTAAACACAATTCAATATGAATTTGCAAAAGGACGTTTGCGGCATAGAATGTCAATTTTAGTAAATAGATCTTCTAATAAAAAGCCAGAGAGATATGCACATAGTTTATATGGCTTTATCCATTAATTATGTGAAGATTTATTACCTAAGTAATTATCAAGAACATTGTTTTTTACCTAACTGTTATATATGTCACCAATTACAGGAACATTGATATAATTATCCTGGTTTGCACATGGCACATTATAAATGGTCCATTGTTGTTACTACTGTCTGAACAACATATTTATAATTTTGTACTTTTTTCTAGCGAAACATTTAACGATTCGAAGCTTTGTATTAAATAATTCACCAGAGGGTGGCCCCTTTGATATCGATCCAACTGGTCTTAATAGAGGTCTCCCAGATCCTATCGGATAATAGTTAGTTATAATTTACTAAATACTAATTTATACTTTTATTTTGATGTATACTTTACTTTGATGCTAAATAATTATACTCTGTGGATATTGTCTTATTCCATGTTTTTTTATATATTGCTATACGATTGTTATATTATGTTAATGTATGTTGAGTTTGTAGTTCATGTTTTGTTTGTTATGGATCTTAATAAATTATATCTGAATCTGATGTGCTAACCACTACATTACCCCGTTGTACGATAACGGCCTCACGAAACAGTCTCGCACATACCGCTATATGGTGCGAAGTTGGACGAACAGTCGACACTGTTTGTGTTGTTGGTGTTGTGTCATTATCTACATTTAGGTTGTTCTAACGCATAACACTCATGATAATAGCCATACGTGCGTTATTTTATACAGTCGATTTATGATTTCAGAACTATGCACTTGTGTTTTGACAGCGCATGACCTGACGCCACGCACGTGTTGTGTGTTGACGTTTTGTCGCAGCAATGCCAATCATGGACTACGTCAAAGTTTGCTTGGAAGAAATCGCATTGGAAGGGCTAGATGGTAAGTCTGTCGGAACAGTTGATGTTCAGACAGTGCCATGATTTATATAAGTTATCAAGGTAAATGTAAAAATGAGTGCCGTAAAATAATGTGTTGGTGGGCTTGGTAGATTAAGATTTATTCAACATAATGATAATTCAATCAATGCACACCTGCCACACCACTTGGCACTTGCCGTAAAGCCGGTAATCTCTATTAAATAAATATTACGACAACGGCACGGTGGGTACCGATATAAAGAAGAATTAACAAATAAAACTTCACTGAATTAATCTACCTTAATCTTTATTATAACAATCGATATTAAATCCTGAGAGTGTACTAGTTCCAGCCAAGCTTACATACCTAGTATCAGTCGTGGGGGGGTCTATCAGCAGTTCACCAGCATACCCAGCCCTTGCCCTTGGCTGAGAGGGAAACCCTCCTCAGCCTACACCACAGCCTGCCTGCAACTTCACTCTCTGACAGCCTCAACTTTTTTTTCTGTCTACAACACTATAAAATCCAAGCCTGGCTCACCAAACACTCACTAGCCAATCATTATCTCTCACTTTCCCACCTTCTAGTTTGAACAAACTAACTAACACCACATGTTTCTCATGAGGCAACAGTACCTGTGTAATTAATTAACACTTATACTTATCAATCTGGTGACACTGGACCTTGGCTCTTATCTAACATATCCCAGAACTGACACCCCAGCACTGCTACTGGCATGATATTTAAAACATGTAATTAGATATAATAAGTATAACTGATATCATACTGATGACATAATTATATTATATAACTGATGTGGTAACAGTTGTATTATAATGAGCCCTACCACACACTCACCAGCTTGCAAGACTTGAAATTTTGAATCTTGATTGTCAAAAATAGTGAATGTAATAAGATCCGTGTTGTGGTACAGTTGTGTGACTTGTGTCGGTGCTTTTCTAGAATTCGGGCCCACCTCGATTTCGCCATTGTCAACATGCAATATATGCAGTGTCCATGCACAATGCATATTAAACTAACGGAACATGTAAATTATTAAACGTGCGTAAAAACACAATTAATCACCTTTTTCGAAACTCGGAATTTGCATATTTAACCTGCGTTGAGCGGCATGCTGCCCCCTTTATTTATGGTGAAACTTATAGCGAGTTAAATTGCATTGAATTGTTTACCATTTTGATCCTTATCAAATCTAACAACTAAAGTCAATTCTTTTAATGATTTAAAAAAATATGCATTTTTTTATTACACAGACTGCACACATTACTTAAACTAGTCACACACTACACATCTGAACACAAGTGAACTGGATTCGCGATGTGTTGAACCATTTGAGGAAGTAGCTTTAATGTTTGTGTAACTGCAATTCAGACTGTATTGTTGATGGTACATTTGATAGAATTATACTAGAAGGTTAAATTTCCTCACTGAATGACATGTAATGACTTCCAATATGTTAATGAATGGAACAAAATATCTACAGATTGTGTAAATACTAAAAGTGTGAATATGAACAAATGTTGACTCTTGATAAGCCAATGGCTTCCTTGCCCACTTGCCATCTGGGCTTTGGCCTTGGATGGCAATCTTGTTAAAAACGACACCAGTAATTTTCAGGGATCACATTACAAGCCTTGTGGCTACGGCTGGAGAATGTCAAACCTGCATTCCCTCTTCCATTGGACGATGCTACCAAGAGCTTCCTGTGGACGTCGGTCATCAGCCATGAGAGGGCGCTGCAATTCTACGAGCTGCCAGAGCCGCGACCTCATCTTGCCATTTTTAATCGCTTTGACTTTGCTGACCCAGAGACAGGAATCTGCGTTGAACAGGTAGAACTAGAAGACTTGGTTTAAATATAATATTCAATCCTTTTACAGCACTATCATAGACAATTTGGTATTTCTGGCACAGCTCTTTGGTGGTTCAAATCATATTTTTGAGACAGACACCAAAGCATTAACATATCTCGCACACTATCCTGACCACAACATCTTCCATTCGGAGTTCTGCAAGTATCCATCTTGGCCCTGTTCTCTCAGCCAAGTCATTACTAATCATAATCTCAGTCATCACCTGTATGTGGATGACACACAGGTTTACATATAACTTTCACAAGCAAATGCACAAGAATCTGTTTCGATTTTAAGTGATTGTCTCACTGACATCTTGTTTTGGATGGAATCAAGTAAGCTAAAGCTTAATCCAGATAAAACAGACCTTATTGTTATTGGCACTAAACAACAACGAAATAAGGTCATCAGCCATTTTCCAGTTAAACTGCTTGGCAATGATACATTTCCCATCAGACACCATTCGTAATCGAAGAGTTGTCTTTGACAGTGACTTCAACTTTCGCCAGCATATTTTTCAAGTATGCAAGTCCTGTTTCTGCCATATATGTGATCTCCATCGAATTTGGCATGACATCTTTATCTACTGCTAAAACAATATCAACAGCAATAATTAGAATAACATTGCTAAAAAAGACAGGGTACCACGGTTTTCACCATCACTACTACCACTACTGTTGCTTATTGAATAAATTTTAAACTGTCCACTCTTACATATCGTGCTTTATTATCTATACAACAACCATCCTACTTGCCTAGTCTCCTGCGTCTTTCAAATATCCCTAGGCAGCTCAGATCATCCATTTCACAACAAGTTATTGTTCCTAAAACTAAACTTTGCTTGGGCAAATATGCTTTCTCTGTTGCTGCGCCTAGGGTCTGGAATGAGCTCCCCATCACTTTGAAAACATCTGAAACTACAGCTATCTTCCAAAAAAAGCTCCCTGCTTCCCTATTCACGATTATGCTTAATGATTCTGTTTTGTTGCGCCTCTAAGCTCAGGTTCCTGAGGATATAGGCACCATAGAAGTTAATTATTATTTTATATATATATATATTTATACATTTTAGCGGTATGATTTAAACTTCTATTCATGTAATTGTGAACTTCAGAAGAAATAGTACATGGCCAGTTTAATGCTAATAATGTATTGTGTTTCAGCTATTAAACTGTGGAATACCTTTCTTGGTATTTGACACATTCCAAATTCTAAAGATATGAATGAATAAAATAGTAATAAAGGTGGTCAATACATGTTCACACATACATACACCTACATGTTCACACACATACATAATATTTATTATACATTACGTAGATACGTACGTAGTTGCAGTCTTACTTGTCTCCTCCATTCCATGAGCATCGGGCACGACCCAGCAGTTTCATGAGTTTGGAAGTGTTCTTAGCCTGTTGTGCCTCCGTGGACAACTTTATACGTTAGGATTAAACATAGGTTCTTCCATCTCCCCCCGGGTCTGACCAGCCTAGGTCTTCTGTCATATTGTGATCGAATGATTTGAATTTGAAGGAGAACCAGCCAGAGAACATATATCCTCTGTTGATGGTCCACGACAGCAAATGTGACATTATGGGGTCATGTGCGACGTACCAAACTCGCAAGAACATCACCGAGACAGTCGGAAGTGGCCAGGGAGCAGTACCATGCAGTATGAAGGACGTTGAAGAAAGGTGGGTAATAAATACTGACACTCAGGAACTTTGTGTAACTATTAATAATACAGAATCGAATGTCACAGAGGGTGACCTGGAGTGACCCCCACCGATAACATGTGAATTGTATATAAGTCAGTAGTGGTACAGATAGTACTGGTAGTGGGTAGCAGATAGGCATGATTTACGAATTATGTGTAAACACCTTTTGGGGGCCGGCATGCTTGCTGAGATTATTTGATGTATCTTATTTTGATGGTGTATGCTTGCCTAATTCCCTGCTCCTTAATTAATAAATCTAAATGTAATTCTTTGGCCTATTTCAATCTATGCTGGACTTGTTGTTATTTTGTATAATCTGATTGTTTTTATCATAAAATACGAAAATCATGTTATATAGAATAAACTATATCTATTACATTACATCTTTGCCGTCCATTGTGTTTTAATGAACCATAATTTTTTTACCTTAATAAAAAAATCGTGACCTAGTTGTTCAGCTTGCAATTGTAAAAAAATTATTTGGGTGAAACATTCTATTAAACATATAATGGTGAAGTTATATAGAATTGTGGGTCCATTAAAGCACATATGGGAGGTTTAGATGTTATAATAGTTATCGTTTATTTGATTAAACTTTTTTCTGTAGCATGGTTTATGATGAATACAATTGAACTTTGTACCTTATTGAATAGTTCATTACGCAAATATGGGAGTCAATTAAAATCAAATGAAAGAAGCTGCAACAGTGTGTAATTTGACAGTTCTGTAAAAAATTAACATCCAATATTGGGAATTCTGGAAGCATTATATGTTACTTCATTCTGTGTTTACAAGACGAAGTTTATCATCTAAAAAGCATCTATATGCAGTGCATGTGGCAAGTCAAATAAATACAAGTAATTTGCTGGTATACAAGGTTGGCAAAGCACATGAGTGACAAAGGAGCATTGATGCTCCAAGGAAGCTTCAGCGTACAGAAATTGTCACATGAGTGACAAAGGAGCATTGATGCTCCAAGGAAGCTTCAGCGTACAGTAATTGTCACATGAGTGACAAAGGAGCATTGATGCTCCAAGGAAGCTTCAGCGCACAGTAATTGTCACATGAGTGACAAAGGAGCATTGATGCTCCAAGGAAGCTTCAGCGTACAGTAATTGTCACATGAGTGACAAAGGAGCATTGATGCTCCAAGGAAGCTTCAGCGTACAGTAATTGTCACTCCATGCGACAATGAATGTTCCATTATAATTATAAAGAAAGGACAACATTTGTAGAGAGAGAAAATCAACTATGTATCTCCAAAATAAATTATACAGTACTTATGCCTTGTGCTATTCTGTAAGCAGAATATTACAGATATTGAATAGAAAATAAACTGATAAGTATATGTATTCTTATATACCGATTCCGTGAAAAGAAATACAAGTTTGCGATGAACTTTCTTGTCCGTTTTTCAACATTTTATAATATTACATTACTAACTCAATTGTAATTTTCTGCTTTATTTGTTTGTGTTGAAATAAACATTCATTAATTCATTTTGACTGACTTCTGAATCATTTGCAAATACCTAGTAAATAATTTTACTAGTAGATTCCATGCCATAGGTCATGCTGTGTATTTCACTAAGAACATTTTGTTTGAATGGATGAATGGACCGTAGTTGCGATAAACTCAACGTTGTGTTGTTATCTATGCCTGCAGATGGGGTGATAAGTTCGTGATTGTGGCATCACAACAACTGCGGAATCGCGCTCTGTATGGTCGAGAGGCTGACGTCACCATGCTGCTGCCGTTGAAGCAGTATTGCTTCATAGAGCGCATTGGGAGGTGGGTGGTCTAGTAAACCTTATCACATGCATCCTGCTTCCTAGAGCACATTGGAAGGTGGGTGGTCTAGTAAATCTTATCACATGTGTCCTGCTTCCTTAGAGTGCATTGGAAGGTGGGTGGTCTAGTAAACCTTATCACATGCATCCTGCTTCCTTAGAGTGCATTGGGAGGTGGGTGGTCTAGTAAACCTTATCACATGCGTCCTGCTTCCTTAGAGTGCATTGGGAGGTGGGTGGTCTAGTAAACCTTTTTAACATGCATCCTGCTTCCTAGAGCACATTGGAAGGTGGGTGGTCTAGTAAACCTTATCACATGCATCCTGCTTCCTAGAGTGCATTGGGAGGTGGGTGGTCTAGTAAACCTTATCACATGCATCCTGCTTCCTAGAGTGCATTGGGAGGTGGGTGGTCTAGTAAACCTTATCACATGTGTCCTGCTTCCTAGAGTGCATTGGGAGGTGGGTGTTCTAGTAAACCTTATCACATGCGTCCTGCTTCCTAGAGTGCATTGGGAGGTGGGTGTTCTAGTAAACCTTATCACATGCGTCCTGCTTCCTTAGAGTGCACTGGGAGGTGGGTGGTCTAGTAAACCTTATCACATGCGTCCTGATTCCTTAGAGTGCACTGGAAGGTGGGTGGTCTAGTAAACCTTATCACATGCGTCCTGATTCCTAGAGCACATTGGATGGTGGGTGGTCTAGTAAACCTTATCACATGCGTCCTGCTTCCTAGAGTGCATTGGGAGGTGGGTGTTCTAGTAAACCTTATCACATGCGTCCTGCCTCCTAGAGTGCATTGGGAGGTGGGTGTTCTAGTAAACCTTATCACATGCGTCCTGCTTCCTTAGAGTGCACTGGGAGGTGGGTGGTCTAGTAAACCTTATCACATGCGTCCTGCTTCCTTAGAGTGCACTGGGAGGTGGGTGGTCTAGTAAACCTTATCACATGCATCCTGCTTCCTACAGTGCATTGGGAGGTGGGTGGTCTAGTGAACCTTATCACATGCATCCTGCTTCCTTAGAGTGCACTGGGAGGTGGGTGGTCTAGTAAACCTTATCACATGCATCCTGCTTCCTAGAGTGCATTGGGAGGTGGGTGGTCTAGTGAACCTTATCACATGCGTCCTGCTTCCTTAGAGTGCACTGGGAGGTGGGTGGTCTAGTGAACCTTATCACATGCGTCCTGCTTCCTTAGAGTGCACTGGGAGGTGGGTGGTCTAGTGAACCTTATCACATGCGTCCTGCTTCCTAAGAGTGCACTGGGAGGTGGGTGGTCTAGTGAACCTTATCACATGCGTCCTGCTTCCTAGAGTGCACTGGGAGGTGGGTGGTCTAGTGAACCTTATCACATGCGTCCTGCTTCCTTAGAGTGCACTGGGAGGTGGGTGGTCTAGTGAACCTTATCACATGCGTCCTGCTTCTTTAGAGTACACTGGGAGGTGGGTGGTCTAGTGAACCTTATCACATGCGTCCTGCTTCCTTAGAGTGCACTGGGAGGTGGGTGGTCTAGTGAACCTTATCACATGCGTCCTGCTTCCTTAGAGTGCACTGGAAGGTGGGTAGTCTAGTAAACCTTATCACATGCATCCTGCTTACTTGAGCACATTGAAAGGTGGTGGTCTAGTAAACCTTATCACATGCATCTTGCTTCCTTAGAGTGCATAGGGAGGTCAGTGGTGGTCTAGCACATCAAACTTAATTGAGAGAATCCAGGTTCAAATCTTCTTGCTGACGTTTTGAAGCTGATTTCGTTTACAACTCAGTTTACTCAGCTGTATAAATGAAAACCTGGCTATAGACAGTGGTAGATATAAGTGAATGAATAGTGTTCGTGCAGTCTTGTTAAATCCTAAAGACCTATTTCCAACTGCCTACACCAATATTCCTGATGCTAGATGAGTCAGCAAGGTGTACCAATTGTTATTAAATGACTCCATAGATCTGCAGCCTGGGTTCAAACCCAGGACCTCTACCACCTCCTGATGATGCGGTGAGAACCAAACCAGTTAAACCACTTGCGGATAACGAACCTTTTAATTAATCTATCAGTAAATCTTGTACGTTTGAAGGGATCCCCAATTATTAGAGCTGTTGATTTTTTTTGAGTCAGAGGTGTACAGTTTACAGTCACTTCCTGGACATATTTGTTTGAAGGTACACATGTTTAACTCTAGAATTTGAATGGCACGAGTTTTCACTGGTTTGTCTTGACTTCATGGCTGAATGATACGAGGGGTATTATCACTGTTGTCTTTACTTCATGGCTGAATGATACGAGGGGTGTTTTCACTGTTTTGTCTTTACCTCATGGCTGAATGACACGAGGGGTGTTTTTACTGTTTTGTCTTGACTTCATGACTGAAAGACGCGAGGAGTGTTTTTACTGTATTTTCTTGACCTCATGGCTGAATGACACGAGGGGTGTTTTTACTGTTTTGTCTTGACTTCATGACTGAATGACGCAAGGGGTGTTTTGTCTTTGCCATGATTTAATGAAATTACTGTACTGGATGCTTTTAAAATGCTGATTTTTGATGTTTATACCAGGAATATTTTGGCTTTTAATACATGTGATTATAATGTATTTGTTATAAAAAAAATTTTTGTTCTAGGTCACGTTACCACGGAGAGGTCACCAATGGACTCAATAGTTTGGCCATCTTCAAGGGAGCTATCAAAAGTGTGTTCTACATGAAGAAACTACTTATGAGACGAGACCTCATAACAGCACAGGTAACACATTGTACAGACTTAACTTAAGATGTAACAAGATTGCCATGTAAATAAAAAATTATTCATGTGGGGAATGGGCGGGGAAGCCATTGACGACGATTATTCATTTACCTTATAAGATATTTGTCAATTTTGTTTTTAAACTCGCACTGCTAGCATTTATACAATCGGTAGATAATTTGTTCCATTCATTTATCACCATCTGTGAAAAATAACATTTCTTATGTCCAGAGTATGTTGTTCTTTTATAAATGCTACTTTGTATCCTCTAGTTCTACTTTGTATCCCCTAGTTCTACTTTGTATCCTCTAGTTCTACTTTGTATCCTCTAGTTCTACTATGTATCCTCTAGTTCTACTTTGTATCCTCTAGTTCTACTTTGTATCCTCTAGTCCTACTTTCTTTTATTGTGAAAAAATACTTGAACAAATATTTTCTTAATTATTTAATATCCTAAGAACTTCTTGAATAAAGATGGAATGCAGCCACAGATGTTTCACAGTAAGGTTGCATTCAAACAACTCATTTCTCATATGCCTTGATAGTTTTGATACTCAAGTACCAATTTTTAAGAATTGCTCAGTACTGATCTAGTACAGTGGATCCTCACTATTGAGGTTACCATCAGGACCAAAAGTGATCTTAATAGGGAGGTGACTGTATTAGTGGGACTAAATGTCCTATACTTTACTGTTATGGAAATAATTTGGAACTCCCAGGGTGACCATAATGACGAGGTGACTGTACTACTGAGTTGGATGTATTACTGAGGTGACCATAATGACTAGGTGGCTGTATTACTGAGGTGACCATAATGACGAGGTGGATGTATTACCGAGGTGATCATAATGGCGAGGTGGCTGTATTACTGGGGTGATCATAATGGCAAGGTGGCTGTATTACTGAGGTGACCATAATGACGAGGTGGCTGTATAACTGACGTGATCATAATGGCAAGGTGGCTGTATTACTGGGTGACCATAATGGCGAGGTGGCTGTATCACTGAGATGATCATAATGGCGAGGTGGCTGTATTACTGGGTGACCATAATGACGAGGTGGCTGTATCACTGAGGTGATCATAATTGCGAGGTGGCTGTATAACTGGGGTGATCATAATGGCGAGGTGGCTGTATCACTGAGATGATCATAATGGCGAGGTGGCTGTATCACTGAGATGATCATAATGGTGAGGTGGCTGTATTACCGAGGTGACTGTGAAGCGAGTACTTGTACAAATAACACTGCAGTACTATAAAAGTACATATGGATAATTAATATATTTAAGAAGCATATTTTTGGAGCCTGGTAGATTCTTATAAATAATGAATTGGGGTTGGAGTTCACTTAGAGTTATGAAAGGGTTGGTTGGTTAATGCTAACTTGTGCCTATTCCCCCCAAGTCACGGCAGTAGTTATTGTTCTAGCCATTGTGCTTTTGATCTTTTTTAACTTTTTGATGTGGGATGTTGCTAAGTTATTTCTCCATGACCCACTTCGTTAGCTGCATTTTAGTCATCATGTTATATCAAATGGAACATGTTTTAATTAAATTATGATTTACCAGCTGATTATACTTTGCTGAAGATCTTAGTTAAAATAACTTGTTGTATTCATAGTCAGTGAAATGTGGAAACAAAATACTTGTAACTTGATTTAAAGCTGCTTCCTCAAGTCATCTAGTCCATTGTGAATCAGGTCTGTTGATGTTCATATCTATAGTGTGTGAATAGTTTAAATAATATACACAGTTGGGTTAATAAAACAGTGTTTACATTTGTTAAAATCATCTGAAGAATTGGGTGTGAACATTGCATCAGGTACTTAAACAGTTACACTGGCTTCCTGTTACTTATCAAATCAATTTTAAGCTGTCCATTCTTACATATCGTGCTCTCTACACAACAACCACCCTACTTCCTGCATCTTTCATATATCCCTAGGCAGCTCAGATCATCAATTTCACAACAACTTATTGTGCCTAAAACAAAACCTAACTTGGGCAAACGTGCTTTCTCTGTCGCTGCGCCCAGGGTCTGGAATGAACTCCACATCACTTTGAAAACATCTGAAACTATAACTACTGAAAAAACTGCAAGGCATATTTATTCCAAATTGCATTTCCACCATAAATCTTGGTTGTCCCTCGTTCTGATAATGACGTTTGCACGTCCTTGTTCACGATTATGCTTAATGATTCTGTTTTGTTGTGCCTCTGAGCTTATTATTATTATTATTATCTTGAGATAGCCGGAATAAACTTGTTATAGTACACAGAGGTTGGCTTCATATTGCCGCTCCTGCCCTTTTTTACAGAATCGTTTTGTCAAACCAAAATTAATTTAGTGGTTTTATCTGAACTACCGTAAATTCTCTATTTGTAGCCGCATCCCTAATTAAATCTGCACCCCGACTTTTGACCTAAACCCTGACTTTCCTCCGCACCCTTTGTTGCAGGCAAAAACCTTATTTATCTTTGTTTTCTGGGGTTGTGCACTGCTGACTTCACACAACTTTTTTGGGGATTATAAACAGTCTGTTGTAAATGCAATTGTCTCCAATGAGGGAACGGCAATGCATGTTGATTACATAATCGGTAAGGCGTGACTGTTATTCTCAGAAGTACTGATTGACAGATTGGTCTAGTTCGCAGACAGTTTACTGGCGTGCGTTAATGGGACCACTTGCGTGGAATACCAGGTGCGTGGGATTATAACACCGTATCTTGTACCAGAGTAAATGTGATTAACTCCAACCAGGCACTGGTAATGGTGTTGCTTTGACAATTGAACGAAGCCAGCAAGCTTGGAACTCCTCATAAAAGCAGCTTAAAACATCAAAGCCTGAAACCATGCGCGACATCCATGTTGCTGTAATCCCCGGTGGTCTGACGCTGCTAGCACAGCCACTTGACGTTAGCAGCAATCGCCCATTCAAACAGCAGATGCGACACTTGTGGGAGCACTGGATGATTCATGGAGCTCCCGATGGCCGCCGTCGTGCGCCGACCAAGGAGATTCTAGTAAATGGCTCGTGAAGGCGTGGGGTGTGATTCCATCTGCCATGATTGAATACAGCTTCAAGAAGTGCAGCATCTCCAACAATGGAACGGACGACATCATGGTCGAAGATGTTTGGCGGTGCATGCGGCCACAGTCAGCAATGCCAATGACTCGTAATCAGGCGTGGGATGATGCCGCAATGCCGGCACTTGCAGCGTTCTTCGACAGCAACGACGAAAGCGATTTTGAAGGATTTTAACTATGACATGATTTCACGTGTTTGATCATAGTTTTTTAACACAACGGACACAGGTTTTTATGTTTTATGTAATTATTTGTTATGCACCAGTGGCAATTATAATACAATGTTTTATTGATTATGCCAACTTCGTTTTTTCACTGATTATAAACCGTTATTTATCGCACTAATAGCCGTTACTACCCAATGAGCCAACTTTCGCAATTTGTTCGGCAAATTACTGTATTTAAAGCTGCACCTCAACTTTGCTGTCATCATCATGAATTCGGCTACACACTATTGTAATTGAAACCGGCGGCTACAAATAGAGAATTTACGGTAACTAACACACTTGCACAGCTAACTTGATATTAGATAGGTTTGGTTTTTGCAAAATGACTGAAACGAGACAAACGAAAAATCAAATTATGAAGGCAGGAATCAGGAATTGTTTACAGAGAAAAGTCAGGTATATAACTCGGATTTAATGCTTGTGTATGTTTTCGTCAAATGTAGATGTGGGACGGTGATTTGTGTTGCAGCCGTTCAACCAGCGAGTGATTCGGGGACAGAACGTAGGCAGTTCACTCTTCCACCTGAAACGCTTCTTTGTCCTACGCAAGACGATGTATTTCACTTGGCTAGAGACGCTGACACACACTCTAGCTCAGTGCGACAAGCAACGCGAATCTCTCGCTAAGTTGCGTATTGACATGGTGAGTCATTGGGAAGACATCTGGTCAGCAGGTTTGACGTGGTGAGTCAATGGGAAGACATCTGTTCAGTAGATTTGACGTGAGTCAATACGAAGACATCTGTTTAGTAAGTTTGATGCGATGAGTCAATGGGAAGACATTTGTTCAATAGGTTTGATGCGATGAGTCGATGGGAAGACATCTGGTCAATAGGTTTGACGTGAGTTATCGAGTAATTGGGATGTCCAAGGAATGGTCGTGGTGAGTCTAAAGGACACATCAAAAGAATTGGCTTTGATCGTTAAGGTAATTGGGGCAGCTAGCGTCAGTTGATTTTTTCAGTTTTTCTTCATAACATGCTAAGAAATATTGAACTGAACGTCGACACCACAAATAATCACCTGGCACTAATGTCATATTTCGCCAATCCATCTTTTAATCCTGATTTCTTAGAAACACTGAATGCTATATTTGTTCGCCATGAAAGCGGAACATCGTCTGGTTACTGTGATTCCAGTACACATCAGTATTATATCTACCTAACTAGATCATGTCCTTAAACAAACAAATATCAGCACTAACATAGTGCCTTTGAACCTATAAGTTATAATAACGGAAACGGCCTTTGATCCCGACCCGGTGAGCACGTCGGATAACGGTCCAATAAAAATTATCGTAAACAAGCCCTGCCACGTATTTGTCAGATGGCTTGCGTAACCTGATATCGTAGATGACAACACGTTACAAATACAGATTCAAGGCCCATTGTGATGGCAAATTAAGTTGACTGTCAATATTACAAATGGACATTATGTTTTGTCAACGCCAGTGAAAATCAGACGTAATTCGTTAATGTTAACCAAAATTAACCTTAAAATTATCAGTGACACTGTCAAACTTATACTTACTCATTTATTTCTTTGGGAACTTTCTCAAAACAATATAATTTCCCATTTTGTGGCAATTTGTTTCACATTTACAAAAATGAAATAAATGAAAAATTCTACATTTTATTAATCTGGACTATTATATAGTATTTCAACTACAATCTGTGAAGAAATGGTTAATTCTTAAAAACGTCTACTGAAACTACTCAAGTAAACATATAATAGCCACCCCAGCTACCTTAAGTCGAATAACTTGCAAAAGTCAATAGCCTTGATGATTATTATAAAATTGTGCTGTTATGTTTTCAAGCAGTTTTGGTTCAGCCAAACGGTAATTAATTTAATAGCTTGTCCTATAATTTCATCAAAACTGAATTAAAAAATTTCACAAACAAGCTAGCATGTTTTACGTGATAACAAATGGGTTAATTTTTTCATGAAATGAATGAAACGAGACAAGTGTAAAATCGAATTCCGGCAGCCGTGTTAAACAGTGTTATTGGAAGTACCTGATCACTTCCTGGAGTGCAGTGCAGCTAACAAGAACAGGTCAGTTAATCACTACCATGTTTCATTGTAGGGCATTGCTGAGAAGACGTTCAAGAAGCTGCTTGCACTTGGCAGTAAATACATATCTCGCGAGACGATTGTGTACCGCGAGTACAAGACAGACGCCACCAAGGAAGAGTACATGTGTAAGAAGTGAGTCGCTAACACCTCATCTATCGAATGTGACTCGACTATTCAGTCCCGGCTGCCAAGTGACTCAGCTATTCAGTCCCAACTGCTAACTATTCAGTCCCGTTTGTTGAGTGACTCAGCTATTCAGTCCCGTATGTCAAGTGACTCAACTATTCCATCCTGGTTGTCAGGTGACTCAGCTATTCAGTCCAATCTGTCAAGTGACTCAACTATTCAGTCCATACTGTCAAGTGACTCAACTATTCAGTCCATACTGTCAAGTGACTCAACTATTCGGTTCATACTGTCAAGTGACTCAACTATTCAGTCCATACTGTCAAGTGACTCAACAATTCAGTCCATACTGTCAAGTGACTCAACTATTCAGTCCAAACTGTCAAGTGACTCAACTATTCAGTCCAGACTGTGAAGTGTCTCGTGTCTGTTGTTCCCAGTAAGACGGCTGAGAGGTCTCTCCGTGTTTTGACTCTCAAGAAGTTGTACACATTCAAACTGGGAGAACACATAGAGGAGGAGGAGGGGGAGGATGGAGGGAGCGACGGAGGGGAGGAGGACGACAGCACTTCCCGGTCTACAAGTCAAGCAATGGAAGGTAAGCATCAGACGGATGAGATGTCATGGCTGTAACAATGCACTATGCTATGACGTGCTTCGCCTTATTTGTGTCACGATACGTATCACTAATTCACAAGACAATGACACATAGTTGGAAAGAAAAAATTTCTTGTGCCCCATTACACATCTGTAACTACACAGCTGTAACTACACAGCTGTAATTACACAGCTCTAGTTACACAGCTCTAGTTACACAGCTGTAAATGTCTACTGAAAGCACAATGTTCAGGAAATGTTGTAATAACTAAAAGTCTGATCTGCAAGGCTTTTGATGCAGTTTCAACTTTTAACACAGTAAAACTTTGGAAAATATGTTAGCATGTATTGTGTGTATCATGATTCCTATTAAATATATTGAGTAGCGGAGAAAAGTATCACAATCCACCAATGTATCAATGAATTGTTACAGCCCTATAAGATATGTTTGAGACGTTCCCTTCAGTCTGCTTATCGTCCCACCTTAGACATGGTGGTTCTAATGGTAGTATGTTAATCTGGTGATTACCATTGTACCATTCCAGTTTGATATTGATACAGTAAAACCCGCCTTAGTGGACACCTACCCATAACAGACACCTGTCTATAACGGACGCTTTTGAAAGTCCCAAATGGCTTCCTATTAGTTTGTACTGTCCGCTAAAGGACACCTGGCCAATGTGGACAACGGACAGGGAATTTGACAATCCCATGAATCAGGCCAGCTGATCCCCCGCGGATATGCACTAACTTTGCTATGTGTGTATTCTGTGTAACACCATCTGCATAATGTGATAAATAAATAAACGAAATTTATTGATTGTGAGTTAGTTTATCGTCGGGCTACAACGAATGTTGTCGAAAACCAACCGCCATATTGTGCAACTGACGTCACATGTTAACAAAAAGAAAAAATTTTATTTTTTTATTGCTGACGTTTCCCCCGAGACCATCAATGATTGGAAGCAGCGAATTCCATCGATCATCGATGGTTACAAGTTGAAGGACATATATAAGTGCGATAAAACGGGACTTTTCTACCATGACAAAACATTCGCAATCAGGGGTCAAGAGGGCAGGGGAGGGAAATGGTCAAAGGAACGTGTTACCGTTCTGCTGTGCTGCAATGCAACTGGGGCACGTTTATGCAAGCAGTTGGTGATTGGTAAAGCTGTGAAACCACGCTGCTCCAAGAACATTGACATCAGCCATCAGCTGGTGAAGTGGTCCTACAGTTGGAAGGTGTGAATGAATCGTCAGCTTTTCATTGAATGGGTCATTGAAATGCAAGGTTCTGCTGTTCATAGACAGTGCGACATCCCACCCATCTGATGTCACTTTGAAGAACGTGACGCTGAAATTCTTTCCGGCGAATACAACATCACGCCTTCAACCACATGCATCGATGATAGTCACAAGGCATCCGATGTGTCTCACTGCGTCCTTGACGCATGGAAGGAGACGAAGTCGCCGACATTGACAAAATGCTTTGTCCTGTCCGGTTTCCCAGCAAACACGCTGCAGCTGACAATGAAGATGACTTGCCACTGGCTAACTTAACAGATTTGCATCACAAAAATAACAATGCGTTGGAGCTATGTGATGTCATGGTGACGCTCTGGACAAAAATGACTGTCCTGTTTAGCATGTTTATCAAGGTGCACTTAGAGCAGGAAGTGCTGAAAGGACAGCTGCAGAGAAAGCAGACTACCCTACTTTCTTTCTTTGGAAAGTGAACTGACTGGTGCCTAAGATGTGACAGTTGCATCTATGTGGCAAACTGTAAAACTGTTGCTAAACTATGTCTTTATGCAAACTTACGCAAATTGACATTCTATCTATACTCAATGACACAGTATAGAAACATCACTGTTGTACATACACTATTTTTTATTTAATATTCATATTGAGATGGATGGATTGATTCTTTAATCAAATGATACAGTTTGATCACTAAATAAATAAATGGCTCCTAGAGGGGGTTTAAATAAAATGTCTTTGTTATTTTGGATTGAATTTGTTATGAGAAAAGTTTAAATTAGTTATATTTTCAAAGTGCTGGTCTTAAACAGGTCTTCAATCTCCTCTCCCCAAAGTTGCACACTCCCAATTTGAGATCAGACAGACATCCCCGTATACCTCAGTGATGCCAGTGACCTCAGTGAACCCAGCGACCTTAGTGACCTCACCCTTGTGCCTGTTTCAGGTGTTTCTCAGAGGTACTACCGAGTGTATGAACGTCCCATGCTGCATCAGGTGTATGCATACGTCATGGCTCAGGCCGAGAAAGGCATTACCCAGAAGTCACTGGGGGAGGCGTTTGGTATCGGCAAGTTAGAGAGTCGCATGTTGTGCCGCAATCTCGAGCGACACGAAGTCGTCCACAAGTTCCTGCATGACCGAGGCAGGCAGCGGGTCCAGAAGTAAGGACTTTATTTGATACATCATGGCTAATGTTAATAATATTAATAATAATAAGAAAGCTTCTATTGCACCTAAATTCTCGGAAACACAAACTCAGATGCTTTGTCAAAACAAAAGGGTTAAGAAAATGTCAAAATCAATGTACAATGGTAAAGTTGTCAACAGATGAATGAAAATGAATGAAAAAGTCTTGGGTCAGGTACATAGCCCACCAGTATGTGACTGTCAGTTGTCTTGGAGGGAAGGAGAAGGGAGTGGGGGAGACGGGAGGGAAAATAACCGGAGTGAAGGAGAGGGGAGTGGGGGAGACAAGAGCGAAGGAGAGGGAAGTGGGGGAGACAGGAGGGAAGGGGTCAGGACAGAACGTGATGGAAGGGATCGAACGGAAGAGCTATTCTGCAGCAGTAATAGAAGGGGTGAGGAAGAGAGCGGGGAGGATTCGATAGTTAGGAAGACCGACAGAGTCTTAAACAAGGGAGATGATGTGGTGGTCTGCTTGCCTGGAGCCAAAATAGAGGCGATAACTGAGAGGGTAGAAAGCATTGTAGGTTCGGGTAAGGGTGGATCTGTTTTAGTACACGTAGGGACAAATAACGTAGAGAGGGAGGGTACAACTGCCATAGTTATGAAATATAGGCAGTTGGTCAGAACACTAAAACAGACACGGGTTGAGCAGGTAATACTGTGAGGGATTTTACCAGTAATGGGCAGGAGGGGTCACAAATGTCGAAATTGTCGGGGGATGGCAATTAACATGTTAGTCCAGAAGCTATGTAGGGAAGAGGAAGGTGGATTTATGGGGAAGTTTTGTTGGGAGGGCTGATATGTACATGAAGGATGGGCTTCATCTAAGTGGAAAGGGGGCAGCAGTATTCGCGGACAAACTTTCAGCAGCAGTAGATAGTGGCATGGGTACAATGACAAATATTTTTGGTAGTAAACATTGTTTAAACTAGAAGTGCAGGGGGGTTACCTAGAGGTGTCTTAAGCAAAATAAGAGGCCACTAGCACAGACAAACCAATATCAAATCGTCCGAAAAGCATCTCTGAAACAGGTTATAGATGCGTATGTTTAAATGCAAGGAGCATAGTAAATAAGAAAAACGAATTAAACATTATGGTAGAAGATATTGACCCTCACATAATTTGTATAACTGAATCATGGGCCAACATAGATATAACAGATGCTGAATTAGGACTGACAGGATACGTAATGTTTAGGAAAGATCGAATAGGAAGAAGGGGAGGGGGAGTTATTTTATATGTTAAAGAATCTATTCAGGCTTATGAAATAAAACTAGAAAGGGAAGCTGATTGCAATGAAGCTGTTTGGTGCAAAATTGTTTCAAGAAATTCAAAATTAACTATTGGATTAGTTTACCGAAGTCCAAACATAAACGAAGAAGACAACACAAAAATAAAAACCGCTATAAAGGAAATTAGTAAAGGGGAATGTATCATAATGGGAGATTTTAACCATGGACACATACAATGGAATTCTCTAGAGAGCATAGGGAGTGAGGACCAACAATTTCTATTTTTAATCCAGGATAGCTTTCTTATTCAGCACGTACTAGAACCAACCAGGGGAGAAAATGTATTAGATATAGTTTTGTCATCACAAAAAGAATTAGGTGACAATGTAAAAATATTTGAACCATTGGGTAACAGTGACCACAATCAAACACATTTTGACATCAATGTAAAATCAGAAAGTAAAAATAAGAACGTACAAGAGAAACTTCCACAAAGGTAACTACAAAGATATGAGAAAATACTTAGCAAAGCTAGATTGGAATAACATGCTGATGAATAAGACCGCAATTGAATGTTGGAATATTCTAAAATCTGAAATTGAGAGTATCATCGATAAATTTGTTCCCTTCCAAAAACAAGGAAAACGGTGTAGAAAGAAACACTTGTCAAAAGAGGCTATTAGAAAAATAGTGTTAAAACAAACTATGTGCAAATTACAAAGAGGCACTTAATGCAGCTACAACTGAAATCAGACAATCTAAAAGAAGCTATGAGCAAAAACTAGCATGTAACATAAAAAATGACAGCAAGATTTTTTATGCATATGTCAGGAGTAAACAAAACATACAAGACAAGGTAGGACCTCTAGAAGACAGTGCTGGAAATATAATATCACAGGGGTTTTTAATGGTGGAAGACCTAAATGGTTACTTCAGTTCAGTGTTTACCAAAGAAGATATTAGTTCATTACCAGTTGCTGATGCTAAATTTCAGGAGGCTAAATCTGACTATTTAGGACCATTAGTTGTAACTCCAGAAATGGTAGCTAAGAAAATAAAGGCAATGAAGGATAATAAATCACCAGGAGTGGATGGGATTCCTCCAAAATATTACTAATGGAAACAGTAGAACATATCAGTATACCACTTGCAAGAGTATTCAACTTGTCATTAAAAGAGGGAGTTGTGCCGTTTGAATGGAAAGAAGTAAACATCATACCATTATTTAAGAAGGGTTCGAGAAATAAGTCAGAGAATTACAGACCAGTGAGTTTAACGTCAGTGATTTGTAAATTATTAGAAAGGTTAATTAAAGACCATATGGTGGACTTCCTCATTAAGCATAAATTATTAAATTCATCTCAACATGGATTCCTTAAAGCAAGTTCATGCTTAACAAATATGTTGTTTTTTGGAAGAATTCACTAAGTGGATAGACGTGGGATCGCCAGTAGATATTATCTACTTAGATTTTCAGAAAGCTTTTGCCAAAGTGCCACATCAAAGATTACTACTTAAATTAAAAGCCCATGGTATCGGAGATAGCATAACTGACTGGATAAAACAATGGCTGACTGACAGAAGACAACGAGTTGTAGTAGATGGAGAAGTTTCAAATTGGAAATTGGTTTTGAGTGGGGTACCTCAAGGATCAGTATTAGGACCTATATTATTCTTAATATATATCAATGACTTGGACGACAGTATAACAAGTAATGTACTGAAATTTGCGGATGACACAAAACTGTTTAGAAAGGTTAATACTGATGGTGATAAACAACATTTACCAAACGATCTAGACAGATTAGTGAAATGGTCTGAGGAATGGCAGATGCTGTTCAATTTTGGGAAATGTTAATGCCTACATACAGGACATGTGAACTTGGATGTAAACTATAACATGGGAGATACTGTTCTGGGTACTACTGTAAAAGAAAAGGACTTAGGAGTTACAATAAGCGCTGATATGAAAGTTTCAGAGCAGTGTGGTATTGTAGCTTCAAAGGGTAATCAAATTCTTGGATTGATTAGAAGAAACATAACATACAAGGGAAAAAAGTTAATTATACCTCTTTATAAAGCAGTAGTTAGACCTCATTTAGAATACTGTATACAAGCATGGAGACCATATCGTAAGAAGGATATAGATACGCTTGAACGCATACAAAGGAGAGCAACTAAAATGATTCCAGAACTTAGAGACCTTAGTTATGAAGAACGCCTGAAAGAATGGGGTTGAATAACTCTACAGACAAGGAGGATAAGAGGAGATCAGATTGAAGTTTTTAAGATATTGAATGGGTATGAAAATATTGATAGAAATATGTTTTTCTCACTCAAGAAGGATAGCAGAACTAGAGGACATAAGGTAAAATTAGTAAAGGATCAATGTAGATTGGACACCAGGAAGCACTCTTTTTCACAGAGGACAATAAATGAATGGAACAAATTGTCTGCAGATTGTGTAACTGCTAGCAGCTTGAATATGTTTAAAAACAAGGTTGACACATATATCAAGAGGGCGGGTTATAAGTAGATGAACATTGTTGGACTCTCGATAAGCCAATGGCTTCCTTGTCCACTTGCCATCTGGGCCTTTGGCTTGGATGGCAAATCTTGTTAAATCTTGTGTCAGGTACATAGCCCACCAGTACATTACTGTCAGTTGTCTTATGTTAGGTACATAGCCCACCAGTACACCGCAGGCAGTCGACTTCACCAAGCGTTGGAAGCCGAGAAAACGAAAATACGAGCACACAGTCGAAAGCAGAAAGGTGGCGCCATCTGTAGTGAAGATGGAGGTAAGCAATAATGGATTAAATGATACTCCTTTATAAAAAATTACAATAAAACATTTCAGTTAAATATCTTTTTTTTACTGGCATTACCGGATATACACATTTTTGTTTGGAAAGAGTTAGCGTTAAATCCACAGGAAATATAAAAACATTCTGTTGTAAATTAAAAACCTACCTGTTTAAACTAGCTCATCCTCCATAGCTCCTCAGTGTACCAATCCAGCTGTTTACAGCTGGAACTAGTAATTGATTAGAAACTGCCTTGTCCCTTTTCTTTTGGTGCACTGCTGAGCTTGGGTCTCCCAAGGATTTTAGCGCAATAGAAGTGTTTCATACTGCATTGTATAATTGGTTTTCTGTAATTGTATTGTGTAATTTCAACACAGTGCCCGTCAACCATCCTGCCATTGTCTCTTGTGTAATTTCAACACAGTGCCCGTCAACCATCCTGCCATTGTATTGTGTGTAAATTCAACACAGTGCCCGTCAACCAACCTGCCATTGTATTGTGTGTAAATTCAACACCCTGCCCGTCAACCATCCTGCCATTGTATTGTGTGTAAATTCAACACAGTGCCCATCAACCAACCTGCCATTATATTGTGTGTAAATTCAACACCCTGCCTGTCAACCATCCTGCCATTGTATTGTGTGTAAATTCAACACACTGCCCGTCAACCATCCTGCCATTGTATTGTGTGTAAATTCAACACACTGCCCGTCAACCAACCTGCCATTGTATTGTGTGTAAATTCAACACAGTGCCCATCAATCATTCTGCCATTGTATTGTGTGTAAATTCAACACACTGCCCGTCAACCAACCTGCCATTGTATTGTGTGTAAATTCAACACAGTGCCCGTCAATCATTCTGCCATTGTATTGTGTGTAAATTCAACACAGTGCCCGTCAACCATTCTGCCATTGTATCGTGTGTAAATTCAACATAGTGCCCGTCAACCATCCTGCCATTGTGAATTCAACACAGTGCCCGTCAATCATTCTGCCATTGTATCTTGTGTAAATTTTATGCAGTGACACATCAATCTTCCTGTCACTTTATCACTTCTGGGTTGACATTTCAGATGAGTTGCTTGAAGCAATCGGTGGCCGTGTCACTACACCGGCTGTCAGTAAGGCATCAAATGAGAAGCCAGTGACATCAGAGAAAGTTGACGTCAAGGAGAAACATCACACTGACAGTGCCGAGTCACTGCATCAAGTATTCTATGATCCCAAGGATTATTCGATGCAGTTCCAGAACGTGAAGAAGAAAAGTGGTGAGTGTATGTAGAGTAGAAACCTCTGTTTTTAGTATTGAACCATAATGTTAGGTCGCCTATGGAACTAAGCGAAAGTGATCGTAGTAACAAGGCCACTGTAACAGTGAACACTTCAATGATCTGAAGCATCATGGGTAACTGAGCTGCGCTAGATTTAGTTGCAAACAATTGATTCGAGCAATACAACAGGCCATATACCTTCATTAAAGGGGAACTGAAGCAATACAACAGGCCATATACCTTCATTAAAACAAAACAAACAGAGGCATTTGCCTTTATTCAAACAATACACAGAGACATATATCTATGTATCGTAATTCTGCAAAATTGTTTCCGTGATGAGCAGTTTTCTGAAACGGTACTATTTCGTGTGACACAGCCCATGTGACGTACCGAATGCTGCGTCGGGCCAACATCATCCTGGAGGCAGTGAAGGAAGCCCGACTCATAGACAACATCTTCACTATACAAAAAGTAGGTGGTCTGTTGCCATGACAACCATTGACACAGCAACAAACATGTATTTATGTAAATGTTTTTTGATGCCTAGCTTTTGTATTTTGCAACTTTGAGGGAAGATGTGTAAAGCACTCTGAAGTTTGGAAGAGCATTTCATGCAGTGTCGTGCATTTTCTATGGATTTTATATTCATACGATATTCTAACCTTCATTCTACACCGTAGGTTTACAAAAGCTTTTCCATTTGTAATGTAAACATTGTATACATGTGTTCTGAATTTAGCAATTGGATGATAACTAATTTGTGGTATTTCCACTGCATCACAGTGCGACTCTCACCTGCACTATGCTTATTTATGTCGCTTCACAGCCTCAAGATCAATATGGTCTACCTAAGGCCAGTTTTACTCGAGTGACACACAGTGTTGCGTGGTGTCACAGGGCAAAAAACCAGCAAAACTGATTAGTGAAGCCAATTCAGGGCTTAAAATTCGCCTGAAAATTTAGGGGCCAGCTGGCCCCTGAACTTTCAAAATTAGAGGCAAACAATGCAGTTTAGGGGCCAGCTGGCCGGGGTAGCAAATACTAAGGTGCTTTGTTCATGCATAGCACCAACCTATCTATAAGGCCTAGAGACCATGGCGATGATGGAAAAGCAACAAAGGAAAGTCCAAGTTTGCGAAAGTAACTTGGTAAGAAGAATTGCGGGAGTGAAAAGAGTAGACAAGGGAAGAACGGAGGAGCTGAGGGAGGAGGCAGGTGGGAAAGAGGGTTTCACGAGGAAGCTGGTGATGTATTGATTAAAGTGTGCAGGACACGGATGAATGATGAAGCTGGGATGAATCCAAGGGGAATGGTTTGCAAAGAGCAGACATGTTCAGCGTGGAGGGTCGGCGAGATTTGGCGGGAGTGGGTGGGGAATGGTGAATGACACCGAGGGATACGATACCATGAAAAATATTTCCAAATTAATAGCTGAATCACGCCACAATATTAGCATCTAGTTGACCATGTAGTACTGTCCGTTCTGTCCAGAATTCAGTTTAGTAGAAGTGTCAATCATGCCACTAGTAAATTAATTGCACAAACTACCGGACTATTGCACGTGCGGAAACCTATCCCACTACCGTGGTTTTTCCCACCATTTGTATCGCACCGGCAGTCCTGTCTAACTACAATCTCGCAGCACATATAAAATTTATAAGTCATGCTATTATTAATTATGTTTCATAATTTAAAAAAATATACGTGTAGCGGTGCCGGTTTGTAATACAAACAGCGAACACATTCGACTTCCCCTTCATCACCCACGCTCAGCACACAAACTAGTTTGAAAGTACCGTGGGCGTGGAACGCTTTCTAAAATTCTGGCAATTACTTTTGACAAGATACAATTTCAGAGCACATCAGGTCTAAACTTGTTTATGATTGTACATCTGACGAGATGTAGGTGTGACACGTAAACATGTCATATGTCATAGGTATAACTTTTTGTGAAAAAGACGCTCATTTCGATGTCCTCGTACAGCGGTGATGCGTAGTGGAGAGAAACAAACTAGCAGCCAAGACAAGGTGGTCGTGCTACGGCTCTACATTGGCTGCTAACAGTTTACACTGCTAAATGTTTCTTTCGAATGATTTGCGTAACATGCAAAGTTGCAACTTTGGTGGTCCGACTTGAGCCAGTTTTTGAAGTAATGCAACTTATAAAATGCATTCGCCAGCTGGCGCCCACTATTTAAAAAACACTCGCCAGGACAGTATCTTGGTGCCATTGATGAGACACAGCTTGCAAATTTAAGCCTTGCAATTTGTGGCTGCGAATTCGCCCATTCCACTGACCTTCACAATTTTGAAGCAGTAGCCAATCAGTAACTGCAGGGACCCACTGTGACCTTCCATGAAAGCTCAAGTCGGGATTGGCACAAGTCACAAATCACTCGTGTAAACTGGCCTTTAGACAGTGTGCTATTTGAAGACCTGGGCACCTTTGAGGCATGTGAAATTTTTGCTTCAGAAAATCATAGACCAGGAGTTTGAAGAGGGCCACGAGTACCGCTTGGACAAGAAGTCTCTCATCCGACTCATAGACAGACTCGTAAAGGAGGGACAGATCAAGTCCATCAAAACTATGATCGAGTGTGGCAGTGGTCTCAAGGAGGTCCGTCGCTTTGTTCACTCAGTAATCAAGTGATTTGTCACCATTTTGTATGAGTTCTATATACCATATTCGATCTATTAAGCGTACATGCCTTAATTAGCAACACCCCTTTTTTAATCAGCATCCATAATTATTGTAAACAGTTACATTATTGTCTAGAGAACCAAATTTTGGTGTACGCTTATAAGAACATATTCGTTGACATTTTTCCATAGCTCTTTTTTTCTTATTGTGCACTTATTAGGTCGAATACGGTAGTCATTGACACTCTCGTCTAGTCCTGTGACTGGGCATGAATACGGTAGTCATTGACACTCTCGTCTAGTCCTGTGACTGGGCATGAATACGGTACTCATTGACACTCTCGTCTAGTCCTGTGACTGGGCATGAATACGGTAGTCATTGACACTCTCGTCTAGTCCTGTGACTGGGCATGAATACGGTACTCATTGACACTCTCGTCTAGTCCTGTGACTGGGCATGAATACGGTAGTCATTGACACTCTCGTCTAGTCCTGTGACTGGGCATGAATACGGTAGTCATTGACACTCTCGTCTAGTCCTGTGACTGGGCATGAATACGGTACTCATTGACACTCTCGTCTAGTCCTGTGACTGGGCATGAATACGGTAGTCATTGACACTCTCGTCTAGTCCTGTGACTGGGCATGAATACGGTAGTCATTGACACTCTCGTCTAGTCCTGTGACTGGGCATGAATACGGTAGTCATTGACACTCTCGTCTAGTCCTGTGACTGGGCATGAATGCGGTAGTCATTGACACTCTCGTCTAGTCCTGTGACTGGGCATGAATGCGGTAGTCATTGACACTCTCGTCTAGTCCTGTGACTGGGCATGAATGCGGTACTCATTGACACTCTCGTCTAGTCCTGTGACTGGGCATGAATACGGTACTCATTGACACTCTCGTCTAGTCCTGTGACTGGGCATGAATACGGTACTCATTGACACTCTCGTCTAGTCCTGTGACTGGGCATGAATACGGTAGTCATTGACACTCTCGTCTAGTCCTGTGACTGGGCATGAATACGGTAGTCATTGACACTCTCGTCTAGTCCTGTGACTGGGCATGAATACGGTAGTCATTGACACTCTCGTCTAGTCCTGTGACTGGGCATGAATACGGTAGTCATTGACACTCTCGTCTAGTCCTGTGACTGGGCATGAATACGGTAGTCATTGACACTCTCGTCTAGTCCTGTGACTGGGCATGAATGCGGTAGTCATTGACACTCTCGTCTAGTCCTGTGACTGGGCATGAATGCGGTAGTCATTGACACTCTCGTCTAGTCCTGTGACTGGGCATGAATGCGGTAGTCATTGACACTCTCGTCTAGTCCTGTGACTGGGCATGAATGCGGTAGTCATTGACACTCTCGTCTAGTCCTGTGACTGGGCATGAATGCGGTAGTCATTGACACTCTCGTCTAGTCCTGTGACTGGGCATGAATGCGGTAGTCATTGACACTCTCGTCTAGTCCTGTGACTGGGCATGAATGCGGTAGTCATTGACACTCTCGTCTAGTCCTGTGACTGGGCATGAATGCGGTAGTCATTGACACTCTCGTCTAGTCCTGTGACTGGGCATGAATGCGGTAGTCATTGACACTCTCGTCTACTCCTGTGACTGGGCATGAATGCGGTACTCATTGACACTCTCGTCTAGTCCTGTGACTGGGCATGAATGCGGTAGTCATTGACACTCTCGTCTACTCCTGTGACTGGGCATGAATGCGGTACTCATTGACACTCTCGTCTAGTCCTGTGACTGGGCATGAATGCGGTACTCATTGACACTCTCGTCTACTCCTGTGACTGGGCATGAATGCGGTACTCATTGACACTCTCGTCTACTCCTGTGACTGGGCATGAATGCGGTACTCATTGACACTCTCGTCTAGTCCTGTGACTGGGCATGAATGCGGTACTCATTGACACTCTCGTCTAGTCCTGTGACTGGGCATGAATGCGGTAGTCATTGACACTCTCGTCTAGTCCTGTGACTGGGCATGAATGCGGTACTCATTGACACTCTCGTCTAGTCCTGTGACTGGGCATGAATGCGGTAGTCATTGACACTCTCGTCTAGTCCTGTGACTGGGCATGAATGCGGTACTCATTGACACTCTCGTCTAGTCCTGTGACTGGGCATGAATGCGGTAGTCATTGACACTCTCGTCTAGTCCTGTGACTGGGCATGAATGCGGTACTCATTGACACTCTCGTCTAGTCCTGTGACTGGGCATGAATGCGGTAGTCATTGACACTCTCGTCTAGTCCTGTGACTGGGCATGAATGCGGTACTCATTGACACTCTCGTCTAGTCCTGTGACTGGGCATGAATGCGGTACTCATTGACACTCTCGTCTAGTCCTGTGACTGGGCATGAATGCGGTACTCATTGACACTCTCGTCTAGTCCTGTGACTGGGCATGAATGCGGTACTCATTGACACTCTCGTCTAGTCCTGTGACTGGGCATGAATGCGGTACTCATTGACACTCTCGTCTAGTCCTGTGACTGGGCATGAATGCGGTACTCATTGACACTCTCGTCTAGTCCTGTGACTGGGCATGAATGCGGTACTCATTGACACTCTCGTCTAGTCCTGTGACTGGGCATGAATGCGGTACTCATTGACACTCTCGTCTAGTCCTGTGACTGGGCATGAATGCGGTACTCATTGACACTCTCGTCTAGTCCTGTGACTGGGCATGAATGCGGTACTCATTGACACTCTCGTCTAGTCCTGTGACTGGGCATGAATGCGGTAGTCATTGACACTCTCTTCTAGTCCTGTGACTGGGCATGAATGCGGTAGTCATTGACACTCTCGTCTAGTCCTGTGACTGGGCATGAATGCGGTACTCATTGACACTCTCGTCTAGTCCTGTGACTGGGCATGAATGCGGTACTCATTGACACTCTCGTCTAGTCCTGTGACTGGGCATGAATGCGGTACTCATTGACACTCTCGTCTAGTCCTGTGACTGGGCATGAATGCGGTACTCATTGACACTCTCGTCTAGTCCTGTGACTGGGCATGAATGCGGTAGTCATTGACACTCTCGTCTAGTCCTGTGACTGGGCATGAATGCGGTAGTCATTGACACTCTCGTCTAGTCCTGTGACTGGGCATGAATGCGGTAGTCATTGACACTCTCGTCTAGTCCTGTGACTGGGCATGAATGCGGTACTCATTGACACTCTCGTCTAGTCCGGTGACTGGGCATGAATGCGGTACTCATTGACACTCTCGTCTAATCCTGTGACTGGGCATGAATGCGGTACTCATTCACACTCTCGTCTAGTCCTGTGACTGGGCATGAATGCGGTACTCATTCACACTCTCGTCTAGTCCTGTGACTGGGCATGAATGCGGTACTCATTCACACTCTCGTCTAGTCCTGTGACTGGGCATGAATGCGGTACTCATTCACACTCTCGTCTAGTCCTGTGACTGGGCATGAATACGGTACTCATTCACACTCTCGTCTAGTCCTGTGACTGGGCATGAATACGGTACTCATTCACACTCTCGTCTAGTCCTGTGACTGGGCATGAATACGGTACTCATTCACACTCTCGTCTAGTCCTGTGACTGGGCATGAATACGGTACTCATTGACACTCTCGTCTAGTCCTGTGACTGGGCATGAATACGGTACTCATTGACACTCTCGTCTAGTCCTGTGACTGGGCATGAATACGGTACTCATTGACACTCTCGTCTAGTCCTGTGACTGGGCATGGATACGGTAGTCATTCACACTCTCGTCTAGTCCTGTGACTGTGCATGGATACGGTACTCATTCACACTCTCGTCTAGTCCTGTGACTGGGCATGAATACGGTACTCATTGACACTCTCGTCTAGTCCTGTGACTGGGCATGAATACGGTAGTCATTGACACTCTCGTCTAGTCCTGTGACTGGGCATGAATGCGGTACTCATTGACACTCTCGTCTAGTCCTGTGACTGGGCATGAATGCGGTACTCATTGACACTCTCGTCTAGTCCTGTGACTGGGCATGAATGCGGTACTCATTGACACTCTCGTCTAGTCCTGTGACTGGGCATGAATGCGGTACTCATTGACACTCTCGTCTAGTCCTGTGACTGGGCATGAATGCGGTACTCATTGACACTCTCGTCTAGTCCTGTGACTGGGCATGAATACGGTACTCATTGACACTCTCGTCTAGTCCTGTGACTGGGCATGAATACGGTACTCATTGACACTCTCGTCTAGTCCTGTGACTGGGCATGAATACGGTACTCATTGACACTCTCGTCTAGTCCTGTGACTGGGCATGAATACGGTACTCATTGACACTCTCGTCTAGTCCTGTGACTGGGCATGAATACGGTAGTCATTGACACTCTCGTCTAGTCCTGTGACTGGGCATGAATACGGTAGTCATTGACACTCTCGTCTAGTCCTGTGACTGGGCATGAATACGGTAGTCATTGACACTCTCGTCTAGTCCTGTGACTGGGCATGAATGCGGTACTCATTGACACTCTCGTCTAGTCCTGTGACTGGGCATGAATGCGGTACTCATTGACACTCTCGTCTAGTCCTGTGACTGGGCATGAATGCGGTACTCATTGACACTCTCGTCTAGTCCTGTGACTGGGCATGAATGCGGTACTCATTCACACTCTCGTCTAGTCCTGTGACTGGGCATGAATGCGGTACTCATTCACATCTCGTCTAGTCCTGTGACTGGGCATGAATACGGTACTCATTCACACTCTTGTCTAGTCCTGTGACTGGGCATGAATACGGTACTCATTGACACTCGTCTAGTCCTGTGACTGGGCATGAATACGGTACTCATTGACACTCTCGTCTAGTCCTGTGACTGGGCATGAATGCGGTAGTCATTGACACTCTCGTCTAGTCCTGTGACTGGGCATGAATGCGGTACTCATTCACACTCTCGTCTAGTCCTGTGACTGGGCATGAATACGGTACTCATTGACACTCTCGTCTAGTCCTGTGACTGGGCATGAATACGGTACTCATTGACACTCTCGTCTAGTCCTGTGACTGGGCATGAATACGGTACTCATTCACACTCTCGTCTAGTCCTGTGACTGGGCATGAATACGGTACTCATTCACACTCTCGTCTAGTCCTGTGACTGGGCATGAATACGGTACTCATTCACACTCTCGTCTAGTCCTGTGACTGGGCATGAATACGGTACTCATTCACACTCTCGTCTAGTCCTGTGACTGGGCATGAGACGTAACACTTCGCCTTGGTTCTCAGCATCTTCACCTTCCTTTGTGTTCAACCCTCGACCGGGACAATGGCGTTGTCTCGGATGATGTGGCTTAAACAGGAGGGCTTCCATCGTTTCACCATTAACAACAAAGGTTCTTGCCTTCCAGTAAGGGAAACCACTCGTCTCACATATTCATTCGTTCTGTGTTCCATGTACGAAATGCGAAGGAGTCTTCTCCTGAAGCGCTTCATTTCAAATACTTGTATGCATCTCTCTGTCTCTGATGTCAGAGTTCAGCTCTCACATTTGCATCTGCATTTGCAAACTTGCAAATGATCGAACATCTTGGCATACTGCAGTGAGATGAGGCACCATTAAAACGAAATGAACGCAAGCAAAGTATGCAGATGTGAAATGAAAGCTATATCACAAATGGGAGCTTGATTGAATTGCAACGCGAATTGGCAGAGTGTCACATGAAAGCACCTGCAGATGACGACTGTGTCAGCCTGAACATTTAAACATTAATCAGCCATTTTATGACCTTTTTATATTGTAATACTAATAACCAATGCATAACTATGACATATGATGAATATCTTACTCAAACTCGAGGTTGAGTTAGACATTTTTGATGCTTACGGAGTACAACTACTTGAGTCACTCATTGCCAAAACTGTTAATTTCAGCTGTACTTTGTGTGTGTGCCTGAGATGGCGTCAGATGACCCACTGATCCAGAGCGCCATCGAGGCCAACAAACAGAAGACTATAGGGCTGAACAAGGAGGCGACAAGTGAACTCCGACGCAAGGAGACGGGACCCGATGGCAAGACAGTGAGTGGACGAACAATGATCATTACCTGGTGGCGTAACCAGCAATGAAATCCTTGCCCATAAATGTAATCCCTTTCATTAAATGTAATATATTATGTTATTATTAAATATATTTTTGCATGTCAATTTAAAATCCCTGCCTCAAAATGTAAAATCACTGCCCATAGATGTAAAACCACTGCCTGTAAATGTAACTCCTCTCCGCAATTGTAAAATATGTGCAAATATAAAATTCCTACTCATAAATTTAATATTTGCATGTAAAATCCATGCCCGTAAATGTGCATAAATATTACTCTTTGTGCCCAGGTGTGGTATATAACATCTCTCCAGTTCCCTCTATCTTTCCTGCCGTTGCCATTGTCTCCTTGAGTTCTTCCATGGTTCATCTCCGTGATGTTAAGGCAAAACAAAAGTCATGGTTTTGGGGCTATGCACCTAAAAGAGACAATAAAAACTAACCATGTGCAACTAAAATCAAGAATACCACGCCCTGGTTTACTCAGAATGTGTTCTAAAAGTGGGAGATTCCAGCCATTTCTCCAGTTGGCTGAGCGCTGGCATAGAACCAATGCAAAGTCTCAAACAAACGTGTTCTATTGCCAGAAAGAGGACTAGTTATGTAAACAAAGGCCAAAATAGGTTGTATAAGTTGAGTTCTGAAGCAAACAGCCATATTGGCAAATTTAGGAATAAGTGTATGCAAATATATTTTCATTTGGTGAGCGCATTTTGCTAGATTTTGACACTCGAGACGTAGGGTAATCTAGCAGTATGGCATGGCCCATGAAATTAAGATGATGTGTGTTCAACAAGGTTTTCCTAGTAAACCACTGGCGTGATATTCTTAATTGTAGTTGCAAATGGTTATGTTTTAGTAACTATTATAGGTGCATAGGCCCAACACCACTACTTTTGGTTCCCTTTAATGTGTTGTTTGAAGAAACTGATACGAACTTTTCCTTTTCCAGCATGCTAGGTTTTCCACTCTAAGTGCGTTGAAGAGTGACGTGAAGGTGGCAGACATGGAGTATGATCCTGTAAGTATGACTGGTTGTAACCTACTTTTAATTACTTCTATTACAAAATGTTCTTGGATTATTGACAAGAGGAATTTGCCATTTCATTCTGACAAATCCAGAAATGATATATTGTAACAGATAGATAAACTATAAACTGTGTAGGTGTAGCCAGAATGTAACGTGTCAAACATAAAGGTGGCTATCATGCTAACGACACAGCCTTTGTCTTAATGAGAGTGTCATTGATAATTCATTAATACTAATTTATTTTTTATGAGTTAGAATAATAAACTTCTTATCTTGTCTATATGTTAGTAAGTAAAGTAAATAAATATTTTGTTAAAGTCTCACTTGCACATGCACACTTATATTATACACTTGGCAGGTATTATGTACGTTGACCACTGAAAAGTGCGTTATGAGAGACTATAAAACACAGCTTTAAAACATATTGAAAGAGAAATGTACAGTTAATTAGTTAACTAATACGAATATATGACTGTATGTATAATTATGTTACTAAAACACCTATCCTGGCATCAGGGAGCGGGTAAGTGTTACGGCTACGTTCCGCGCATGAAGCGAATCATGATCGTCCACCAGTACATCTGGTACATGGTCTACACCTATGGCCAGCGGGAAGAAGTACTGGCCGATGAGGTGGCACTGACCAGTGCTGGACGAGGCACAGAGGTCCACCCCAATGGTGACATGATGTCATCTGTCACACAGGTCGGTGACGTGTGCATTCATAATAATATCATGTCGTGTAGTGCCACTTCCTGTGCAGTTCACAACATTATATAGAGAATGTTTAAATATTACATTGTGGAAAAACAATACATGTAATATCAAAGATAAAATATATTTAATATTTCTTCTTAAAATAATTAATAATGATTAATATAATAGTAGAATTAACAAGATTACCGTCCCAAACAACAAATTCCAGATGGCAAGTGGACAAGGAATCCATTGGCTTATCGAGAGTCCAACAATTTTATCATCTATGCATAGCCTGCCCCCTTATCAGATATCTGTCAATTCTATTTTTAAACATATTCAGACTACTAGCATTAACACGATCATTTGACAGTAGCTTGACATATAATTCACATTCACAGCTCAATTTTGGGTGCTCAGTTTCAATAAGTCTAACTTTGTTTTGTTCATGAAATAAATACAATTTTAATTTCTAATATCAAGAAAGATAGAAAAACACATTTCCATAAATACAGCTGTCTATGGCATTGAAATGTTTTTACGATAGAAATATGTATTAACACACCATATTTGGGCAGTCAAGGTATTACGTGATTTTACAATAAAAACAATCGGACTTTGTATCTTTAATCCTCCGATCCATCAGGCTGTCGAGACTGCATCAGGCATACACGTGGCGTCACCTGATGACAACAAGCTATCTCCGGCAAGAGAACATCCGCTTCCTAAAGTTTACGTTGACGACAATTCGTGGAGACGTTTCCTGCCACCCTTGCCAAAACATTATGGTATGTATTGTGTTAGTGTGTTATGTTAAAAATACAAAGGTTGAAGGCAAAGGCTGGTTTTCACAAGTGATTTTTGTTCGGTTTGTCGACTGACGCGTTGTCACATGATATATTGCTGCAAGAATCAGTTACGTAAACAGCTGCTGGAGGCCGGTTAGTGAGGCTGATTTGCAAAATGATTGTGTCAGGAAGAACTGGGTTTAGTTCCAATCTCACCCACAGTTGAAATGGTGGCTAATCAGTGTCTGGCAGCAGAGGCAACTGTTGCGCAAAAGCTCAAATCAGGAGTGGCTTGAGGGAAGATTGGGGTTATAGATGCACAGACAATTTAGTTGCACATTATCGGCATAAATCAGGGCAAAAATCACTCAGGTAAGCTGGCCTTTATACACAGATAAATTATGATCAATAGTCGTTTAGTTCTAACAACATGGTGAATTAATTATGAAGATTATTAATTTATAGAAATGTGCATGTAAATTGAGGAACACTTAAAAAAAATATAGTATTTATATTAACTGGAGATTTTGTGTGTTGCAGGCTATGGAGATGGTTGGTGTCTCATTGGAGACCTGCTTCTGGTCATCCCAATTGGTATCTTCTGTCAGATCATTCGAGTCAACTTCAAGGTATGTCCCAGGTGCAGGGGAGTGCAGCAGGACTGGTTGAAATTGTGTTTGTGTGAACAGGTCGTCTGGGAGCAAAGTGTAATGTGCCCTGAGCAATGAATGTAGAAATTGGAAGCTGTTTATAACCTGATTGTTTCAGCTGCAGATAAAGGACCTAGCAGAGTATCTGAAGGTCCACGTCCTACATAACCTGAGTGTTTTTCCTGCAGATAAAGGATCTGGCAGTGTATCTGAAGAACCCAGTCCTACATAAGTTGTGTTTCTGCTGCAGATAAAGGACCTGGCAGAGTATCTGAAGGACCTGGTCCTATGTAACCTGAATGTTTCTGCTGCAGATAAAGGACCCCTGGCAGAGTATCTGAAGGACCTGGTCCTGCATAACCTGAATGTTTCTGCTGCAGATAAAGGACCTGGCAGAGTATCTGAAGGACCTGGTCCTGTGTAACCTGATTGTTTCTGCTGCAGATAAAGGACCTGTCAGAGTATCTGAAGGACCCGGTCCTTCGTAACCTGTGCGTCAACCAGCTGCCGGTTCTGATGCGGCAACAATTGATGCACGAACGCAAGTACATCTTCCACTTCTATGAGGTGTGCACCTATCTCTGTCAGATGGGACTGTTGACCTTTGGCAAGAGAGCCTGGCGGGAAAAGGAACAGGTAGGCTGCTGATGTCTAACTGTTAGATTAAACTCTCTCCCCTTGAGTGCCTTCACAACTCATTCTAAAGGCTCGTTTTTCATGTGCAATTTTTGTCCAAGTGTTGCATGATACTGCGCTGCAAAGACTAATTGTATCAGGGAGAATGGGACTGGTCCCAGTGGGACTGGTCCTAATCTCCCTAACATTTGACCCCGATTTTCAAACAGTGGCCAATCAGCAACCCACACAAGGTGCACCCATTGTGACCTTTCATCAGAGGCAAAATATGGAGTGGCACTAGTCAAAATATGGAGTGGCACTAGTCAAAATATGGAGTGGCACTAGTCAAAATTTAGTTCACAGTGTCTAAACATGTCGCTCATCTAAACACACATACAATTTACTTGCACGTCATCGTTCGATACGGTGTCACCCAACAAATCGGAGCCAAAATCTGTCTTGTAAACCAGCCTTTAGTGATCATCACAGCCAGTGATGTATAGATGTCATATCTCATATGGTACATGGTGTCGACACATCCTCATTGTCATACCTATTAGCATCATATTGTCATTGTACCTATGACATATTGTCAACATACGTATAACCTATTATCATCATACCTGTGTCCTATTGTCATACCTATGACCTATTGTCATCATACCTATGACCTGTTATCATCATACATGTGACCTATTATCATCATACCTGTGCCCTATTGTCATCATACCTGTGACCTATTGTCATCATACCTTTGACCTATTGTCGTCACACCTATGATCTATTGTCATCATACCTATGACATATTGTCATCATACCTATAACATATTATCATTATACCTATGACTTATTGTCATCATACCTGTGACCTATTGTCATCATATATCTGGCCTACTATATTGATACCTGTGACCTGTTGTCATCATACCTGTGACCTATTGTCACCATACCTGTGACCTGTTATCATGCATGACCTATTGTCATCATGCCTTTGACCTACTGTCATCATACCTGTGACCTGTTGTCATCATACCTGTGATCTATTGTCATCATACCTGTGACCTATTATCATACATGTGACCTATTACCATCATGCCTGTGACCTATTGTCATCATACCTATGATCTGTTATCATCATACCTGTGACCTGTTGTCGTCAGATTTTCGTGTATCTTCACCGTCGAGCATCAATCATTGATACATCGGCAGAGACCACAGGCTTAGCTGAGCGGCCTGTCTCGTCTTACGAGTTCAACGTTTTCAAGGACATAGAGAAATACTGGTTCAATCTGCAGTGGATCTGTTGTAACACGTCCTATGGTGAGTTCCTTATACAATGTTTATCTGGTGAATATTTTGCCATGTTTGTGTCATATGCATAAAATTGCGTTTATCCAAAATCGTGGAAAGTATATCTCTGGTAGGAATTTGACTACCTTGTTGTTTTTAAAGTTGTATTTGCTGTTATCTTCTCTATACAATGACAAATAATAACAATATTCCTTTGACAGTTTGTAACAGAGTGCACAGAGGATTACATATTCCTTTGACAGTTTGTAACAGAGTGCACAGAGGATTACATATTCCTTTGACAGTTTGTAACAGAGTGCACAGAGGGCTACATATTCAAAACTAATGAGGACGTTTTCTTTGATCAAGGGATGGAATTAATCAAAAATCAAAAACATTTTCACCAAATGTGTAGCTATTTTGTTTGTTAAGGTAGTTGGGGCGGCTAGCGTGTCAGTTGATTTTTTTCTTCTTCATAACAAGCTAAGAAATATTGAACTGAACGTTGATGCCACAATTAATCACCTGGCACTAACGTCGTATTTCACAAATCCATCTTTTAAAAAAAACTCCTTAGAAATGGTGATGATGTTTCCATAGTAACGACTGCGAGTGCTACGAACCAGCTATATTCGTTCCCCGTGAAAGCGGAACATATCGTCTGGTTACTATGATTCCAGGACACATCAGTATTTTATCTACCTAACAGACATGGAGTCAATTTCGTTTTGCCAATTCCAAATCCAGTCAATTCCAAAAAATCAATTCCAACTCCAATTCTGCCTTGCAAAAATCAATTCCAATTCCAAATTATCAATTCCAATTCCAAATTGTCAATTCCCACTTTTAAAAACCTAGGCTAAAGAAAATTTCAAATCCAATTCGTTTTAACAGTTTTATTTGTATTTGAAATCGTGTGCACAATCACATTTTATGAGATATGATTAACAAATTAACTATTGCTCATTCAACGCAGTGTCAGGTTTGCTATAAAAAACTTTCAAAATGGCACTCAGCCATTTGATATGTACTTTCTGTTGCGACACCTCTCCTGGATCTTTGCTAACCAGACATTTTGGACAGCCCTGGACAGATGGGTCATTAATCCGAGTTTTGAACAATTTCCCCCTGGTTATATCAGTTGTGGTATCATTGATATTTCATCAGATTGACTGTAAACTTTGAGTTTTCAACATCCTAATCACCAATTTGTATTCCCCATGGGGAAATAAACCTTGTCCACTGAGAAAGCAAATGAGATAAGGCCTGAATGGTCTGACTTTGGTTTTACTGTCTGGTACAGTAACTTAGTATTTGTTTTGTATGCAAATGCTTGATTATATTGTTCTTGTTCACAATGTTTCAATAACAGAATAGACAGTGTATATACTATAATGTTGACAGCTTCCTGGCTGTTACCAGTTTCAGGGTGACATACTAATAGCAGACAAATATGATTTTAATAGTAAATTTAAGGGGTAAAGATTAACAAGTCAAGTAAAAAATTCCAATTCCAACTGACTTAAAAAAATTCAAAATCCAGAATTGGAATTGAGGGGTCAATTCCAAATCCGGAATTGGAATTGAGGGGTCAGTTCCAGTTCCGGAATGGAATTGACCCCGTGTCTGCTACCTAACTAAATCTTATGCTTAAACCAGCTAATATCAGCACTAACATTGTTTATTGAGCTTTTGAACCTATAAAAACTGATAACAGAAACGTCCTATGACCCTGAGCTGGCGACCGCTTCGTATAGCGGGCCAGTCGAAATGATCGTAAACACGCCCTGCCACTGATATCATAGATGATTAGCACATTACAAATACAGATACAAGACCCATTGTGGTGGCAAATTAAGGGGACATGTCAATATTACAAATGGCCATTATGTTTTGTCAACAATACGTAAAACGCCAGTGAAAATCATCACATTTCAAGCACGATACGCATATCTGTCAAAATTTCTGTTATTACTAACAATCAGGAAACGGTACTTAATTATTTTTTTCTAAAAACTACAACACTTACGATGCTGCAATTTGGCGTATGAACGCGTCTTGCATGTAGGTAGGCACCTTAACTCGGTTTGGACTTATGATTGGTGAAGGGTTTGTGTCAAAAATACACTGCCATATTAAGCTGTCAATTCAACTTTTGCTTAATTCATTCACGGTGGTGTAGCAGACATAATTCGTTTATGTTATAAACTTATATGTATGTCATTTATTTCTTTGGGGATTTTCTTGAAACGATATAATTTTGCATTTTGTGGCTATTTTTTTCACATTTAAATTTTTTTTTTATTAATCTTGTAACATAACCAAATAAATGAAAAAGTAAAAATTTTATTAATCTGGAATATTATAGTATTTCAACTACAATTTGTGAAGAAATAGTTAATTTATCTTAAAAACTTCTACTGAAACTACTCAATTCAAGACAAGCATATAATAGCCACCCCAGCTACCTGAATATGAAATGGGGTCTGGCAGAAAAGATACGGATGCATTTTTTGCAATATAAAATTACAACAAGAATAATCCAAATTAAAACTTGTCAGATGACCCCCAAGGCATTGCCTGGAGATGGCAGAGAGCAGTAACAGTTATAGATTGGATGTGTAAAATCAAAATTGATCAAATTGATTGAACAAATCTTGTTAAATCTACATGGGTGCATTTGTGCATCTCTCTGTACAAAAAGACATTCCAGTGTTATTTTTTATGATAATGGTAATTAATTTTCGTCATAGTTTCTTTCATATCTTTCAAAGCGTTCCATCGGTTGGCACTGTTTCTGTTGGTGATGTTATGCATGTGGTGCCATCTATTGGTTATTTGAAAAACTCAATTACTCAGACACAGAAACTAAACTGAGAATGCTCTTATCATCAATGAAACTTGACTAATTAATACATTTTTCTTGGATTGTTACTGTCAGAATTTTTAAGTTTGAGTTTCCTTTTGACTTTTAGAAGTGATTAAATGTCCAACAAACAAGATGGCAGTTTCGAAAACGTCAAAACCACCAGAGCGTTTCCTTCAGTGTCTCAAGGGCAAGGCCGTCGAAGAGATTGTGGATGACGGCAAGATACCGGGAGACCAAGAGGGTGCCAGTGGTCTTGATTCCTCATTCTGGGCGTGAGTTCAGTGCTGTATTACCAAGACTAATGAAGGTTGCATGCTTGAGCATGTTTGATAGGTGGCAGCACTGTTTAACGTGGATCTTTCTGTGTGTTTTAAATGTGCAGAGTCCGATTACTTTTATCATAAAATCATCCAGTATAAACTTTATTTATTCTATTACATCTTCACTGCCCAAATAAGTTTTAATGAACCACATTTAAAAAAATACAATTTGATCGTTATCTGTTTATTTTGAATGTTTCGCCCTGAACATCACGTTGATATAACATGATATATGACAAGGTAGGTAATCATAAATAGTTAACAGCCAAATTATATTGAAAAATTGTGATTCATTGAAACACATTTGGGCAGTGAAGATGTTAAAATAGATATAGTGTATACTCTATGACATGATTTTATGGTAAGATCGATCAGACTATGTACCTTTTAATGTCCGTGAATTCATTCTTGTGCCTTTGTTATCACTCTCCACCATTTCTGTCTTCTTTCCTTGCCTCTTTATACTTTGTGTTCGGTTTGGATATCCATCGTTTGTTCTCCATACTTTCTCCTCTCTCTTCCAATCACTGTGTATTCCATGATGTTCCAAATGAAATACTTATCATTATAGTCTATGTTTAGTTTTCCATGTTATGTAATAGCTGTTAAAAAGCCTGAACACATTTGTACTTTCTTTATAAATATAAATAAATACAATCTACTTCAGACAAGATGTTAGTATTACCTACAACAGACTCTCGCTATATGGAACATGTTTGGACTTAGCTAAATTATTCCACATATCCTTATATCATATATGTACATAAAATAGCATAAATGTACATAGAACATTGTGCGGTGGTCAGACCGGGTGACCAACATTGAAGCACTGTAACGTGCCGATATACCGAGCCTCGAGGCAATGTTTCTAAGCGGCAACTTACCTGGACCAGCCACGTTGATGACCGACTGCCTAAGGCAGTTCAGTACAGCGAGCTATGGCAGGCAAAGCGAAAAGTTGGAAGACTACACTTATGCTACATGGACTACACAAAGCTGCCGCCGATATCAACAAGAGGCACAGGGAGGAAATGGTGCACGATCGCAGTGCAAGGCGCATGGCCGTCAAAAAAGGAGCCGCAAAAGCCGAAACTAAAAGAGCAACCAATGCCAAAATCAAACAACAACGCCGCCATGAACGTGCGCTCGCGCTTGCAAATCGAACAAATCAGCAGCCACAGTTCGCATGCCGATACTGCGGAAGAAAATTGGCGGCTCGTATTGGCCAACTATCCCAAGAAAGAGCTTGTGTGAGAAAACGTTGAACGATTTGCGATGTTAATGTCATATGTCCGATGTCCATATATGTACATAAAACAGTGCAGGCCAGCACAGCACAGGTGGCAACATTTCTGCTTTCTGGCGAGAAACACTGCATTTTTCACTGGTCCAAATTTCCAAAATGTTTGACCAAATGTCCTGCTTTTTTGTAATGGTCAAATTTTATTGTAAAATCTGTGTATTTGTTGCATACCAGGCCATTCTAGGCACATGTTATTTTTTGGTCTCAAGTGATTTCACATTTCCTTTCTCATGCATTCACTTGAACGAGAAAGGAACATCAAAATGATGACCTGTTATAGCAACATTTGGAAGTCCGCTAAAAACGACAACAATTCAATGGAGGAGGATGCTTCATGTTTGTTCATGAACATCTTCCTGCTTTTCCATGAACATCTTGATTTTCCATGAACATCTTCCCGCTTTTCCATGAACATCTTCCCGCTTTTCCATGAACATCTTCCGGCTTTTCCTTGAACATCTTCTCGTTATTCCATGAACATCTTCCCGCTTTTCCATGAACATCTTCCTGCTTTTCTATGAACATCTTCCCACTATTCCATGAACATCTTCCCGCTATTCCATGAACATCTTCTCGCTCTTCCATGAACATTTCCCCATGAACATCTTCCCACTTTTCCATGAACATATTCCAACTTTTCCATGAACATCTTCCAACTTTTCCATGAACATCTTCCAACTTTTCTATGAACATCTTCCAACTTTTTCATGAACATCTTCCCGCTTTTTCCATTAACATCTTCCAACTTTTCTATGAGCAAATGTTGACACCTATGGAACGGAGATTTAAAAAAATTATTCCTTTAGAGTTTCTTCCTCACGTCAGAAGTCCATTATAGCAAGAGGCCAACGTACAGAAAAACAAATAACGTGTGCGCGTGCGTGCATGCATGCATGTTGTGGTTGTCTGTTCAAGTGTTGTCATTTGTAGTCACCTGAGGCGGAACTGGACATTCAAAGGCGTGGACGTCAAGATGGAAGCCATGACAAAGGACGGTCACAAGAAAATGGTGGATGGAAGCCACAGGCGAAAGAAGGGAAATGTGAAGACACACCAGGGCGAGCCACAGTCGCAGCAAGGCACACGCAGATTGCTGAAGTGTAGGTTATCCGTTATGACAATACGGCCACTTGTAGTAAAGTTGAATTTATTCTACATGCAACATGTGTACGTAGTATGGTGTGGTGAAAGGCAGTCTTGCAACGTATGGGCATGCTATGTCCATCATGAAACAAAACACAATTATGTGTTCTATAATACATGCAGCTAATGCATAATGATATCAGATCAATATGAAGTCTGACGTTGTTTTGCATGTGAAGTGTGAAGGCAATTGACACAGGCAGGGTTTGCACAAATCCCAGAAAACCCTTAAACAACTTTTGAATTTATAAATGACGTTCACAAAAACCCTTGATAATTGATTTTTCTACAGAATAAACCCTTGAAAATGCATGTTTTTGTTTGAGCTGTTATGTCTTGTTCATGTCATGGCTACATAAATTACATGTAATATGTACAAAACTTGATGCATGCTTAAAATTACATATTGGAACAGCAAAAGCTGATTGACGAATGTTTGCCTGATCAAGTATTAAGTTATGTCAGGTCAGTGTGGCTTATAACACATGCAGGATTCTTAACAGGCTGCCTATGAGATGTAGAGCTAGCCACATATTTGCTTTGGCTAATGTCAACTCTTGTAAAGGCGTCATCAGAAAGGCAATTTAGACATGTATTGTATGTTGAAAATTGCAATTTTGTGAATTGCGTCCGAGTATAATTTTTAAATATGCCGGTTTTTTATTTATATATTTATTTTCTACATTTGGACATTTATTATTAATATTGTCTGAAGTAAAAACCTTGTTATTATTTTTATTTAAAAGTCTGATGTTGTCTTGTTTCAGGTCGTATTGTGAAGAGGGGCGATGTCATAGTGTTGGGGAAGAAGACCATTCAGACGGTCCCTGTGAAGACGGGGGAACTTAGGAAAGGAGGGAAAGGATTCAAACGGAAGGCAGCAGGAGGTAAGATGGGAGGGAAGGAAAATATATGACTGTGTAGGGCAGGGGAAGGACTGGTTTCAGTTCAGAGGTGGGACTCGGGATGGGAAGGAGAGGTTTGCCCTGGGAAGTGAAGGAAAAGACTGACAATAAAGAGGAAGGAGGCGTCTGACTGGGTAGAAAAGGGAAAGGACTGATGTTCGAGGTACGGGAAAAATTTGGCCTAGGAAGGAAGGGAGAGTTCTGACTTAAGAGGGGAGGGAAAGATCTGACTTAAGAGGGCATGGGAATATCTGACATACAAAAGCAGGGAGGGACATAAGAGGGATAAGAAAGGTTTGACCTGGGAGGTATGGGAAAAGTCTGGTCTGGGAGGGAAAGGTCCGACTCAAGAGGGGAAAGTTGTAACCTAGGACTGCTGGGAACTGTCTGATGGAAGGATGGGACAGTGTTGGAAAGAAGGGGACGAAACTCGTGGAATTCAGTAAATGTAAGATATGATGACTCGGAAGAATGAGTTGAAACAAGGCCGTGTATTCTGAATCCCTGTGCTGTGGTTTTATGCAACAACAGATGCGGACAAGGCCGCTGTACCAAAGAAACGGCGGAGACCAGCCAAGACTGTCCCAGGTGAGGCCTAGTGTCATTGCTTCTTGTCACAGGAATAACATACTATATATATATATATATATATATATATATATATATATATATATATATATATATATATATATATATACATATATATATACATATATATATACATATATATATACATATATATATACATATATATATAATATATATACATATATATATATACATATATATATATATATACATATATATATATATATAATATATATATATATATATATATATATATATATATATATATATATATATATATATATATATATATATATATATATATATATATATATATATATATATAAATACTTTTATAAAGCCTAGATCCCCAGGGACCTGAACACAGCAAAAGTCCCCATCAGAGCAAGGGTCCAATGAGGAGTTAGGATGGAAATGCAATTTTGAAAAAATTTGCTTTCAGATTTTTACCGAAGGTAGATATAGTTGATTTTTATGTGTGTGATGTCGTTTCTGGCCACAGTTGATTGTGTGTGATCTGTGCTTCAGGTGGCAGCAGCAGTTAGTGTGTGATGTTTGTTCCAGGTGGCAGCAGCAGTTAGTGTGTGATATTTGCTCCAGGTGACAGTAGTAGTTTATAGTGTGTGATGTGTACTTCAGGTGGCAGCAGTAGTTGATAATGTGTGATGTGCTCCAGGTGGCAGCAGTAGTTGATAGTTTGTGATATGTGCTTCCAGGTGGCAGCAGTAGTTAACAGTGTGTGATGTTTGTTCCAGGTGGCAGTAGTAGTTTATAGTGTGTGATGTGTACTTCAGGTGACAGCAGTAGTTGATAATGTGTGATGTGCTCCAGGTGGCAGCAGTACTTGATAGTGTGTGATATGTGCTTCCAGGTGGCAGCAGTAGTTGATAGTGTGTGATATGTGCTTCCAGGTGGCAGCAGTAGTTGATAGTGTGTGATATGTGCTTCCAGGTTACAGCAATAGTTGATAGTGTGTGATGTTTGTTCCAGGTGGCAGCAGTAGTTTGTAGTGTTTATTGTGTACAACGGGTAGCAGCAGCAGTAGATAGTGTGTAACGTGTGCTCCAGTTGGCAGCAGTAGTTGATAGTCTGTGATGTCTGCTCCAGGTGGCAGCAGCAGTTGTTGATAGTCTGTGATGTCTGCTCCAGGTGGCAGCAGTAGTTGTTGATAGTCTGTGATGTCTGCTCCAGGTGGCAGCAGCAGTAGTAAGTCGTATGATGACGTTGACCAGCAGGCCCTGCACAGAATGACCAAGGAGAGAGTGGACTGGTCAACGCAGGAGGACAGCATGGTATGGCCAGCAGCATCACTTTCCTCCATGTTTCTGTCATTTCCCTTCATTCATATTCAAAACTTCAGTGATTGAGCTAGGATTTGTAACTGATGGGACATATGTTGCATTGCTTTTTAAAAAGTGGGATATTATCGTCTTGGACATTTATATTAATAGGCTGTGATGTAATATATAACAATTAATGACCCAAAATAAGTTTTTATTGAAGCATTTGTGTGTTAGAAGTTTTTCCTGACAACTTGGTGCTCATGAATGGACAGGTCGAAGTGTGTGATGTATGATAACTATTATATACAGCCTATTATTTATATAGTGTCATTGGTATGTTTGTTGCTTTTAACCTCTGCCACACTAAATGTTTTCTTCCATTTCGTTTAATATTCTTTATAAACAGCAATATTATCTCTGTCACCACAAATGATTGACAATACTAAACTTCCAGCAAGCAGGGTTTTTGATGTTTTTAAATTCGATGTAGGCATATTTTGCTGGCTATCAAATGGTTACTACATGGGATAATATTTCTTCTTACAGCTACTGCTCTGCAAGGTGGCGCTACTGTTCCTTAGCAGCGAGCGAAGACATGGCATGCTTGTCAACTGGTGCGTCATCCGAGACATCCTGCACAAACATTGCCGGGTGGGTGTAGTATGCTATCGTGTCTCCCACTGAAACCAAAAAGGCAGTCAAGCAATTTCTCACTGCGCAAAATTACGACTCAGTTTGAGTAAAAACTGTACAGATAAATTGTTTGCGTTGTCACCGACCCTCAGTAGCATTTTCATAAAATCCTACAATTTTATTTTCAAGAAAATCAACGTGGAACATGCAGCCCGTCAGAAGTTGTCACAAACAAGAACGTTTTGCCTACGTACGCAGGGGATCCTTCCGTAACTGTATGACCCTATGCTTCCAGCCAGCCACCGCAAATGTACACCTCTGACTAGTTTAACCTGAGTTCAGAGGCACAACAAGCCAAAATCATTAAGCATAATATAAACAGAGATGCTTAAAAGTCAGAGTGAAGCACCACCTATGATTTAGGCTCATAATGCAAATTGGAAAAAATAAGTCTTGAGATTTTTGTAGAAGGTTTCAGATGATTTTAAGGTGATTGGGAGTTCATTCTAAGTATTTGAAAGACCCAATAGTCTAGCCAAATATGGTGGCTTCCATGTCCACATACCGTCTGGGACTATCTTGGATGCCAGTCTTGCTAAATCTTGTCGTGAAATGTGTTTTCAGTCAGCTCGTGACAAGACGTCAAAGGCGTGTCAGCGACGCGTCATGTACGTCATGAAGAACCCCCAGACGAAGCTCAATGTTGATGTCTATGTTGGGGAGGCACTTCAGGACACTGTAAGTAGCACCTGTTGTACCATCACCCCTGTAACCCTGTAGCACCATCGCTCAGTAATACCATCACCCCTGTAACCCTATCAACCCTGTAGCACCATCGCACCGTAATACCATCACCCCTGTAACACTGTCGTCCCTGTAATGCCATTGCCCCGTAACACTAGAAAATAATTTATATGGCTGAGTAAAACAGCGGTGTGTGTGTGTGTGTGTGGTTATTTGTTAACCTAGATGCAGTAAACTGTACGAGTCCATTAGACAAGGTGGACATGGAGTGATAATGCAGTTGTTTTGTTTTATGTATTTATTTTATATTATCACTATTATCAGTTAGTTTTCTATTTGAATGACTGTAGACCATACATATTCCTACAGGCATTGGTGCAAGAGTTCCGCAAGGGAAAGAAGTACGTGAAGACCGACCTAGAGAAGAACACGGCTATGTTCCAATCTCTTCTTGCTAAACTGCTCAAGAAATTCAAGTGAGTCATTGTGAGCAGTCATCGTTGTGAGCAATCAGCGTTGTCAGCAGTCATCGTTGTCAGCAGTCATTGTCAGCTTGGCCATTGTTGTTCATCATTGTCATGATTGGAAACAGAACCTACTGCGATATCTGCTCAAAACTCACCGTAGTAAACAACATTTGTGGTGAAGTGCACACGTGCACATATGCATGCATGTGTGAATGCATGCACGCACATGCACACACACACACACACACACACACACACACACACCACACACACACACGTTTTGAGGGTCTCCATTCTAAGTCTCAGTTTTGTTCCAGCAGAAGGACTCGTTCTGTCTCGATGAACAATGTAAGATTTCACTAATCCCAGAGTTTGTTATAACCAACCCAAGTAATTTGATCCTATTTTTGTCGCGATCTATCCAAATGGTTTGTTCCTGTAATCACGATCTGTTGTGCCAGGGCATCCCTGACTGGGTCTGCGGTGGAGCTGCCAGATAAGCTGGAGGAGGTCTACAAAAAGTACAATGTTGTGAAGGGACCAAAGACCACAGTGACGGTCCACAAGGATGTGACAAATGAACACGACATCTACGCCTCGGTCCTCCATAATGTCATTCATGTAAGTCTAGTTCTTGTTTGTTTCCAGTACTCGGCATGTTCAATTACAGGTCCCTCCTCAATTACAGGTCCCTCCTCAATTACAGGTCCCTCCTCAATTACAGGTCCCTCCTCAATTCTTGATCCAGGATTAAATAATTTAGTAGTTTGTGTGATGATTTCACAAAAACTACGTACAAAAGTTGCACAAACGAGCTAGTATGTCGTAGTGGATACTAGGTAGGTTTGAATTTTTTTTTATGAATTTAAAATGAGACAAACAAAAAAATCTAATTGAGGAGGAACTTTTAAGTTATTCGTGCCCCACATATTTGAATATCAACGAACCCAGTTTGTGATCGGCTCAATGCATTGAGGAGGAAACTAACTGACTAGACTGTATATATGTTGTGGTTACTAGAATCTAATGGTCCTACAAGGTCTCATTCAACTAGTCAGCCTTTTTCAGATTGGTTGTCAGTAACAACAATGCAATATAATGTAAGAATACGAAAAAATATTCAGTGCTGCATGTTTGCCTCCAGTTGGTATTATTGGTTAAATCATGTTGTTTCAGTCAGCTATGTTACTGAATGACAAGACGGGACGGGACCATGAGCTCTATCAGTTGTTCAGTCAGTACCCAGAGAATCTGTTGTTAGAAGTATTCAACTGCATGAAGAATGATGGCATCATCACACGCATAAAGAAGGTACCAGACTTTGTTATTATGACTCAGAACACCAAATTTAAGGCTGGTTTACACAAGAGATTTTAACACCAGATTGTCAGGCGACTCCATATCGTGTGATGCACGCAACTAAAATATATGTGCATTTAGATGAGTGACAATATTGTTATGACTTGCATTTGAGATGTCACTGTGGTCACTTGAAAATATTGTGGCATAGTATTTTTGACTTGCAGTTTATGGCCATGTTGTTCCTCACTGCATGGCTTTATGGTAAGGGTTCACCTGCTGGCCTAAGTCAAGCGACTGTATGCCTAACTGGCTCTGAATAATTGTAGGTTAGGAAGCCAGGAAGGAAGCCAGGAAGGCTTTTATATGGCCAGTGCTTAAACCTGGTTTCTGTAGTGTGAAGCAACTTAGAGTGCAGTTATACTGACTCTCCTGGACGGGACACTAGTCCATCGCAGGTACCTTCCAAACAGTGTTTGTACTCATTTACAGCTGAGCAGACTGAGGCAAAGTAGGGTAAACAAAATTGCCTAAGCTTCGAAAACGAACTGTCTTGAACTCACAACCCTTGGATTTAGAGTCCAACACCTTAACCACTAGGCCACGGCTGCCCCCCTCATGTGGGGGAGACCCTGTATGAATGTTCCAAAATGTTGTCTTCAGATTTGTTTTTTGCACTCTTAGATATAGGTGTAAAGTTTAATAGCATCTTACTAATGAAAATTGTTCTTATGTGTTTATATAAAAAATTTAATATCCTATTTTGCAGCTTAAAATAGAATCGGTGTTTATATAGAAAATAATAAATCATACAGCTGAATATGTATTAACATTTAAATAGATTACATTAAAATGAATCAATAAATTTGAAAGTATTTTGTTTATTTAAATAACGTGAAAGTTAACACTATGTTTTACTAGCACGAGCACCGGAAGTTCCGTTGGAATGCTATCCCTTGTGTCAGTCTCGGGAACTACCACGTTGCTCAACGGTAAGTCTACATCACTTTCTGTGTCACTTCCTGTATCTTCACCGGAATCACCACTCAGAAAATACTGTTGAGATTTCACAATTATGCACTTTGCAGAATAAATACAATTTTATTGTATTAGATAATATCATTTTGATATAGTTTATGGCTAAATTTATGCATGTTTTTAATAGAAAACATGTTGTTTATTTTGCGCTGCCACCAACATCAAATGGCTAAAGGTTGCGCTGCTGGCTTTGTTTTGCTAGTTTGTAAATTGCAATCGAGATTCACAAATACGCCTTGCGTAGGAATCAGAAACATAAAACTGGGGTGAAATAGAATGGTTCCATTATAAATCTAATAATTTTCGCGATGCGAAACCTGTGTGTAAAACTCCAAATTCAAGGTGTAACTGGTGCTTGAAAATACAAATCCATCATCCGCATATGAAATGGTGAATCAGTGTTAAGTGGTGCAGGAGATGTGCATCATGAATTTATACTTCAATCGAGATCAGTTGAAAGACGAAGTGAAACAATTATTGATTGTAACTGTTGTAATTTTCAACTTTTAATCAACTTTTGTACAGTGGGTGTCAACTCATATACATGTTCAGTTGCTCAGATCAGGGTTATTATTTTTTAATTTGCATTTGTTGATCAATGTACCAGTAGGCCCTACGTCGTCATCGTAGCAAATCTACTCCATAACTGAGCAAACAGTCGCGCCTCGTTATTGCGCACCCTGCGGATTCGGATATAAGGCGGTTCACAACTAGCATTTGTTTTGTTGTTTCGCATGATGTACTCTTCGTGTTTGTCAAACCTACTTGATACACGATAGCGTACCGGTTAGAAGGCCGGACTCTCAATCGAGAGAACCCGGTTTCAAATCCCACTGCGGTCGCTTCGAACCTTTGGCAAGTTTGATCACCCCACGTTGCCACAGTTCACTCAGCTGTATAAATGAGTACCTGGCAATACAGACAGTGGTGGACATGTGAACGAATAGCCTTCGCGCAGCAATTGCAGCGTGGCTGAATACTTCCCAAAGAAGTTGAGATGGCCTTGGAATGAACAGGTCTGCCAGGGGGTGAAGTGTAAAGCGCTTTGAGCAGTCCTATGGACCGGATACCGCGCTATATAAGAACATACCTTTACTTTACTTTACTTTACATGCTTTGACAATTCTCAATAAGCATTAGGTGAGCAATGTAAGACAATGAACGAGTGGTGATGTGCTTGTTTTGTGCTGCTGTCAGCATCAATCGCAGACGCTGTCTTTACTTTGGCGGTTTGTAAATTGCAATCGAGATTCACAAGTATGCCTCGCGTAAGAATCAGACAAACCAGTCTTTAATGCAATTTAGTATGCAGTACCAGCGTAACGATGGCACGCTTCCATTGCATTGTAAATTTTATTGTTTACGTGATGCAAAACCAACGTGCCAAATGCCTAACTCAAGGTGCTACCAGTGCGCGAAAATGCGAATTCGTCATCCGCATAAGAAACGGTGAATCGTTGTTAAGTTGCGCATCGTGAATTTATGCTTCAGTCGAGATCGGTTAAAAAACGAAGTGAGACAGTTATTAATTCTACCTATTGTCGTTTTCTATGTTTAATCAGCTTACATACTACATGTGTCAAATCATATACATTTTCGGCTGCTCAGATCCGGGTTATTATTTTTGATTCGTAGGCCTATTGGTCCAGTACATCGTCATCGTAACAAATCTATTTCATAATACGTATATGTGTACTTTATTCAGTTCAACAGTCAACAGGGTGTGACATTTAAAAATAATACACATTGACGCTAGTTGATTAATAAGCTCTATAAACTGCGTATTGATGTATAGACGGTGCTGCCAGCACACAGTGGCAGCGGCTTTGACAGCATTCTTGCCTCTTGTCATGAACTTGGTGCAGTGGGCGACGATCACTGTAGTTTAGTAGCTCCCTGGTGGCAGATATGGGAACATCTAACATACCTCACAATGAGGTCTGAAATCGTGGTCTGTACATGTATTTTAGGGGTATGATATTTTAGGAGTACGACATTTGAAAACAGCGCGGCAAGTGCACATTGCCAGTGGCTTCGACAGCATTCTTGATGCAGCAGAATGCGATCGCTGATGCTTAGTAGCTCCCCACGTGGCAGATATGGGAAGACCAAAAGCGTCTCGCTTAGAACGCAGTCCGAAATCGTGGGCCCCGACCGCAGCGTAATATCAAGTCTCAACTGTAGAATGTACTGGTGTACAAAGTGTATGAAATGACTGCAGGGTTGTTATTCAGTGGTTTAAACCTGACACCCCGGGCACGATGCATGCATCATATTTGAGGTGCAGTGGCACAGCGGTTAGACCAGTGGACTGTCACTAGAGAGGACCATGGTTCGAGTCTTCCTGCTGTCATTTTGACACTGGCAATTTTGTTCAATCCACCTGTAGTGGACGAACTCCTGCGTTAGTCAAAGAATGGGCTGTTTGGAGTAAACAAGTTGAACATTGATGTATGCGGCTTCCCTACTGGCAGGCACAAAATTTACATTCAAACAGTAAAAAAACCGTGACAGTCATGTCTGAATGTGACATTGAGGTTGACAACATGTCGTATGGCATTTGTCTGCTAGGTACATGTTGTATCTGTCTGCTAGATACATGTTGTATCTGTCTGCTAGGTACATGTTGTATCTGTCTGCTAGGTACATGTTGTATCTGTCTGCTAGGTACATGTTGTATCTGTCTGCTAGGTACATGGTGTATCTGTCTGCTAGGTACATGTTGTATCTGTCTGCTAGGTACATGTTGTATCTGTCTGCTAGGTACATGTTGTATCTGTCTGCCAGGTTCATGTTGTATCTGTCTGCTAGGTACATGTTGTATCTGTCTGCTAAGTACATGTTGTATCTGTCTGCTAGGTACATGTTGTATCTGTCTGCTAGGTACATGTTGTATCTGTCTGCTAGGTACATGTTGTATCTGTCTGCTAGGTACATGGTGTATCTGTCTGCTAGGTACATGTTGTATCTGTCTGCTAGGTACATGTTGTATCTGTCTGCTAGGTACATGTTGTATCTGTCTGCCAGGTTCATGTTGTATCTGTCTGCTAGGTACATGTTGTATCTGTCTGCTAAGTACATGTTGTATCTGTCTGCTAGGTACATGTTGTATCTGTCTGCTAGGTACATGTTGTATATGTCTGCTAGGTACATGTTGTATCTGTCTGCCAGGTACATGTTGTATCTGTCTGCCAGGTACATGTTGTATCTGTCTGCTAGGTACATGTTGTATCTGTCTGCTAGGTACATGTTGTATCTGTCTGCTAGGTACATGTTGTATCTGTCTGCCAGGTACATGTTGTATCTGTCTGCCAGGTACATGTTGTATCTGTCTGCTAGGTACATGTTGTATCTGTCTGCTAGGTACATGTTGTATATGTCTGCTAGGTACATGTATCGCTGGTTCTCGCGCTATCCTCGCAATGTCTTCATTGCTGCGAGCGACATCCTTGAGCAGATGCCAGAGCAGCCAACAGGGGGCAGCATTAGTGCACCGACAAATGATGGGGAATGGATGGAGAACAGAAAAACTGGAGGATGCACTGCTGTCATCGTTTCCCTGATGGCTCGGGGCCAGGTAGGTTGTTTTTATGATGGCTTGGGGTCAGGTAGGTTGTTTTTATGATGGTTTTCTGGCCAGGTAGGTTGTTTTTTATGGCTTGAGGACAGGTGGGTTGTTTTTATTTTGGCTTGGGGCCAGGTAGGTTGTTTTTTGATGGCTTGGGGCAAGGTAGGTTGTTTTCCTGATGGCTTGGGGACAGGTAAGTTGGTTTTTTGATGGCTTGGGGACAGGTAGGTTGTTTTGTATGATGGCTTGGAGATCAGTAAGTTGTTTTTATGATGGCTTGGGGTCAGGTAGGTTGTTTTCCTGATGACTTGGGGACATGTAGGTTGTTTTCCTGATGGATTGGGGTCAGGTAGGTTGTTTTCTTGGAGCCAGACAAAGCTTGGGCATTTGGCCTAGCTAGAATGCCTATGACATAAAAAATCATAAATAGGCATGTTGTAAATCTTATCTGATGTGCACACTAATATTTTGACATATGATATACAGGTGACTTTTTAAAATGTGCATCATTTGGAATTTTAACCATTGTTCATTGGTTTTTATGTGGCCCTTAAGACGTTAATTTCATTGGATGCCACTAGGTGCGCTTCAACCTTGTGATTCCTGAGCGAATCATCGCAATTGACTCAGCCCGGAAGAAAGGTCAGGTGGGCTCAAAGGTCACAGAGTTGACCTTGTCGGACGAGGAAGAGGAGGCCATGCTGGAAGAGGTGGAGAAGATGAAAATGTCTGGAGTAACCCAGGGTAGGTTTCTCCACCGTGACATACAAGTGTGTACCCCAAAGTGTATAGAAAAATATAAAGTATTGATGCAAACTAATAATTATGCGCAGTCTTTGATAATTAGATAGTAGTAAGTAACTCATTAGTACACATTTTGCAAGATGTAAACATTTTTCATAATACGTAAAATATTTAGAAATTTTATATATCTTAAATTTTTTTATTTTACCATTGCCTCAAGTTGAGATTTGTAAATGCAAGTAGCACCCCTAGTTTTTACAGGGTGTCACTGTTTACAGGGGACAGCGGTACAGATGATGACAAACAGACAAGGGGTGATATCGAAAGCGGAGATAGCACTGACCATACACCAGCTGCTAAGACAGGCACGGATGTTGGCAGTGATAACCATGACAGTGTAGTAGGTGGCGCTTCATCATCAATCATCTTTGACAAGCGGGTGAACGTTGGGGCATCGAGAGTAATGCTTGCCATGCTGCGAGAACAACCAGTAGGTGGCGCCTCAAAGGTTCTTCATCCGACCGACAACATCGTCATCAAAATGTGCGATGTAAAATTACAACTGAAGGCAAACCAGCCTAGAGCTCCACCTGGTGGACCACTGCCAGGTATGTGTTGCAAGGTCATAGGTGAAGGTCAGAGGTGGTGGTTATGCAACATTTGGAGTTTGGTAAAACCTTCATCCTTATGGTGCATCAGACTAATTCTTTGAAACATAGAAAGTATTTATAAGCTTATTTGCCAGGTGTGTTTATAATGTTACTTTCCGGCTTGCCTAGATGTAGATTTTCATTTTGCAGGTAAGTCCTGTAGTGGAAGAATTTTTCTTTCCTCACAACTTAAAAAGATATTTCAAATTAGCTTGTAATATTTTATTTGTGAAAATGTTATTTATCTGAAGAGTGATTCATTAAAACAAAACTGCTTCCATTGACAACCATAATTTTTCAACACATTACTTGCATGTCCAACATCTGCCATCAGTTGATGTTTCAGGACCTATTTTTCTTATACGCTAGGAAATAGTGAACTGAACGTCAACACCACAAATAATCACCCAGCACTACCGTCACATTTTGTCAATCCATCCTTTAAAAGCAATCCTTTTGGATATCCCCCTGACTTCTTAGAAATGTTGACGATGTTTCCATAGTAACGACCACGTGTGCTTCGATCTTTGAACCAGCTATATTCGTTCACTGTGAATGCGGAACGTGTTGTCTGGTTAATGTGATTCCAGTACACATCAGTATTATATCTACCTAACCAAATCATGTCCTTAGACCAGCAAATATCAGCAAATATCAATTTATTGTGCCTTTGAAACTATAATGGAAACAGCAAAGTAGATGTGACCTGGTGACCCTGCCGAATAACGGGCCAGTCAAAATGATCGTAAACACGCCCTGCCATGTGTTTGTCAGATGGTTGGCGTAACCTGATATCGTAGGTGACAACACATTACAAATACAGATTCAAGGGCCATTGTGGCAGCAAACAAAGGGGACATGTCAGTATTAGAAATGGCCGTTATGTTTTGTCAACAATGCGTAAAACACCAGTGAAAATAGTAACAAGCGTGATACACATATCTATCAACATTTCTGTTATCACTATCGATCGGGAAACGTTACCTAATTAAATTTTTTATCGAAACTACAACACTTACGATGCTACAGTTTGGTGTATGAACGCATTTTACATGTAGGCAACATTACATGAATTTGAATTACGATTAGTGAAGGGTTTGTATCAAAAATACACTGCCACTGTAATTCAACTTTTGCTTAATATATTTATGGAGGTGAAGCAAACGTAATTCATTTATGTTAACCAGAATTTTCCTCAAAGTTATCAGTGACACTATCATACATGTATGTTATTTATTTCTTTGGGGATTTCTCAAAACGATATAACTTGGCATTTTGTGGCTATTTTTTCACATTTACAAAAATGTTTTAAAAGTCTTGTAACATAACCAGATAAATGAAAAACTAAAATTTTTATTAATCTTAAATATTATATGGTATTTCAAGTACAATATGTGAAGAATGGTTAATTTATCTTAAAAACTTCTGTTGAAACTACTCAATTCAAAACAAGCATATAATAGCCACCCCAGCTACCTGAACATACACTCATTGTTTCAGGACCTGAACATGTACACTCAATGTTTTAGGACCAGAACATGGAAACTTAATGATTCAGGACATCAACATGGACACTCAGTATTTCAGGACCTGAACATGTATACTCAATGTTTCATAACCTGAACATGGACACTCAATGTTTCAGGAGCTGAACATTGAAACTTAGTGTTGCAAGACCTAAACATGGACACTCAATATTTCAGGAGCTGAACATTAACACTCAGTTTTTCAGGACCTGAACATGGACACTCAATGTTTTAGGAGCTGAACAGTGACACTCAGTTTTTCAGGACCTGAACATGGACACTCAATGTTTCAGGAGCTGAACATTGACACTCAGTGTTTCAGTACCTGAACATGGACACTCAATGTTTCAGGAGCTGAACATTGACAGTCAGTGTTTCAGGACCTGAACATGGACACTCAATGTTTCAGGAGCTGAACATTGACACTCAGTGTTTCAGGACCTGAACATGGACACTCAAAGTTTCAGGACCTCAACATGTACAATCAATTTTCAGGACCTGAACATGCGGTGCACGAGTTTCTTGAACGATGGAATCAGAGTCACCTATATCTGCACCTAAAGACACAATTTCACATGCTGCGGTCTCTACGCATTCAACAACCAGCCTCTGTTGACTACAGTCATGTGATCACCAGTTGTCATGATGAATTTACCAGCCACAGTCTCCATGTCGAAGACATGACCCGGATCTATGAGGAGGTTAAAGGTCAAGGAGTGCTTGGGATCACGTGCTACCAACTGCAGGTTTGTTGGAATATATATTTCCGACTCAAAAAAATCCAAGGAAACACAGTCAATACATGACACATAACACAAACACAGATATATTTAAGGAATTGTATTTAATCAGCTGCAAAAACTCATTGTCAATCAGTGAGACATAGTCATCAAAAAAGCATTCGGATAACAAACCTAAACTGCATATTAGTCATTAAAATTCAATTGACAACATCTGTAATATAAAGAAGTTTGTGACTCTGTCCGTCCGTCCGCCTCTATGTTCCCTCATATCTCTGTAGTTTCACATGTATGGTGCTGTAATTTTATCTGGGAGCCTATGGTAATGGTTTGTATATTAAACAATATTTGAAATTCCCTGGAGGGTGGGGTATTATGGCGAAAGGAACCAATTTGGATGTTTGATGTAAATGACGTTATTCAGCAGGCCTCGACATTAAGTTGCTGTACTCGGTGGCCTGTCGGGCCAGTAGATTTTTAAAGTGACTGGCCCCCCAAAAAGCTACTGGCCCGAGCGGGTCCTGGAATGTATGTGCTGTTGTGACACCTAGCAGACAGTCTGCGAACCAGTCGGTTTATATGAAATTGGTACAGTACGAAAGCAGCTGAGATGAAAATTGTGTTTAATTGTAGCGCCGGGGTGGATGGCAAGGACAAGCGATTGAAACGATGACCTGTGTCTGTGACTAATCGTATAAAAATGATCTGAAACAATGATGTACCACCGGGCCAGTGAAATATGAAAACATGTGGCCCAAACTGGCCCGGCAGCCCCAAAAAGGGTGCCGCGCAGTTGTTAACACCGCGTGTTACTACCATTGTTACGTGACCTACGTCAAACGTCCACCAACGCTTTGCGAAACCGACAATTGTACACGATTTTTGTGGCATGAAGATGTCATTGCCATTGGCAGTGCAAGTACCAAAATTTGTCTTTGTAGCGCCATAAGCCCTTGCCTTTTCTCCAGTGCAATGCCGGGCAACGTGGATAGTTAGGCATAAAATGTGTGCTTAACAGACATTTTGAGACAAAAACAATGGAGCACTGATAAGCAATTTATTTACAGAAAATTTTTTGTCGGTCAAGCATATTTATACAAATAATTTGTCATTATAATTATTATAATAGTATACATTGTTTTGATTGTCGCTGTTTCACAGTTTGTTGTTATTGTTGCCTAGCAACTGTTCTGTGGAGTGAGGATGCTTGACTTGTATCTGAAGATTCTTCTTAACCACCGAATGGTAGGAACTATTTCTTCTCCATAGCTCTTCTTTCTTGTAGACAGAGCTACTCTTGTCGACATTGTTTGCCCTTGACTGACCTTGAGTTGTTTCCCAGATACCCACTTATACCTTTGTGACAAAGTTGAAAATGTATGAGTTTAAACATGTTGAACACTAACAAAAAGTGTGCCTTATGAGTATTGTAATTGATATATTTTATATAATGGTGAAATTGTGCATATTGGAAGCAGTTAGTGTGAAGAGGTCGTCATGATATGTAGAGGTTCTGATTATTAAGAAACGAGTTAATGTTACCATGTTTTGGATTTTTAAGTATTAAATGATAATGTTTCGTTTTTTATTAATTTTATCATTGTATTTGTTTATAATAATGTGTTTACTATATTTTTGGCAATTATTTATGTTGAATGGGTATATTGTGTTCTAGTCTGAGAAATAGTCATTTTCGGTACAATGTGGATTGTTTTTGGACATTTAATGTTAAGATACATAAAATGTCCTCTTGCAAGCATTCACGTAGACGTGCATACACACAGACATGCAAACAACACGATATTTTCCTTTCAAAGGAATTCACAATGGAGCCTACAATTTTGACCACTGTCAATAATTGTTTCATATATGGCAATTCATTTGACATATTTTTTCCACAACAAACCAAGAACAATCAAGAAACATGCAAATGAGGTGAGTTTTTTGTGTTCATATATTTATAATTAATGGTTTATAGAGCATTGTCATGTCATGTTAATTTTGACATAATGGGGCATTAAATTTAAATGTCAAGTTTGACACAATAAGACATTAAGTTTGAATGTTAGTGTTGGACATTGATGGACACTAAATTTAAATATTAATGTTGATGCAGTGTCACATTAAGTTTAAATTGTAATTACAAATTTGTCAGTGTACAATTTATATAAATCATAAATTACGGTACTTACTGGCAATCTGATTTATTCACATATTTTTATCCACCAGGTGGAGGTAGTGCTTGTTGTTGTTCGGGTATTGATCACTAGATGGAAGCATGTCTGAACTAGTAAGTATTAAATTGCTGCAGATTTCTGCTCTGTGTTTTACTTGTGGCAGAGTAACACTCACAGCTGTGTGTATTACACATGTGTTAACACACAAATTAGACAAGCGTCTCCGGCTCTGATTTCTCCAGACTGCACTCCTCAGTTAATAAATACATCAATGTCTACACTAAATCGATTTTTATTGAATTTTTACCAGACTAATAAGGCGTGATGATCACCCCGTGCGTGGAGAACATTACTTTTCTGTAATTTCTGGAGATTGCATATTATTCGGCTGCCTGCCGTATATGTAATGCTCTGTTTGGTCTTTCAGCTCGTGTCTGTGTGTTAATCAAGTGATCACAGCACGACACAGCCTGGAAGGGTGCTTGACATGAAGTCTGGTGGCAACTCTTCATCTCTAACTCCTTGTGGTAAGTCTTGATTTGTTTTCATGTGATTCCTTTGGAGGGGCGTCTACTAGTTGGGGTGTAGAGGAATCAGGGTTAAATCCACAGGAAGATGTTTCAGCAGGCTGCAGAACTGTACACTTTGCATGTGTACACTTTGTCCACTTTGTTGTGTGTACATGTTGTCACACACTTTGGCATGTATATACGTTGTAATTTGTACATGTTGTTGTACACTTTGTTACATGTACATAATTATTGTTGTATACTTTGTTACACATACACTTTTTTATACATTTTGTCATGTTTATACTTTATTACATGTACCTGTCACTGTATACTTTGTTATGTGTACACATTTGTGTACACTTTGTTATGTGTACACATTGTTGTACACTTTGTTATGTGTACACATAGTGTGCACTTTCTTATGTGTACACATTGTTGTACACTTTGTTATGCGTACACATTGTTGTACACTTTGTTACGTGTATACATTGTTGTACACTTTATGTGTACACATTGTTGTACACTTTGTTATGCGTACACATTGTGTATGTGCATGTGCTTGTTCATGTGTATGTGCGTGTTTGTGTATTAATGTTCTCGCTTGTGTTTGCAGTTTAGGCGCCTTTTAGTATAAGGTGACAGGTGGATGTATTTTTTAATGTTGCATACATACATAGCAATTTTGCCTTGTGCATGAATCTTGATAATTTTGTAAAAAAAATTAAGTTTTGCATACTGAGCAAATGTGTGTGTATTAAGCTTTTCCTTAACTATAGTGGGAATATTATTAAGTAAAAATGGTAAATTATGCCGAAGACATTTCTTTGCAAATTCGTGTTTAGTTTTATAAGTATATATTTCATTCTTGATTCGTGTATCATAATTATGTATGTCATAGTTGAAGTCTTTTCCAGTTCAGATTTGTATCAATAATTAAACCTAAGAAATTAAATTCCTTAATTTGTTCAATATTTATATTATCTATCCTCAGAGTAAGCGTCAGTAAATTTTTATTTGTCCTTTGGAATATCATATATTTAGATTTTACAATGTTTAATGATAATTTATTTATTTTGAGCCATTCATTTATTTTTAAAAGTTCATCATTTATTAAATATTCTAAATTGTCATTTTGTATGTTATCATTAAAATTATTTAAAGTACTTGATAAGGTTGTGTCATCAGCATAAATGATGAAATTAAACATTTTACTGGCTTGTGCAAAATCATTGATATATATAATAAATAACAGAGGTCCTAGGATTGAGCCCTGTGGTATGCCAGTTGTTATTGGTAACATGTTTGATTTTATATGATCAATTTCAGTATATTGTTTACGGTTATTTAGGTAGCTACTGAATAAGTTCAGATTTGTACCATTTATACCATAATATTTTAATTTGTCAATTAAAATTAAATGGTCAATGGTATCGAATGCTTTAGAAAGGTCCAAATATATGTTTATGGGTATTTCATCCTGATCCATTTGGGTTATAATCCTATCTATTAATTCCAGTGCAGCATATTCCTTTGAATGCTTGGGTCGAAAACCATATTGATGGTCAAAGAAAAGTTTGGACTCTTAAATAAGTTGACAATTGATAAAAAATTATTTTTTCCAATACATACTGTTATACACCTTGTCATTGTCACACTGTGCATATTGTCATAAACTTTGTCATTGTCACACTGTGCATATTGTCATACACTTTGTCATTGTCACACTGTGCATATTGTCATACACTTTGTTGTGTGTACATGTCACGCACAGGATAATCAAACAAGGAACAATAAACAAGAGGGAATCACACAGCATATAGTAGTCATTATATACTGGTTGAATCTTAATTACTATGGACAGTAGATGATATTGCTGATAATTTAGGCAAATTATTTTTGGTTTACATGAATATTAAATAACATGTATTTTATAAACTAAATGAAAAATATTTGGAAATGTATTTTTATAAACCTTTGTGATAAATAAATGGTGGTGCAGACATTGTTGCTACATATATAGCAATTAACATACGTAAATCACAGCGTACTGACGAAAGGCTCACATTTAATTTGATTGGCCTTCAAAGTAACAAGTTCCAGGTGGCATATGAAGAAGCAAGCTATTGATTTATCAAGACTATGCCATTTTTTATTAATTATGGCTCACTCTATCACATTACTGACTGTTAACAAACTTCCTTCTGTTAGTATTAACACAATCAATGTTCAGGTAATTTGTTCCAATCATTCGCTCATGAGGAATGAATACTTTCTTACATCCAATTTACCTTGGCTAACTTGTGCTACTTCGGTCGGACACAGTGGCTTTGTGGTTAGAACGTCGGACTTTTTATTGAGAGTACCGCGGTTCAAGGCCTCTTTCTGTCATTTCGTGGCTTGGATAATTCCGTTCCCTCCATATTCACCGTGCCTTAGTTCACTCAGGAGAATGTACGAGTGTCTGGTTATAACATAGATGGATACATGTGAATGAATAGTCTTTGTGCAGTGGTTGCAGAGTGGCTGAATACTTCCAGAGAAGTTGAGTGTTGCTGGAAGGAACAAGGTCTGCCAATACCTCGCTTGTCTTTTATTGCGTGCTATGTTTCTTCATTCATGTTTTAAAATATAATTCATAATTGTAAACATTGGTTTCCTCGTCATCTCATCCCTGGTGGTGTAAAGCAGCATATTTGTAACGGTTTGTTACAATTAAGTTCTCTCAATCCTGGCGCCAATATGCCAGCCTTGTTTAAACCACAGATAGTTCTAATTAGTATTTTGAACCCATCAATTAGCCATCAGTGTGCAGGTATTACAAGTTTACAAGTACTGTAATCTTAGAACACTGTTGGCGTTTTGGACCCAAGAGCTAGCTATCAGAGTGCAGGTATTACAAGTTTACAAGTACTGTAATCTTAGAACACTTTTGGAGTTTTTGACCTAAGAACTAGCCATCAGTGTGCACGTATTACAAGTTTACAAGTACTGTAACCTTAGAACACTGTTGGCGTTTTGGACCCAAGAGCTAGCTATCAGTGTGCAGGTATTACAAGTACTGTAACCTTAGAACACTGTTGGCGTTTTGGACCCAAGAGCTAGCTATCAGTGTGCAGGTATTACAAATTTACAAGTACTGTAATTTTAGAAAACTTTTGGAGTTTTTGACCTAAGAACTAGCCATCAGTGTTTAGGTATTATTATAAGTTTACAAGTACTGTAATCTTAGAACACTGTCAGCGTTTTGGACCCAAGAGCTAGCTATCAGTGTGCAGGTATTACAAGTACTGTAACCTTAGAACACTGTTGGCGTTTTGGACCCAAGAGCTAGCTATCAGTGTGCAGGTATTACAAGTACTGTAATCTTAGAACACTGTTGGCATTTTTGGCCTAAGAACTAGCCATCGGTGTGCAGGTATTACAAGTTTACAAGTACTGTAATCTTAGAACACTGTCAGCGTTTTGGACCCAAGAGCTAGCTATCAGTGTGCAGGTATTACAAGTACTGTAACCTTAGAACACTGTTGGCGTTTTGGACCCAAGAGCTAGCTATCAGTATGCAGGTATTACAAGTACTGTAACCTTAGAACACTGTTGGCGTTTTGGACCCAAGAGCTAGCTATCAGTGTGCAGGTATTACAAGTACTGTAATCTTAGAACACTGTTGGCGTTTTTGGCCTAAGAGCTAGCCATCAGTGTGCAGGTATTACAAGTTTACAAGTACTGTAATCTTAGAACACTGTTGGCGTTTTGAACCCAAGAGCTAGCCATCAGTGTGCAGGTACTACAAGTACTGTAACCTTAGAATACTGTTGGCGTTTTGGACCCAAGAGCTAGCTATCAGTGTGCAGGTATTACAAATAATGTAACCTTAGAACACTGTTGGCGTTTTGGACCCAAGAGCTAGCTATCAGTGTGCAGGTATTACAAATAATGTAACCTTAGAACACTGTTGGCGTTTTGTACCCAAGAGCTAGCTATCAGTGTGCAGGTACTACAAGTATTACAATTTACAAATACTGTAACCTTAGAACACTGTTGGCGTTTTGGACCCAAGAGCTAGCTATCAGTGTGCAGGTATTACATGTTTACAAGTACTGTAACATTAGAACACTGTTGGCGTTTTGGACCCAAGAGCTAGCTATCAGTGAGCAAGTATTACAAGTACTGTAACCTTAGAACACTGTTGACTTTTTGGACCCAAGAGCTAGCTATCAGTGTGCAGGTATTACAAGTTTACAAGTACTGTAACCTTAGAACACAGTTGGCGTTTTGGACCCAAGAGCTAGCTATCATTGAGCAGGTATTACAATTTTACAAGTACTGTAACCTTAGAACACAGTTGGCGTTTTGGACCCAAGAGCTAGCTATCATTGAGCAGGTATTACAAGTTTACAAGTACTGTAACCTTAGAACACTGTTGGCGTTTTGGACCCAAGAGCTAGCTATCATTGAGCAGGTATTACAATTTTACAAGTACTGTAACCTTAGAACCCTGTTGGCGTTTTGGACCCAAGAGCTAGCTATCATTGAGCAGGTATTACAAGTTTACAAGTACTGTAACCTTAGGACACAGTTGGCGTTTTGGACCCAAGAGTAGCTATCATTGAGCAGGTATTACAAGTTTACAAGTACTGTAACCTTAGAACACTGTTGGCATTTTGGACCCAAGAGCTAGCTATCATTGAGCAGGTATTACAATTTTACAAGTACTGTAACCTTAGAACACTGTTGGCGTTTTGGACCAAAGAGCTAGCTATCAGTGAGCATGTATTACAAGTTCACAACCCCAGAACACTTGAGGTTTTGTAAATGTAATTATAATCAAATTTTTTACCAAAATTGTTATTGTATTTTTAAGTGTCTTCGTAAATGTTTTTTATATTTCCTGGGTGCTAAATGTAAGTATGATTAAGTTCTTGTAATCAGTTCCAACTCTGCGCATCGCTTCGATGAAAAAGCCGAAAAAGAATCCATGCAAGTAATAACATTGCGAAAAACAGTAGACAAGTAATTAGCGAAGACTGTAAGGGCGACTTATTTCATTTCTTTCTCGTACTTTCGTCTACTGCCATGGTTACATTGACGTTAAGGTAACATTCTAGCTGGTCTGCATGGTGTCAGTGTACATGACTACTGCGTATTAACCTCATGTTTATGTCGTGATGTGTCGAGTGAGAGATATGATTTGTACCCTCGAGCTCAGTGGTAACACGAACTGATGTAGCGAGGAGACATAGGATGCCAGAGCGACACGACTGTCTTCAACAGTTGTCTGTTTTACCATTTAGCCAGACCGGGTGGTGGGGAGGAGGGGGGGTGCAACATGCTCAAAAGAGTGTGTGGAAAGTGAATGCATGGATAGGTCAATGGTGTGTCCAGGGGTCTACAATTCCTCCTCCATGTGAGGCCTGGCCTAGTCATGTGTCAGTGTGGTCACCAGAGCAATCCTCATTGTGCTGAACTGAACATATTCACCACAGGTCACACTACCTCCGCATATCACTTTTCTATGGTTTCTTCCCACATATGACCTTTAAATTCTCTGTCTTCCTTTTCTACACGTACATATCCTTGGGGGTTTTCCTCACACTTATCCTTTCTCTGTGTTGGGTTTCTTGATACAGATATCCCTTCTCTGGTTTGGGTTTGTTCCCACACATAACTCTGTCTTGGGTTTCTTCCCACACATAACCTTTCTTTGTCTTGGGTGTCTTCCCACACATAACCTTTATCTGTCTTGGGTTTCTTCCCACATATAACCTTTCTCTGTCTTGGGTTTCTTCCCACATATAACCTTTCTCTGTCTTGGGTTTCTTCCCACACATAACCTTTCTTTGTCTTGGGTGTCTTCCCACACATAACCTTTATCTGTCTTGGGTTTCTTCCCACATATAACCTTTCTCTGTCTTGGGTTTCTTCCCACATATAACCTTTCTCTGTCTTGGGTTTCTTCCCACATATAACCTTTCTCTGTCTTGGGTTTCTTCCCACATATAACCTTTCTCTGTCTTGGGTTTCTTCCCACATATAACCTTTCTCTGTCTTGGGTTTCTTCCCACATATAATCTTTCTTGGTCTTGGGTTTCTTCCCACATATAATCTTTCTCTATTTTGGATTTCGTCATTGAACCATTCCTGTGATGTGTACAAAGTATGTGCATTGTAATGAGGTGGACCTATCCTTTCATGTGTACAAAGTCTGTGCATTGTAATGAGGTGGACCGTTCCTTTCATGTGTACAAAGTCTGCATTGTAATGAGGTGGACCGTTCCTGTGATGTGTACAAAGTCTGTGCATTGTAATGAGATGGACCGTTCCTGTGATGTGTACAAAGTCTGTGCATTGTTATGAGGTGGACCATTCCTGTGATTTGTACAAAGTCTGCGTTGTAATGAGGTGGACCATTCCTGTGATGTGTACAAAGTCTGTGCATTGTAATGAGGTGGACCATTCCTGTGATGTGTACAAAGTCTGTCAACTGTAAAATGGTGTTGCTCTACATTATCTGATGTTTGTCTCTCTTCCAGATAAGCTGCTTAGCAGGGTCAGTGGATGTGGATCAGGTTCCATCTCACTGTTAGTAATCTCTGTGTGTGATAACACTCAAGTAATAGACTCGATCCAGTCTATGTTGTAGCTATCATTTTCAACAGGCTTGAGTATTTACACATAGCATTGTTTGAGTCTATGACCAGCAAGTCAAGACCAACTCAAATGTTAATTAGGTAGATAATTTGTTTACCCATTTATCATCCTCTGTGAGAATTAATTCTTTCTGATATCCATTCTACAGTGTTCTTTAACTATCACGTCTTCATGCCTGCCATCCTCATTATGTTTGATGAATATAATTCTGGCAGTAAATTAAATATTTAGGAGTATGTCCAGTAAATATTATACAGGTTACCACTTGAAGTAGTTGTCTTTGGTTCAAGCAGGTCCTTCATTGAGCTATGACTACTGTATTACCTGCTGTCATGCTGCTGTGGGAATTATTTGCATCGTAACTGCCAAAGAAGCTCCTATAAAGATGTTTGAGCCCAACCCTAAATCAGCTGCAGATGTCAGAATGTGTACATTGCCAGGGATAATGGATGGGATAATCCCATTCCTGTGCCGGTTGTCATTCCCAGCAAATCCCGCTGGAGATGTGTCGTGAGTCAGGATAAATCTTTAGGAGTGATAACATTTTCTGGAGAGACATGTAGTGTCCTCATAATGCATGACTTGAATAAGAAGTGTACGTGACAAGGACACCTCAGTCACTAGGATACCTCAGTCACTAGGACACCTCAGTCACCAGAACATCTCAGTCACCAGGACACTCAATCACAGAGACTCGGTCACAGGGACACCTCAGTCACTGGGCTGCCTCAGTCACCAGGATGCCTCAGTCACTGTGATGCCTCAGTCACTGTGATGTTTCAAGTCACTGGGACACCTCAGTCACTGGGACACCTCAGTCACAGAGACACCTCAGTCACAGGGACACCTCAGTCACCGGGACACCTCAGTAACCGGGACGGCTCAATCACCTGGACGCCTCAATCACTGGGCCACCTCAGTCATGAGTACGCCTCAGTCACCAGGACACCGCAGTCACCAGAATGTCTCAGTCACGAGGACACCACAGTCACTGAGACGCCTCAGTCACCGAGACGTCTCGGTCACCGGGATGCCTCAGTTGCCAGGACACCTCAGTCGGCAGAACACCTCCGTCACAGGACACCTCAATCAATATACAATTGGCCATCATGTTAGTAGTGACCATCCAAGAGGTTGAAATCCAGGAATAATTTCCTTCATGCTGCTAAGCCCTGCATGGTCAACCATGTAGAAGCTTGGTCAATGCGGGTCCTTGTCAATGCATTTGCAGTCAAGATCTCACAAGGTATCACTTGACCCCAAGGTATCACTTGACCCCAAAGTATCACTTGACCCCAAGGTATCACTTGACCCCAAGGTATCACTTGACCCCAAGGAGTCCCTGCTAGAAGGAACTGATGAGACATGACCAACTGCCTCAGGACTGGGGTTGGACACGGCAGAGCCCAGATACAATCAAGATGGCCCTACTGAATGCGACCATCATTGTAACAGTTGGAGTCTATCACCTCGCATTACTATATATCCATAATTTGCCTTTTAAATGTGCTCGAAGCTTCACAATCATGATATTAGATTTTCACATTTTTTTGCTGCCCTACCAACATTCAGTAAAGATTCCTGGTCTCTGCGATGGAAACGTTCAATTTGCAACCATGATTTGGCTTAATTTAAAAATATTTATGGCTCACTGATGTGGTTGGCTTATTGACAGGTTTACTGAACTGCAAGCGTCTCTGCGCGTGTCTTGTGTGCGAATGTCAACTTTTTGACAAGATTTAACAGATTCTCATCCATAACAACAATTCCAGATGGCAGCCAAGGAAGCCATTGGCTTATCGAGAGTACAAAGATTATTCATCTATGTGTAACCCATCCAATAGCGGCTTCTTATATTTAACGAACACTTTCACACTGCTGAAGATTCTGTTGTTTGATCCACGTTGCGTATTTGTCTCTCACAGATCGTGTTTTCACTGGCAGATGTTTTAGATAGGGTCACTTATGAGGTGTGATCAGCCACATGTCGTAGTATGTAGAGGCGGAACCACTTTTGCCTTTTATTGCAGAATTTTGCACAAACACATTTTCACAAGTAAGCTAACATGTCGTCGTGGATACTAGGTAGGTGCGATTTTTTCCGAACAGATTCTAAAACGAGAAAAACAAAAAATTATTTGCAGATGAGCTTTAACTGACTGATCAGTGTAGCAAGTGACGCAACTCAAAGTACCTGGTACGGCAAATGGATTTTAGTTCTTCGTAAAAAAACTATGTTTTCTGATATACATCTATTTGATAGCAAATGGACCTGTTTTTTTTCCTGTGCTAAGTGCACATGTCAGGTAATTGGTAAAAGGGAAGGTTTTACACATGAAACAGCAGCGGTTGCAACAAGCAGCAAATTACATGCAGGATAGTGTGTGTTTCTGTTTGCACCGAGTCATTTATCGTACGATAGACGTGCACTAACATAGGTCTCTGGATAACTAATTATATCAAAAACTTTGTACTTTAGTTTGTTCTGTCGTATCACAAAATTTGATCTAACCTGTATACGTTAATAACAACACTGTAGGCATATGCATAAATGGTCTGTGTATGAGGAATTTATGCTTATATACGATGTATGTTAAATATAATAACGTAATGTTATGCATTGCAATATGCAATCATTATATAGTGTGGCGTTTAAAAGAAAAGTGACTGAGATAGTCAGTGACTCTGATCATCCTCTAACTCAAGCTTTTCAGAAACTTGTGTCTTCAGTCTTAAATAATGGTCTTAAGTTAACTGTTTCCAGTAATACTGGAATGGCGAGCATCAACCTGTGTATGTGCGTGCGTGCATGCGTGCTTGCGGGGAAGGAGAAGATGATAGAGGGAAGCCAGAAAGAATGGTAAAGTGTGTCAAGTGCAACAGCTGATGATGTATGAAATGTAATGTGTTACCAATTTTATTACTGACAATGTGTACCTAATGGAAACTCCATTTTTAGTGTAATTTTTTTAAACGGACAATAAAGTTCTTGAATCTATAGAGATCGTTTCCCATGTGTTTTCTGTAAGGAGTCCCGGGTGACACTTGACATTGGCTGTTTGCCTTCAGATCTCTCACTGTCATACTTCCACATTACGGATGGGCAAAGGCTAATTACAAATTAGCACTAAATGCTGGATGATTCATGAAAATGCACATTTAGGCAACCAATTAATTATATCACATTGTTTTAGTACCTGGTAATATCACATATGGTAATTCAACGTACATTTCTTAGCCATATAACAGTTTTTCCATGGCTGCGTTTCCTTCACAATATAGTTATATGTCTCTTTACTCATTGGTGCAGTTGGAAGAATAATAATAAAATAATAACAATAAAATAATAATAAAATAATTATAATAACAATAAAATATTAATAAAATAATAATAATAATAAAATAATAACAATAAAATAATAACAATAAAATAATAATAATAAAATAATTATAATAACAATAATAATAATAAATTAATAAAAAAATAATAACAATAAAATAATAATAAAATAATAACAATAAAATAATAATAACAATAATGGTACATTTATTGCCGAGGGAGTCAGACTATTCAGTGCGGCGATGATACTCTATCACAGTTGATTTTCGGTGTGTGTTTAATTACCAGAATATCTTATTGGGTCGTTACTTGTGATGAAAGGTCTGTTTAAGTTTGGTTTTATGTGAAGTGTGGCTTGGTGTTGCTAGCAGCACTGATTATTTGGTGAGCTGGCACTTATGTGATGGTGCCGGTGCTTAGTGCATGGCCGTTCTGGGTATTAATGTGGCACCCCATGGATGTTTCAGAATGTGATATATTAATACTAATAAAAGAACTCAGAGATGCAATAAAGCCAGAAATGTTAATCATGACATGCCAACATCATCATCATAGTCAGGGACTGCCGGGGATTTAAGGTGGAAATGCGATTTCTAAAAAAATAGAGTTTTTGCAGGAGTTTGTTGCGGGAGATATCTGTAGTTTCAGATGATTTTAAAGTGGTGGGAAGTTCATTCCAGATTTTGGGCGCATCTAAAGCGATACCACGGTTGCCCAGGGTAAGCTGAGTTTTTAGGAATGCAACGTTGTGAGACAGATGATCTTAGTTGCTTGCAGATATTGAAAGATGCAGGAGACTAGCCAAATAGGGTTGCTGTTGTGTAGATAGAGCACGATATCAAACAGAAAACACGTGCAAGGCAATTTTGCACACATTAAAGTTTAACTAAGTCTCATTTAGCAATGACTAATGAGTTGCAATAGTCAAGGCAGCTACTAATTAGTGCAATTGATATTGTTTTAGCAATAGATGAAGGTATATGATGCTGAATTTGATGGAGATCATGTATATGCATGGTAGGAACAGCTGAGGTCACTGTCAAAGACAACACCTAGATTACAAATGATAATCTGGTGGGGATATATTAAGTTTGTAAATGTATGTCAATGAGTTGGATAGTCAGCCTGGATTCGTGAGTGATGCCCCTGGTGGCTAAGTGGGGAACCACATTCTTGCACCTCTCGGTTTGATTGTGAGGTAATTTATATCGACCAGCATAGAAGAATGGCACTCATTGGGAATGTCATTCCCAAGACAATGTCCAGCCAATCTCTGTGCACAGATATGTGATAAGTGTGGACATGAATGACATGGTTTCCACTTGTTGACAACAATGATTCAATTACAGAGAGACACGTCAGCTTTCATGTGACATTCATTGTGCTTCATGTGATATCAAGTGACATGTTGTCTGATGTTATATTTCATGAGTGTATCCCTTGCTATCTGTGCCTGCCTGCACATACCTGCATGTACCTGCACGTACCTGCACGTACCTGCACATACCTGCACATACCTGCACATAAATGCACGTACCTGCACGTACCTGCACATACCTGCATGTACCTGCACATACCTGTATGTACCTGCACATACCTGCACATACTTTGATGCACCTGGGGACATGTTACGTCGTGTGACACATTAGCACTGTGTTATCATTCGTGGTGTAGCCGGTGTCATTCATATTAATATATACACTGAAATGTGTTAATGGAATATTCTCACACATACTGGCCACTGACTCAATATATTCTCCATCTCCAATCATCCCTGTTATTGTCATTTCTCAATCTGACACAAAACAACATATTTATTACTTTGACACAAGACAACATGTTTACAGCTCTGACACAAGACAATATACTTCTCACTCTGCCACAAGACAACATAGTTATCACTCTGCATATGACAACATATTTATCATTCTGCCACGAGTAGATGTGTATAATTTATCTCTCTGCAAGAGAACATATTTATCGCTCTGTCACAAGAGAACATATTTATCTCTCTGCCACAACAAAACATATTTATCTCTCTGCAACAAGACAACATCTTTATTGCTCTGGAACAAAACAAAATATTTATCACTCAGCCACAAGAGATCACATTTATCACTCTGCCACAAGACAAAATATGTATCACTCTTCAACAAGACAACATATTTATCACTCTGCCACAAAACAACATATTTATCTCTCTGCCAGAAGACAAAATCATTTATCTCTCTGCCAGATGACAACATATTTATCTCTCTGCAACAAAGCAACATATCTGTCACTCTGCCACAAGACAACATATTTATTATTTATCTCTCTGCAACAAGGCAGCATAATTTATTGTTCTTACAAATGGTTTTAAGAGCTAGCCATCCTTTTTTTGCAGTGGGTGAATCTACTGTAGTCACCCCATTGTAAAAATCACATAGTGTAACTAAATTTGTAGCGGCATAATTCACATATACATGTAAGTTTAATGTAACATTTATTTTACACTATTTCTGGTATAAAACAGATGTTTCCTGTCTTATCTGTAAGCTTGGTGCATAGGAAATTAATTTCAAATGTTTTGTGATGTCCTGAATGCACTAAAAAATGCTATTTAGATAAGGAATAAATATTTATGTTGAAAGAAATCCACCAGATGCTGCCATTGAGGGGTAATTTATGTCGACCAGCATGGAAGAATGGCACTCATTAGGAATGTCATAGCCCAAGACAATGTCCAGCCAATCTCTGTGCACAGATATGTGACAAGTGTGTCTCAAGTCTCAAGTGGTTTACTCCAAACAGCCCAAACTTGGGCTAACGCAGGAGTTTGTGGTGGACTGTGCGCATGCGCTGTGGGTGGTACATTCATCATTAATGTTGCTGAAATGGTTTTTATTTGATAGTTTTATTTATTTTATGTATAGGATGTTTAACGAAATTTTTTAATAGGTTGGTTGTGTGTATGGACACTGTCGCTGCCTTGCCACATGCACACATAGACAGTCTCCATACCCACACCCTGGATAAATTTACGCTGAGCACTGTGTTTTAAAGGCAGTTTAGGTGAGGAGGTGTGGTGAAAGGGAGTTCCATAATAGCTTCTTGAAATGATTTTGGGTTTTTTATGTTGGTAATTTTTGATGGAATCATATTCCATATGCGAATGGCTCTGGGATAAAATGAAAAGACCATTGCATTTATACGACACTTGGGGGCTATGTATTGTCCACGGGTTCGAGAGCGAGTTAGTAGACCTGAAGGGGGGGTGATCTCAATAATGTTGTTTAGAATTTTGTAGAAGGTAGTGGCTTGTTTGATAATGCGCCTTCGTTCGAGGGTTGGCCATCCAAGGGCAGTAATTAGATCTGCTGGATTTGTGTTTCGTCTGTAGTCATTTTTAACAAATCTGGCAGCAGAGTGTTGCACTCTTTCAAGGTTTTTAATTTGTGAAAAGGTGTGGGGATTCCATATGGGTGAAGAGTACTCAAGTTTTGGCCGGATTAGCATGTTGTAGGCTGTTTGTTTAACTTCGGGTTTACATGGGCCAAGAGTTCGTTTAATCATGCCTAAACATTTCAAGATTTTGAAGTTATGTCAGTGACGTGATTTGTCCAGGTTAATTTGGAATCCAATTTAACTCCGAGGTATGAGTGGCTGGATACGGTGGATAATGGCTGGCCAGAAAGCGAGTACTTGTGTGTGCTGGGTTTAGTTTTGTTTGTTATTGGAAGGTGGACGCATTTAGATACATTAAATTCCATTTGCCATTTGTCTGACCATGTTTGGAGTTGGTTTAGGTCAGTTTGGAGAATTTCGTGGTCGTTTTTGGAAGAAATTTTACGATATATAATACTATCATCTGCAAAAAGGCGTATAGGAGATTTGATGTTCCCATTTATGTCATTTATGTAGAGTAAGAAGAGGACAGGTCCTAGAACTGAACCCTGTGGGACACCAGATGTGACATCTGTGATGTCCGACAGGACACCGTTAACTGAGACTCTCTGTTTGCGGTTGGATAGAAAAGATTTGATCCAATTTTGAGTGTTTCCAGTGATTCCGTAGGAGGTCAATTTTGATAGAAGACGTAGGTGAGGCACTTTGTCGAAGGCTTTAGCAAAGTCAAGCAGGATTGCGTCAATTTGGGTCTTGTTGTCCATAGCAGTCATCCAGTCGTGGACTGTCTCAATGAGTTGAGATTCACAAGACAGTCCCGACTGGAATCCGTGTTGGAAGTGGAGAATGATGTTATGCTTGTGCAGGTGTTTCCACATGTTGCTTAGGATTATATGTTCCATTACTTTACAGAGGATGCAGGTTAGTGATATGGGTCTGTAGTTAGCTGGGTCAGATTTATGGCTCTTTTTGTGTATGGGAGTTACTAATGCTTGTAGCCAGTCATTAGGAAGTTTACCTGTGTTGTATGATTGTTGGAAAATTTGGGTGATGATGGGAGCTATCTGCTTTGCAGTTTCTTTAAGGACTCTGGCTGGGAGTTCATCTGGGCCTGTAGCTTTGTTCTGGTTTAGATTTTCCAGCTGCTTTATTACGCCATCTATGCCAATTTCGAGGAGGGGGATGTTGGGGTAAGTAGAGGGGGCTATTTGGGGGATGGGGTGCTTTTCTTGGGTAAATACAGAGCTAAATTGGTTGTTTAGGGCATTTGCTTTATCTCGATCATTAATTATTGGTTGGTCGTTTACTCGAAGTGTGGGGATGCCAATGTTTTCTCGTTTATTTGCCTTAATAAATGACCAGAATCGTTTTGGATTAGTTTTCAGGCTGTCTCCAATGTGGTTGTTAACATAGTCTTTGTAGGATTTTGCTAATGCTTTAGTAGCTTGCTTTCGGAGTTCCTTAAATTTTGGACATGAATGACATGGTTTCCACTTGTTGACAATAATGATTCAATTACAGAGAGACATGTCAGCTTTCATGTGACATTCATTGTGCTTTATGTGATATCAAATGACATGTTGTCTGATGTTATATTTCATGAGTGTATCCCTTGCTGTCTGTGACTATACCTGGATGTAGCTGGATGTAGCTGGATGTAGCTGGATGTAGCTGGATGTAGCTGTACATACCTTGACGCATATGGGGACATGTTACGTAATGAAAAATGTAAATGCCTACATGGGAACTTGGATGCAAACTATAAAATGGTAGATGCTGTTCTGGGTACTACTGTAAAAGAAAAGGACTTAGGAGTTACAATAACCACTGATATGAAAGTTTCAGAACAGTGTGGCATTGCAGTTTCAAAAAGTAATAAAATGTTTGGGTTGATTAGGAGAAATGTAACATACAAGGGGAAAAAGCTCATTATACCTCAGTATAAACAATAGTTAGGCTTCATTTAGAGTACTGTGTACATGCTTGGAGACCATACTGTAAGAAGGATATATATATATATATATATATATATATATATATATATATATATATATACGCTTGAAAGAATACAGAAGAGAGCAAATAAAATTATTCCAGAACTGAGAGACCTGAGTTATGTAGAATGACTGAAAGAATGTGGTTTAACAACCCTAGAGACAAGGTGGTTAAGAGGAGATTAAATTAAAGTTTTTAGGATATTGAATGGGTATGAAAATATTGATAAACATATTTTTTCTTACTCAAGAAAGATAATATAACTAGAGGACATGAAGTAACATTAGTGAAGGATCAGTGTAGATTGGATATCAGGAAGTACTCGTTCTCACAGAGGACACTCAATGAATGGAACAAATTATATACAGATTGTGTAAGCAGCATGAATATATTTGAAAACAAGGTTGACACATATCTCAGGAAGGCAGATTACACATAGATTAAAAATGTTGGACTCTCGATAAGCCAATGGCTTCCTTGTCCAATTGCCATCTGGGCCTTTGCCTTGGATGGCAATCATGTTAAATATAGTGCAACACATTAACACTGTGTTATCACTAGTGGTGTAGCCAGTGTATTTCATATTGATATATACACTTAAATGTGTTAATGGAATATTCTCACACATACTGGCCACTAACTCAATATATTCTACATCTCCAGTCATCCCTGTTATTGTCATCGCTCACTCTGCCATAAAACAACATATTTATACCTCTGTCACAAGAACATATTTATTCCTCTACCACAAGACAACGTATTTATCTCTCTGCCAGAAGACAAAATCATGTATCTCTATGCTTGATGACAACATATTTATCTCTCTGCAACAAGACAACATATTTATCTATCTGCAATAAGCCAACATATGTATTACTATGCCACAAAACAGCATATATATATATCTTCCACAAGACAAATATATTTATGCCTCTACCACAAGACAATATTATATTTATCACTCAGCCACAAGAAAACATATTTATCACTCTACCACATGACAACATATTTATCACTCTGCCAGAAAACAACATATTTATACCTATGTGACAAGAACATAGTTATTCCTCTACCACAAGACAACATATTTATCTCTCTGCCACAAAATGTTTACAGCTCTGACACAAGACAATATACTTCTCTCTGCCACAAGATAACATAGTTATCACTCTGCACATGACAACATATTTACCACTCTGCCATGAGTAGATGTGTACAATTTATCTCTCTGCAAGACAACATATGTATCGCTCTATCACAAGAAAACATTTTATCACTCTGCCACAAAGAAATCTACTGTAGTCGTCCCATCATATATATCACATAGTGTAATTAAATGTGTAATTGATTTCTGGTCCTGTCTTCCTTGAAATTTGAAATGAATTTCAAATGTTTATGATGTTCCGAATGCATAACAAATTTGATGAATTTTTTTACCAGTGGCCATTTAGATGAGGAATAAATATTTATGTTGACAATTATTAATTAGTTAATTACGTCCAAGAAATCCGCCAGATTATCACTCGGTCTGAAACACTGGATAACAGATTCCAGCAATGGACTCCACATGCCGGATACAATATAAACACCTAAATAATAGCTGAGATGTTACCTTTTTGATCCCTGTTCAGGTAACATGTTTCTGTTTGATTGATATGACTCCTGTGCCAACAACATGACCTATGTCACAGTGATATGATTCCAGTCCCAGACACACAATGACTGTCCCAGGGCAGCAACACGAATCGACATGGTTTCTCTTGACGTGACATTTAGACGTTTTCAGACAAGACCCCCCCACCCCGGTTCTAACCAAGCCCAATTGGTCTGGATCACTAATTTAGTTTTGGGTTCATGACATATGAATGAAGTGCTGTGATTTTGAGACAGTACCCTCTTTGTTCCATGGAAAATTATTTTTTAACAGGAATATAGCCATATTTAAGGACCAGATTAATGCTTCCAGTGACTAGCTGACAACATATACACATGTCAGTAACTGTAGAATCCCTTGTGTCAGAGATTGTAGGATCCCTTGCACATGAATACGTAGTTGATTTGGACATAGGAAGCATCTTGTACGTTGATTTTCTTGAGAAAAATTACAGAATTTTATGATTTTTTTTGCAGTTTGATGAAAGAATAAATATTAACATAGCTGATTTTCAGAAGTACAAATTTGTATACAGCATGCATTATATAGTGTTAACAGTGTAGCCAATGGGGAAAAATAGTGATCTGTACCCATTTATAGGTTATTGCTAGTAATAGTGGTTTGAGGCAGTTTGAAGGCATATGTACACTAGTGGTCACTTGAATGTCCTCACACCCAGTGACCCATGGTCAGTCTTGCACTTGACCATGTCACTATTGTCCAGTTGTATCAGTAAACTGGTTGTTGCCTCATTCAATGACCAGTGGTCAAATAGAGTAAACAAATAGAGTAAACAAAATCATATAATGATTGACCCTAAGTCACTGAGTGCAAAAGCAGAACTGTGAAAACGTGTTCCTGGTGCAATACTCTAGAGGAATACAGTGTTCAGGACACAGTCAGGACAAACACAGGACACTCAGGACAGACTCACAACTCACAAGGTGATAGTGTCATGTACTTGCAGGGTTTTTGTTAAGTGTGGTTATAGCAGGGACCATGAACCCCAAAGCAGGGACCACTAATTATGCTCAGCCTGTGGCCGAGTCACTATGTATCACAGACCACCGTGGATACATCAGGAACTTATATATAATGTAATTGTACCTGCATTTTAGGATGTAATACCAATGAATGATAAGCAGAAGGACAATGTGTGCACGAAAATACAAAAATATCGCTTTAATTTCCCAGAGTGATTTCAGCAGCCTGTGTTTAATTGTTGTGGCCATTTTGCTGTCATATGTTGTCACCGATATTGGTAGGAACCTCTTGGTTCACTAGGAATGTAGTTACTATACTTTAAGAATAATACAGCCTTAAATTTTAGCTTTTCCGATATTTTGCGAATTTCAACACCCAAAATAGGCCAATAATGTCCATACACATATTCATTACCGCGTAACAAATTAATGAAAATATTATGAATTATTGCACAGCAATAAATAGTAAAGGTTACGAATAGTACCGTGTTGACACGAACATTGGAAATGGTCGTGTGTCCGAACTTTGTGCTTTTCCAAATTGAAAAAAAACACAAAAATCTTAATAATTGTTAAAATGTACATCGTTTGCCACAATTTGTCACATAACTGCCCTGCTTTGGTGTTTGTTACGGGGATTATTCAAGGTTGATTTGATAGTACTTGCTTCTTTATGTCACACATTTTTTTCAAAAGGAAGCAAATGACACTAAGTTACCAAATAATCAATGTCATAAACAGCATGAATTACGCAAGTAGGTAAGAATCGTTGCGTTGAGCCAGTCGCTATGCGTAATATAATATGCCGTTTTCACAAAAATCAGAAAAAAACTTGCCTAAGATACGTATATCACTAACAATGATGTCGTCGTTGCAGTGCGAAAACAAATTGTTAGAAAAGTTGTTTTTAGTGAAAAAATTAATTACAATTATCAAACTATACAAATTATATTATATTATACTATGACCTAGTCCTAGGGCCTAGGCTATAGCGAATGCCATGATGCAGCAACCAGTATACAAGACTTAGTAATTTTTTTATAAATACACATGGTCAAATAGTCCATAGAATTGTGGATAATTACACAATAGAGCAAAGCAATACTATGCTTTGTTCGATATCTCAAAAACACCTCATCGTCTCTTGATGCCTTTTGCTATTTCATGGCAGTATAGTGCCAGACTAGGTCACTAGTAGGGGTTCGCCACGTGCCTGCAGCATACGCTGACCAGTTCCGTAAAACTCTGGCAATAATGGAATATTCAGACGCTATTTAAGGATAATGTTGGCCAAGTTCAGTGACTTTAACATTTATGGTTTAACCAATGTTACCTTTTCTTATAAGTTTGCTTAAAAATGCATTATGGACGACTGTCTCTTAGTCTTAGACATCTTATTTTGCTGAACTAGCGCCACTACGGCATGGTTGCCGATCTGTTCACTAGGGGCTTGGCGGACTGTCTACTAACTACGAACCACAGGTAATGCTACGAATTGTGGGAAGTAAATATGCATTGGTGACGTGTAAAATGTCTGTGCGAATGATTTAAAAACTGCCATTTATCAATATAAAATTACATTCGTTGACCAGCGCTGTTTTGCCACCACATGTCGTGATCATCAATGATCATTGACCTGTCTGTGGGACGTCGACGCTGTAATGTTTAATGCAAAAGCGTGTTGGTCATTAGCTGACACGACGAATAATAAAAATCGGCCTTCCTCTATGACAGTCAGGTACATGGACCGCTGTAGCTGGGTAAATTACCTGGGTCCCGGCTCTTAACAAAAACCCTGAGTTGTATGTTTTTACCCCGGGTGAGGAGTTGAAAAACCTGCAATAGGGGTAAATATAGGATGTAGCTGGTACAACAATTTTCTTGGGTTAGCTGAGGGGTTTTGTATAATTACAATGCCCCAATTATCTGAATTCTTTATCTAAAAAAATTTTTATACAAATAAAATCAACCTTCCTTTACAGGATTTGGATTTGCAACCAAAACAGCATGATATTTGGATGACATGATACTTGGATATATTGTGTATTTGTCACTTCTTGACAATGCACTTCTTCACTGTGTACATTTGTCACAACTTCTTGACAGTGTACGTTTGTCACAACTTCATAATCATGTACATTTGTCACAACTTCTTGGCCAAGTGCATTTGTAACAACTTCATGATCATGTACATTACATTTTGTACTTCTTGGCTGTGTATGTTTGTCACAACTTCGTATCCATGCTCATTTGTCACAGCTTCTTGGCCATGTAAATTTGTAACAACTTCATAACCATGTACACTGTATATTTGTATTTCTTGACTGTGTACATTTGTCACAACTTCTTGACAGTGTACGTTTGTCACAACTGCATAACTATATACATTTGTCACAACTTCTTGGCCATGTAAATTTGTAACAACTTTGTAACCATGTCCATTTGTACTTCTTGACTGTGCACATTTGTCACAACTTCTTGACTGCATATGTTTGTCACAACTGCATAACCATGTACATTTGTCACAATTTCTTGACTGCATACGTTTGTCACAACTTCATAACCAAGTACATTTGTCACAACTTCTTGGCCAAGTACATTTGTCACAACTTCATGATCATGTACATTAAATGTTGTACTTCTTGGCTGTGTACATTTGTCACAACTTTTTGACTGTACATTTGTCACAACTTCTTGACCATGTACATTTGTCAACAACTTCATGACAGTGTACTTGGCCATTGCTATGTCTCGGACATGACATCTGTCGCATTCAGTCGTCTCGCTGCCAGCTTCAACAGTTATTAACACTATTAGTATGTATTTATGATTAAAATGCAGTTGATTGATCAGTAATCATACACCTTCTGACACAAATTAATTAGACGTGACATTGAGTTTGCCTGATGATCGGAAGGTAATTGTATTGAGTTTGTCCGTTGGCTAATGTTTATTAATGAAGCAATGATATGATGGCCGCATGGAGGTGGCATGTCGCCACATTTAGGCTTCACCTCCTTAATGTTTGTACACTTCCACGATACAGAGCAACAAAGACAAGTGGATTAATAAATAAAATAAAAGACGATATTCATATATTGCCATAATCACCTAGTGTTTTATGGCACTGTACAATAGTCTAAAATGAATATATATATATATATATATATATATATATATATATAAAACAATTATGTAATTAAAAATATACATGGAATTCAAGAACTAAAATAACCAATTAAATTACGTTGAATACAACTAAAGGTATACATTGAATTAAATAATTAAAATCATAAATTAAGGGCAGTACAACTACAGATATGCTTGGAATTAAATAATTGAAATAATAAATAAAGTAAAATTAAGGCCGGTAAACGTAATGTTCTATCACAACTACAAATGCAGAAAATGCAAAAAAATTATTTTGTAGCAAAGGTAAGACTTGGCATCAACCAACTACGAGATTAAAAAGGTAACATTTTCACCTTGTCTTGTGCAATGTGATGTCGAGTGTACAAGAAATTGCTGAATTGTGTAAGTTCCACGGTGTCCATGAAGTCTCTTTTACATGACAAAAACATTATTTTTTTTAGTGAGTGTACTTAAAGATGCCCCACAAACAAATATACCCCATAAAAAGTTCATTGTTCTTCAGGTAACCCTGGTATTACATGAATTTGTTGCAGTGTCATTTGTTTTTCTGAACTACTTTAACTTAATACTTGTGACTTCCGCGTATTCCAATTTTAATAAGATTTAACAAGATTTGCCATCCAAGCCAAAGGCCCAGATGGCAAGTGGACAAGGAAGCCATTGGCTTATCGAGAGTCCAACAATGTTCATCTACTTATAACCCGCCCTCCTGAGATATGTGTCAACCTTGTTTTTAAATTTTGCTGTAATACAATAGCTGTGGTGGTTTTTTTCCGCCGCCATGATATTTTTGCCTGATACAGCACACAATTACGAATAACATCTTCAATGCCATCAGTTCACAAAACATCTCGTTTATCTGATGGCTGTTTTTGTCGCATCTGTTGTGATCTTGTGTGTTCTCGGTTGGCTGCAGCTATCTCTGTCCCCAGGCTACTCGGTGTCGGATCCGTGTGGCTTCCAGATATTAGCAGATTATTTCTCAGCTGTATTCATTTCCTGCCCCCAAAACATCTACCAGACAGCCTACAGCTCTGGTTTCTCCTCGTGTCACAACCTGTCTCCTTATGTCACCACCTGTCTCCTTGTGTCATCACCTGTCTCCTTGTGTCACAACCTGTTTCCATGTGGTGCATGTCATCACCTGTCTCCTCATGTCACAACCAACCCCCTCATGTCACTACCTGTCTCCTTGTGTCACCACCTGTCTCGTTGTGTCATTACCTGTCTCCTTGTGTCACTACTTGTCTCCTATCATTGCATTGCTTCACTACAGTATCATTGCATTGCTTCACTACAGTATCATTGCTTCACTACAATATCATTGCATTGCTTCACTACAGTATCATTGCTTCACTATAGTATCATTGCTTCACTACAGTATCACTGCTTCACTACAGTATCATTGCATTGCTTCACTACAGTATCATTGCATTGCTTCACTACAGTATCATTGCATTGCTTCACTACAGTATCACTGCTTTGCTTCACTACATTATCATTGCTTCACTACAGTATCACTGCTTCACTACAGTATCATTGCTTCACTACAGTATCATTGCTTCACTACAGTATCATTGCATTGCTTCACTACAGTATCACTGCTTCACTACAGTATCACTGCTTCACTACAGTATCATTGCTTCACTACAGTATCATTGCTTCACTACAGTATCATTGCTTCACTATAGTATCATTGCTTCACTACAGTATCACTGCTTCACTACAGTATCATTGCTTCACTACAGTATCATTGCTTCACTACAGTATCATTGCTTCACCACAGTATCATTGCATTGCTTCACTACAGTATTATTGCTTCACTACAGTATCATTGCTTCACTATAGTATCATTGCTTCACTACAGTATCATTGCTTCACTACAGTATCATTGCTTCACCACAGTATCATTGCATTGCTTCACTACAGTATTATTGCTTCACTACAGTACCATTGCACCACTTTGTATAATTTGTATACATTTGGCTCATGCATTACTTGACTCAAAGTATTGATGTAGACAAAATCAGATGTATTTAAACATCAATTATACAACCTAATCTAATCAGCAAATGGTTCTGTTTGGTCTGTGTGTCCCTTTCTGTGCACTGTTAACAATAACTTAGATGTAGTTGAGGATCTGGAGTCTCACACTTATCCAGGTACCTTGGACAACCGCTTGGCCGTACGTAATTAACAGACCATGCCATCTTGTAGTCATGCTTGCGTAAGCAGTAATACCAGACAGTGCAGTGTGAAGTGGGCCGATCATTTCATGGAAACAAGGCATGTATTTAATGAACAATCACGTTGCGTGTGTCTCGAGTGGCAGCTTTGAAGGAGTGTAATGTTGTAGAGCCTGCAGACAATCTTCAGGTGGACAAGCCATGTTACTGGCCAAGTTACAGACTGACTGCAGCCACCTCAAGTGACTGTCACCGCAGAATAGTAATTAAAGATCCCTCCTAAATTCAACTTTACCACTTGTCTCCTTTTGAAATCATTTCGTCAAAAACATCAAACCTCTGTAGTATCCACTGCGATGCGCCAACTCGTTTGTGCAAATGTGTTATTTAGCTTCGGTAAAATCATCAGACAAACTGTAAAATAAATTTTTTTCAAATCCAGTAAAAATTTGGCGATTAAATTGCTAAAGTTATCTGACTCTGTGTTCTGTGGCTATTCACACTTTTGCAGGTCCATTGTAGCTGACAACTGAGTCCCTGGTAGCTGAGTCTGAGTAGCTGAGTCCCCAGTACCTCAGTTCCCATTAGCTGAGTCCCCAGTAGCTGAATCCCTGATAGTTGAGTCCCCGGTAGCTGAGTCCCTGATAGTTGAGTCCCCGGTAGCTGAGTCCCTGATAGTTGAGTCCCAGGTAGCTGAGTCCCCAGTAGTTGATTCCCCAGTAGCTGAGACTCTGGTAGCCGAGTCTCCGTTAGCTGAGTCCCCGGTCGCTGAGACTCTGTTAGCTGAGTCCCTGGTAGTTGAGTCCCCGGTCGCTGAGACTCTGGTAGCTGAGTCCCTGGTAGTTGAGTCCCCAGTAGCTGAGTCCCTGGGAGCTGGGTCCCTGGTAGCTTAGTCCCTGGTACAGGTAGTGCTATGTTCCATGCTGCCACATTTGTGCCAGTGGCCAGAAGTGTGATAGTGGACATGAATAACCACCTGTGCACAGCCACAGCTCTGTCTTTTCTGTCATTGGTCAGTGTCCTGCGGCACTGGTGCCACTTACTGGCTCCAGTGGTCACTACGTGGTCAGTTTGTGAGACAGCGGGCAGATGGATTATGAGCTCAGAGGAGTAGTGCAACTGTATGCTTACTTGGTATGTGTGTTTATTCTATTTTATATACTCCGTACTGTTTGTGTTGTTTAGTAATGTTGTGTTGTGTAAAGTGTTATGTTTAGTTATATTGTGTTGTAGTAAGTGTTAGGTTTGTGTTATTTAATTATGTTTTAATTCTGATGCTCTAATAGTTAATTTGGAGATAATTTTAAATACTCCTATGTCAATGTGCACCATACCAATGTGTACTATGCCAGTGTGCACCATGCCAGTATGCACCATACCAGTGTGCACCATGCCAGTGTGCACCATACCAATGTGCACCATGCCAATGTATACCATGCCAACGTGCACCATGCCAGCATGCACCATGCCAGTGCGCACCATGCCAGCATACAGACCATGCCAGTGTGCACCAGGGAACATATGCACTGATTACTTTGTGAAGTGTTTTATCCCACACAGAACACAGCTGCTGTATTCACTATTCGTTAGTAAATTATCTCAGAGCACCGTGTGCCATTTGCTTGATTCTTTCATTGTGGGTTATGTCAGGCAACCACTTGTCTCTGCGTTGCTGATGGTTCGCTATTGATGGATCATCTCGTGATCGCTCTTGAATGAGCTCGAGTAGGTGGCTTTCATCATGTAATTTGTTTTCCCACAGATGAAACAAACATTGAATGGCTATCTAAGTTGCCGCGCCAAGTCCTTGGAATCCCCTCACAGTTAGCATCAAGTCTGCAGGAAATATAATAAAATAAAATGTATAATTGGGGTTTGGTAATCGATCTCATGTAGAATCAATTGGATTGGTCATCTTGTCTGCATCGTCAACACTACTCTCTGGAATTTCAGCCCTATTGTGACCAACTGATTCATCTAGTTGACATTACAATGTGAAAACTTCTGTCGCACCTAAATCCTTGGAGTCCCCAGGCCAAGGTGAGAGGAGCCTAACAACCAGAGAGTTAAAGTTCTCCACATATGGATGAATATGCCAGGGATCTAAGGAGTACTGTCAAACCTGCTCAAGCGACCACCTGTCATTATCGACCATAGTCAACTCATCCTTTCACAAAAGTTTCGCATGTTTAATTACCTGTATTAAGCGACCACCTGTGTTAAGAGACCACTTTTCTACCATCCATTGAGCGATTGCTTAAGAAAGGTTTGACTGCACAACCAAGGTTAAAAAGAGAACTCTACAGCTGGCTTTTCGGAATGACCTTCATTTGCTTCGAAAACATGACCAAATATTCACTTGATCTGAATATTTGGATTTGGTACTTGCCTTCTTGCTAACGTGAACAAAGTTTCGTTGATACGACTATACCTTGGAATGTTCAGACAGTGAATCACCCTGGAATAATGCCATCACACCTGCATGTCTAATTTTTGTCTACCACCTGTGTTTAGATGACTGGGAGCCAACAGTGGAACAGTAGGATTTTGCTCGTAAGCAAATCCTTGTTTAGAATCGGAAAGATGATTTTTATGTAACTAACCATGACATATGTACAATGATAATATTGACAAATACAAATCAGAAAAATAAAGTTACTCATTTACAGTGCAAGCAAAATTGTACAAATATGTTGGTTAGTAAGATTACAATCTCATCGCTGTCGTGATGCCACCTTTGCAATAATAAAGTATTTATAGTATCATAGTTGTTGAACACACACACACACCACAAATTACATACACATAACATATATATCCATACATTCACATACACATACCTACACATACAAGTGTCATTTGTGCAAATAACCTAATATAATTCATTGTTTAGACACATATGGTAGTTGTCAAGGTTATAGGTATGCGGTTTCTTAAAGTTCAATTTGTTTGGGGAAAAAAGTAAAGGTTCAGACATAGAACATTGATACATAGAACATGATGTTTCTGGTATATTCAGAACAAGTTTAGCATGATATAAAGGCTGAATGCTTTGTATAGATCCTGGAAAGACACAAAATAGTCCTCTTGCTGCCATACTGAAGCTTAGGCAGTTGTTCACTCCATGTGGCTTCAGTTAACTCAGCTGTATAAATGAGTACCTGGCCAGACAGTGGTGAATATGTGAATGAAAGTCTTCATGCAGGAATTGCAGTGTGGCTGAATGCTTCCCAGAGAAGTCTGGTTGGATTTGGAATGAACAGGTCTGCCAGGGGTGAAGCATAAAGTGCTTTGAACAGCCCCAAGGACTGGATTCTGCACTACAGAAGAATGTATCTTTACCTTTATTTGCCTCTGATCTGTTTACATGTTCTGCAAAAATTGCGCGCTTTTGAAAACAAACGTTGCGAGTATAGTTACTGAAACACCAGTAAATATTTACCTACTTTCTAAAGTTTCTTCTTGATGTGGATACTTGCGATAGTGTTCTTCACTGCAGCTGCTAAACCTGTTAACAATAATACAGCGAGTGAAATGTCACCAATGAGGCTAACGTAAAAGGAATTGCAGGAGCAACTCCAAGAGGCACTGAACCACGTTTTCTCGTGGTGTGACATTTGGTAGTAACCTTTGAGTGTGCCTATGCCATGGGTGATAATAAAATAAACATAATAGTTGTTATGTTGCAGTTGTGTCCTGCGTTTAGTTCAATCTGATTATCATGATGTTAGACACAATTTACTTTAGAGAATCGTAGAAAGAAGTACGTTGAATGTATCGACGTTCTGATTTCATGGATTGTTGCATTTCACATGTTGTTTACCTCCGAAGAAACTAAAAACTCAGTCCGCTGGCGAAGACCAAGAGAGGCAGCTAAGATATTTGGAGAATTCAAATAAATTTCTTAAGAAGTAAATAACATGTCAAATAGAAACATGTATGCATCATTTGATTAACTTCCGACTACTATTGATGCCGTCAGTTCCCAAACTTGCAAGAATACTTCCATTGTAGGCACGTATAGTTATGAATCCTCCCGTGCATTGTTGTTTCTGATTATGGGTGAACGTGTTGCATGTGGCGGATAACCTGGGAATGACAACTCTCACTGCCAGAGGGCACTTGCCCCCTAGTTTCTACAACCAGAATTGCATTGAACTTTGCAAGGTAACTCGCCAGCGATAAAAACATAGTAATAGGTAAAGCATTTTTGTTAAGATCAGCTTCATTTAATGTGCATATTGAAATTAGATTTACTGGGCCGCAAAACCATCAGTCTGCCCCCTGAGATATTCCTGTGGTGGCAGCTGCCCCTTGCTCCTTCAGCTGAGCCCATTCCCATGCCTATTCGCTATGATAGCATGTCAGAGTGAATTTTATTATAATTAGCTGAACATGAAACATATGTAGTATAGAATATACTGTTTTCAATCTACACTGGATTCCACTTTATATAATTACTTTGGGCCAGAGCAGTTTTATTCCAGTAATCGGCTCACTCCCTTAAGTGGTGTCATTTAACACAGCAGGTATATGGAATGATTCTGTCCCAGCCAGTATATATTTGATTTTATTAAACGTCTAATGCTGTTATCTGTGATTCTGTTAAGTCCAGTGTACCGGCAAGTCATAACTAATTGCGAACTTAAACGTTAATAGACTTAATGCATATATATGCGGAGCGTGTCACTGAGGAGCTCCCGCGGAGGCAATGAAGTCTATTAACACAGATTTTGTCATTTATCGGTCTCTTTTGGAATGTGTGCCATGCCTTGCCAAAATGGCCGCTTGCCAACCATGATTACTGAACACTGCAGGCGTTCCAGGAATATTGACTTGCACAACTAGCAATGGTATTTCTGGAGTGGTTGGTCTGACAGTCGCAAGGTTTTTCCAAAATGATATATGCAAACGACAGTAATAGTTGACAGCTGTCGCTATGATGTTTTTTACCCTATGCTGAAAGTTTTCTGTATTTATTTATGATGTTACTAGCATGGTAGGCTTTGGGAGCTAACTTTGTAAAGAAAATAATTTTAATGAAATAAATACATAATTAACATCATGTGATCAGCATGTACTCAGTCATAAACAAGTATTTTTACAAATACATTTTAAAATAGTTATGTCAATTTTTGCACTCAAACAGCATCCATTGCATATAAAGTATAAATTGATTTAGATCTTAAAATCCACAAATTTTATTTTAAGATTCACAAATATAATGCTTAAGAATAAGGCAGCAGGGTTAATAATTCCTGATTAAATAGTTTTTGCCTTTTTCTGCCTGTTTCCGTTGATGCGTCATAGATCAGTTTTTTCAAACTGAAAATACACTCTGTGTGTAATTTTTGACAGGATGGGGCAGGATGAAAAACTTGTACAAAGAACACACACAGAGGCTAATTACTCAGTAAATTAATTAGCCCAGTTGTAGCAGCGACCGTGCGTCAGACCCACCTGAGTTCCGTGAAGATCCATTATTCCGTCTGAGAATAGTAGACATAGTGGCATGTTTGAATTCTTCAAAATGGTCAAAGCGACATCTATGCCAATATCAGAAGATAATGAACAAACTGTATTATTAGTAATCATTGTCGCCACCGCGTCACTAGTGTGTGTCGACTCCCAGGTACTCTGTTACCATGGCAACATCCAAGAAATGTTCACACAGGAAAAGACAAAACTGATTAGCGAGCTTTTCCCATTGGCAAGTGAGAAACATGTTATCGTGTCAGTGTTAAATGTCCACTGATTGTGACCGTTGAGGGAGGCACCATTGCCATGCGAGTGTCTTGAGTTAGCAGGGTTTTTGTTAAGTGTGGTTATAGCAGGGACCATGAACCCCAAAGCAGGGATCACTTATTATGCTCAGCCTGTGGCCGAGTCACTACGTATCACAGACCACAGTGGATACATCAGGAACTTATATATAATGTAATTGTACCTGCATTTTAGGATGTAACATCAATGAATGATAAGCAGAAGGACAATGTGTGCACGAAAATACAAAAATATCGCTTTAATTTCCCAGAGTGATTTCAGCAGCCTGTGTTTAATTGTTGTGTCCATTTTGCTATCATATGTTGTCACCGATACTGGTAGTAACCTCTTGGTTCACTAGGAATGTAGTTACTATACTTTAAGAATAATACAGCCTTAAATTTTGGCTTTTCCGATATTTCAACACCCAAAATAGGCCAATAATGTCCATACACATGTTCATGACCGCATAACAAATTAATGAAAATATTACGAATAATCGCACAGCAACAAATAGCAAAGGTTACTAATAGTACCGTGTTGGCATGAACATTGGAAATGGTCGTGTGTCCGAATTTTGTGTTTTCCAAATTGAAAAAAAACTTAATAATTATTCAAATGTACATCTTTTGCCACATTTTGTCACATAACTGCCCTGCTTTGGTGTTTGTTACGGGGATTATTCAAGGTTGATTTGATAGCACTTGCTTCTTTATGTCACACATTTTTTTAAAAGGAAGCAAGGGACACTAAGTTAACAAATAATCAACGTCATAAACAGTATGAATCAGGCAAGTAGGCAAGAATCGTTGCGTCAAGCCAGTCGCTATGCGTAATATAATATGCCATTTTCACAAAAATCAGAAGAAACGTTTGCCTAAGACAATTATGTCAGTTACAATGATGTCATCGTAGCAGTGCGGAAAAAAAATTTTAGAAAAGTTTTTTTAATGAAAAAATTACGATTATTGAACTACACAAATTATATTATGTACTAGTCTATGACCTAGTCCTAGGGCCTAGGCTATAGCGAATGCCATGGTGCAGCAACCAGTATACAAGACTTAGTAATTTTTTTAATAAATACACATAGTCAAATAGTCCGTAGAATTGTGGATAATTACTGTGCCGTAATATACACAATAGAGCAAAGCAATACTATGCTTTGTCCAATATCTCAAAAACACCTCATCGTCTCTTGATGCCTTTTGCTATTTCATAGCAGTATAGTGCCAGACTAGGTCACTAGTAGGGGTTCGCCACGCGCCTGCAGCATACACTGAACAGTTCCGTAAAACTCTGGCAATAATGGAATATTCAGATGCTATTTAAGGATAATGTTGGCCAAGTTCAGTGACTTTAACATTTATGGTTTAACCAATGTTACCTTTTCTTATAAGTTTGCTTAAAAATGCATTATGGATGACTGTCTCTTAGTCTTAGACATCTTATTTTGCTGAACTAGCGCCGCTACGGCATGGTTGCCGATCTGTCTGCTATGCGTGACATGGTTGCCGATCTGTTCGCTAGGCACTTGGTGGACTGTCTACTAACTACGAACCACAGGTAACGCTATGAATTGTGGGAAGTAAATGTGCATTGGTGATGTGTAAAATGTCTGTGCGAATGATTTAAAAACTGCCATTTATCAACACAAAATGACATTCGTTGACCGGCGCTGTTTTACTGCCACATGTCGTGATCATCAATGGTCGTTGACCTGTCTGTGGGACGTCGACGCTGCAATATTTAATGCAAAAGCTTGTCGGTCGTTAGCTAGCGCGAGGAATAATAAAAATCGGCCTTCCTCTACGATAGCCGGGTACATGGACTGCCATAGCCGGGTAAATTACCTGGGTCCCGGCTCTTAACAAAATCCCTGGTTAGTGTCACAAGTGTCATGTTTTAGTCACTTGAGTCTGTATTTTGTGTCATATTTGTGTCACTTGACAGTGACAACAATTATGAGTCAGTGTCATAGTTCCGTGTTAGAATGCATTGTCAACTTTGGTTGAGTGTCACTTGTTAGTTGGTGTCACCACACTGATATAATCAATGTCACAAGTTTGTGTCATGACTGTCATCACTCATTGTCATCAATTAATGTCACCAGTGTTACCAAATATAATCACTACTCAATGTTTTATGCACCCAATTACCATCGCCAGTCACTGTCACTACACACATGTCATCATTCACTGTCACTACACACATGTCATCATTCACTGTCACTGTACATGTCATCATTCACTGTCACTATACGTGTCATCATTCACTGTCACTATACACATGTCATCATTCACTGTCACTACACTGTTGTCTGTCAGTGTCACTACAATTATTGACATGTCATGATTGGTAGGCTCAGTAATCAAAACAATTTTGACTTTGTGAAATGTATTTGATGCTGGGGGATCAGGAGTAAACGGTGCTGGCACCACACAGATAGTGCTGGCACCGCCTGCCTGCCAACCACTATAATCTGTTTATTGTCTGTTAAGTCCACTTGACCAGTAACAATATTCACTAATGGATCAATAGCCAGGTAACACCAATCCTGGCTACATGCTACTGTACTTAGTTCACAGTTGAGTGAACTCACACATTCCCACTCACACTCACATGACCCTCTCGATCCCACTCACTCAACCCCACTCACATGACTAATCACATGACCCCACTGACAGGACCCCACTCACACGACCACTAACAAAACCCTGCTTATATGACCATTTACAAAATCTCACTCACACGACCACTCACAATAACTCGCTCGGTCCAACTCACACGATGACACTCACATGATCCCACTCATACGACCACAATCTCACGACCACACTCACATGATCCCTCTCATATGACCACTCACAAAACCACACTCACGCAGCCCCACTCATCTGACTCCGTTCACACGACCACGCTCACACCCGTGCTCACATGACCCTAATCAAACGACCACACTCACACAAGTGGTTCAATATCTTAGACTTGTAGGCAAAGACATGGTAATCCCTGCATGATGTACAAAATAATAATCAATGGCCTAGTGGGTAAATCAATACCTTGTTCCAGTGAACATTATCACTAGGTGATAACATTCCATCTCTCACTTCAGAAGTAATTACCACATATTATCCCCCTCGTACTATGCCACTCTGGAACTCCATCCCTCAACACATTATTAGTCTATACAGCCTTTAAGAACAACATCCAGAAACATTGCATTATTAATCTGTACAGCCTTTAAGAACAACATCCAGAAACATTGCATTATTAGTCTATACAGCCATTAAGAACAACATCCAGAAACATTGCATTATTAGTCTATACAGCCATTAAGAACAACATCCAGAAACATTGCATTATTAGTCTATACAGCCATTAAGAACAACATCCAGAAACCTTGCATTATTAGTCTATACAGCCATTAAGAACAACATCCAGAAACATTGCATTATTAGTCTATACAGCCTTTAAGAACAACATCCAGAAACATTGCATTATTAGTCTATACAGCCTTTAAGAACAACGTCCAGAAACATTGCACTATTAGTCTATACAGCCATTAAGAACAACGTCCAGAAACATTGCATTATTAGTCTATACAGCCTTTAAGAACAACGTCCAAAAACATTGCATTATTAGTCTATACAGCCTTTAAGAACAACGTCCAGAAACATTGCATTATTAGTCTATACAGCCATTAAGAACAACATCCAGAAACATTGCATTATTAGTCTATACAGCCTTGAAGAACAACGTCCAGAAACATTGCATTATTAGTCTATACAGCCTTGAAGAACAACGTCCAGAAACATTGCATTATTAGTCTATATAGCCTCTAAGAACAACATCCAGAAACATTGCATTATTAGTCTATACAGCCTCTAAGAACAACATCCAGAAACATTGCATTATTAGTCTACACAGCCTTGAAGAACAACGTCCAGAAACATTGCATTATTAGTCTATACAGCCTTGAAGAACAACATCCAGAAACATTGCATTATTAGTCTATACAGCCTTGAAGAACAACGTCCAGAAACATTGCATTATTAGTCTATACAGCCTTGAAGAACAACATCCAGAAACATTGCATTATTAGTCTATACAGGCTCTAAGAACAACATCCAGAAACATTGCATTATTAGTCTATACAGCCTCTAAGAACAACATCCAGAAACATTGCATTAATAGTCTATACAGCCTCTAAGAACAACATCCAGAAACATTGCATTATTAGTCTATACAGCCTCTAAGAACAACATCCAGAAACATTGCATTAATAGTCTATACAGCCTTTAAGAAAAACATCCAGAAACATTGCATTATTAGTCTATACAGCCTTGAAGAACAACGTCCAGAAACATTGCATTATTAGTCTATACAGCCTTGAAGAACAACGTCCAGAAACATTGCATTATTAGTCTATACAGCCTCTAAGAACAACATCCAGAAACATTGCATTAATAGTCTATACAGCCTTTAAGAAAAACATCCAGAAACATTGCATTATTAGTCTATACAGTGTTTAAGAACAACATCCAGAAACATTGCATTATTCCAGTCTTTAGAGGCAACAAATTTGTATTTGTACACGTTTGTTTATTTGCAAATAATTTTTTATTATAAACTTGCACTGCATATAATTTATGTTATATCGTTCGTTGTAGACCATTGTGAGTGGTCTCTAACAGGAAGAAGAGACTGGTGCTCTACCCTCTAAACCACTGGTGAATGTTTCATAGCACTCAGCCAGAGTATTGCAGCAAGATACACTGGGAATATAACTTTATCATTTTCACCAGAGGCTTACGAATCATGCGTTTTGTTATTGTGAAGAATCATGACAAAAGCCCACTGTGGATACTGGTCAAATAATCTTTACATATATCATCATCAATATTTGTAAAGATTACTCGAACAATATCCAAGGTGGGCTCTCAGATCAGTGATATTTGAATAAAAATGGGGCATGAGATTGTCTCCATCTCCATCTCAACTCACTTCCTGAGTGAGACTTTCATCACTGAAGATATATAATATATACAGACTGTATATGTATATATATATATATATATATATATATATATATATATATATACATACATATATATAAGGATAAACACCGGTTTACCCATGAAATGCTGCCTTGCACTGACCACTGCTTTAAGTCAACAACAGCTGATCTGCTTAAAGTTTTGATGCGCTTTTGTTAACCATTCTCATTGTTAGTATACATGGTTTAACCAGAAATGGAATAAAAAAATATTCTGGGTGAATTTGAGCACATCCTTTTCTGAGTGTTGTATGTCCTATGTCAGGTAATTGGTGGTCAGATGTTCACTGCAGTGATGTCAGATATATATATATATATATATATATATATATTATTAAATAAATATATATCAGACTTGTTGACTCGAGTCACAGAGGTTGAGCCAAGTTGGACTCGAGTTGCACATTTTGACTTGACTTGGCATTCAGAGAAATGACTCGAGACTTGACTTGGACTTGGAGGTCATTGACTTGAGACTTAACACGTCTTTCACTTTGAACAGTTGATCACCACGTTGTCTTTGGTCGACCAACCTTTCTTCCACCTTTGAGCATCCCGGTCATACCATTCCTTATTTCAATTGCAAACACAGGATAGCCAATATAGGTTGGGGGATCCAGTCACAAGCAAGGATGATTACTCCACACTGCCAAGAATATAAAACAAATGTTCACAATTGCCGTCCACGTCAACGCCATCTCACATTTGCTGTTCTTGTCCATTTGTAGGATATGTCCTACCCACTGCCAAGAATATAAAATAACTGTTCACAATTATGACAAGACAAAAACCTCCTGGATGTAGTCAATATCCAGTAAACACGGTATAACAATAACACAACATAATGTACACTTTGAGATCTACATCTGATATAAAATAATATCCTAATACAATTACAAAAATCACTGGCTGCAACCGGAACCGAGAGCTGAATCCACTAGACTCATCTGGCAAAGCCATGAACATCGTTATCTTTCCCCTTTTGTACGGGGCGGCAAAACTCTCACCACGTGATGATTATATGTCATTCAGTTTGAATTATATATTTAACTACTACCCTCTTGTGGTGGAAATACATGATTGTGGGCTGCCCTCTGGTAGGAAAATCACATACTAAATATAGCCCTACCCTACTACAGTCAAGCCTTGTTATAACACGGTGGTCGCGGTCCATGATTTTGGACCGCACTGTACGAGAGGCATGCTATGGTGTTCTCATATCTGCCTCCAGGGAGCTACTAAACAACAGCGATCGCCATCTACTGCACCAAGTCCAAGAATGCTGTCAAAGCCACTGGGTGCTTGCAGCACTGTCTTATACGCCAGTATGCAGTTTATAGAGCTTATGAAATGCGTCTACTAGCATCAACGTGTATTATTTTTGAATGTCACACCCTGTTGAATCTGGAACTGAATAAAATACTTGTATGTATACCGTTATGGAATAGATTTACTATGACGATGATGTACTGAACTAATAGGCCTACGAATCGAAAATAATAACCTGCATCTGAGCAGCCGAAAACGTATATGATTTGACACACGTAGTATGTTAGCTGATAAAACATAGAAAACGACAATAGGTAGAATTAATAATTGTTTCACTTCTTCTTTCAACCGATCTCGAACGAATTTATTACGTGCCACTTAACATACATTCATCGTTTCATATGCGGTAGCGCCTTGGGTTAGGAATTTGGCTTGTTGGTTTTACGTTGCAAAAACAATTAGATTTACGATGCAATGGAGGCATGTAATTTCACCCCAGTGTTATATTGTATTGGTATTGCATACTAAATTGCATTTAAGACTGTTTATCTGATTCTTACTTGAGGCATATTTGTGAATCTCGATTGCAATTTACAAACCGTCGAAGCGAAGCCAGCAACAGCGTTTGATGTCAGTGGCAACGCAAAGCAAACAACATGTTGACACTCGTTCATTGACGTTTTTCATCTGATGTTTCTTGAGAATTGTCAAAGCAATTCTAAGTAGGTTTAAGCAGGACCATTTGGCATTTCCCCCTGGTGGCAGAAAATCGGGGTCCATGACCAACCGCCTTATATCCGAATCCACGTAATAACGGGGCGCGTAATAACGAGGCGCGACTGTATTGTGACACGTTAGGTGCTTACTATCGGGATCTGGATAATTACTTGGTATAGTCCTGCTTAGGATGTTGTGTCGAGGGTCTAAGCAACAGCTACAGCTTTTAGCATCCGAAAGACACAAACAAAGTGGGGTGAATTATACTGCTCGAGTATCGAAATGGGAGTGGGTGGACTCAAACCCTGGCCCCTTGGTTGAGTCCACTGCTCTACCCCCCCTCCCCCCGTTATCTTGCCCCGTTGCGGTGGATTCCACTTGAAATCAAGCTAATTGCACATCAGTCTGCGCATCGGGGTCGTAACATGAAATCAACAGAAAAGTTGTCGATCAAAACTACGTCCTTTATGCCAGTAATAAATACAACTTATTCATGTTTTTGTAAAAGAACATTAAATAAGAAGCAAAAACAGTATAAATTCAACACACTACCAATGGAGCCCCCCGGTGGACAACGTGTTGTAAATTCATTACAGAAAATTTTTTTAACTCATGTGATTTTAACATAGCAAACACTGATTTTTTTACCAGGTACTTCATCAGTTTATTCCATGTATATAAAGATGGATAATAAATTAACATTTTGACCTACTTTTATTGAAATGACATTATTACTTGTGAGTAACATTTAACTTTTGATAACACTTTTGCTAATTTTGCTGCTGTTACTATGTCAGATATTAAAAACATTTGCACAGGAACCCAACACTTGTTTGGCCTTTTATAGAGATAAATAATAAACGAACATGTTGGCCAAGTTTTACTGAAGTGGTCTTATTTCTTGTGAGTCAAATATTGAATATTGTCCAAATTTAGCAAAAATATGGGTTTGCCGCAACTTAATAGAATACATAAAATAATTAATTTAGCCATTTGGATTATGCGAGTTTGACATAATTTGCTTTATATAATGTGAACATATCAAATTGCAACATTCCTGCAAATTTTATATTTCAATAGTAAATAAATGTTGTGTTATTACTGATTATGATCAGAGTATTTTACTAACTTTGTAGGTGATGTAGTTGTTACTATGTCATATATATAAAAAAAATTGCATGGGACCCCCAACTTTTTTGGGGGGCTCTTATGGTCTAATGGATTTGAAACAACCTTTAAAATTTAAAGTTTAATTAGTTTTTTGAGCGTAATCAGCAACTTTAACAGAATCACTTTTGGCTGGAGCAAATTGATTCTATCAAACAGCTGATTCACACGTTTTAATACAGCAGGAATAGCGAAAGATTCCTTCCCAGGAAATAGATTTAATTCTACTAAACATCTGATTATCCATGATTCTGTTAAGCAGAATGCACTGCCAGCCAGACATCCACAGAGGCTGTGGTGAATCACCAGGTTATGTTGTCCCTTTAAACGTTGTCTTCATACACAGACATCTGTCTGGGCTAACTGCAGGTGATTTGAAATTTCAGGTGAGAAGTGGAAATGCGAAGCCACATAGTTCTCACATGTAGTCAATCAGTAGGCACACTGGCATCTTGTACCTACCAATTTTCTCAACTATCAGTGTGAAAACACATAAGCATTTCTCAACGGGCCACATCTGTTGCTCTCAGCACGCTTCGCCAAGGCTCAGATTGGCGTTGAAAGTGACATGTTGTCTCCAGCATGGACTCGCACTAATGTAGCTACGTGTGTAATCACAACTACATGTATAATCGCCGGTCTAAGAATCTTGATTGCTGCTACGCCGCCTTTCATCTATGTCCTTCTCTGCACTGACAAACACATGATAGACTACCACATTTTTGGGTGGAAATCCATACTGTTGACTTGAAGTTATATATAAAGCTGTACAAATCCGTATAACATTTCTCATTGGTTATCTAGTCTATAGCCTGTGTTTTTAAATTTCAGCTCATAAAGGTGGTGCAGAAAGTTATATAGGCAAAACTTGCTTTTTTGTGATTTTGTTGGTAAATTTAATATTACACATAAATCTCATACGGACAGAGAAGGAATTGGTATATGTGATTTGCCCATATAAAAGACTTAAAAACACTGTTTAGCCTATAGCATTCATATACTGAGGAGTGTTGCTTTTGAGCAGGCTATGAAATTTATCTAACTGAAGCAAAATCCATTAGATTTTGTTGGAAATATGTCTAGCATCAAAAGTATTTTAGGAGAAATATAGCATATTTGCTTTTCGACCACTACGAGTTTGTCATTTGATGTTATAGTTTTGTGATGAATGATAATAACATATATATATATATAGTATATAAAATACTATAGAAAGATAATATATAAAATACTTGGGACACCCAAGCTTGGCAGCGCGCCAAAACAAAAGGGGTTAGGCAGTTCCTAATCGATAAGCAGTTCCAGTTGTAAACAGTTGAATTGGTACGCTGGGAGCTATGCAAGTTTAAACAGGTTGGTTTTTAGTTTACGGCGATATATGGTTGTATTTCCTACAGAATTAACACTAACAGGGAGTGAAAATATGTACTTTATCGTGATTTTTCCTTTTGAAGTAAATCCGTATTAAAACTGATATGGCTGTATTCGTCTTAACAATGACACTAATGTGAACAATCATTAGTTCCAATGCAGTGGATCACATCAATGAAAGAGTTACTTACTTACTTACTAACTTACTTATAGTATTTGTTTGGAAGGCTGCATTAAGAGGGATGCAAGAACGGCAGAGGATGATGATAGGTTGAGGGAGAAAGGCTGCCGATAGGGAGAAGTGGAAAAGGATAACGGCTGAAGTTCTGCAGCAGTGCAAGAACTAATCGGCCTCGTCCCTTTATAGAGGGAAATACATGGAAGAACCATCTATCATTAACAACTTGAAAAGTTGAAATGTTGACATGAAGTTGGACAGTTTTCAACAGACCCAAGCAGGGTTGTTTGATTTAAATCATTGATATAAATCATGATATAAATCACTCCAAAAAAATCATTGATTTATGATTTTTTATATTTTTTTGACGTCCAGTTTTTTTTAATCGCTGATTTATATGAATTTAACACAAATAATTGTTTACAAGCATCGAGATCAATAAAGTTTTGTATGTTTTTAATACAAAACACAAAGTGCGCACACTTGTGTAGCTGTATTGTCACCAGATAGCCTGATAGTCAAATGTTTTATGACATTGTGTATGTTTGAGCTATTCCCTTTCTGAATGTAGTGAAGCCACACAAACTTGTCTTCCAGAGGAAGTATCTTTTCAACACAGAAGCCCTGAGTTAAAGTCCACTTATAGCTTGTGCTAGTTGTTACCAATTCAGTATGTTGACTCAGTTGTTTAATACTGTACCAGTTTGTATTCTGGTTAGAGACCCTTAGAGTACACAGAGCTCTGGACAGGTACTAATCCACCATCTCAGCAAACAATAATTACCACTGCTACAGCCACAGACACACAGCATGCTTTCCTTTCTAAGACAGATTATGCAACTACAGGGTGTGAGGCCTTGTGGACATTGTCTAATGTCTTTATATAAGCAAAAATCATGTACCCTCTGTTAAGACAAGAACCCAAATCGATTTGAATAGAACATGTTTGAAAGAGTTTACAAATTTAAACATCTATATAAATATCTATATACCAGATTTAAAAAAATCAAATAAATCCGATTAAAATTTTTTTTTAAATCCGATTTTTTTTATTTTTTAAAATAAAAATCATGATTTTTTTTCAACCCTGGACCCAAGTGACTGGATAAAAAACATCTCAATATTTTTTCTACTAAACTTTTGACAAGATATGATATTGTTCTAACATCTGTTCGTAACTACACCATAAATGGGAGTGGTCTCTATGAAATCTGCCCCAACTATATGATAGTAGACGTTCTCCACCTTTCAAGATGGCACAAACAAACAACATGAGATCTCACCCTCCCACGTGGGATCTCATGGTGGGAGGTTTTTTCAAGGGGTTTTAACTTTAATAATTTTTTTCTAATTTTCCACAAGAGCTATTTAATATCTGTTTTTATAACCAGCCATCCGCGAAAAAATGTGAAGGAGATTTTTTTAGTTTTTTACATTATTAAGTTTATTTGCATCCATACCTCATTAAATTATATTTTACAATTGTATGTTATAAAGCCAAAAACCAGAAAAACAACAAAACAATTGTAAAACAATACGATAAAGATAAGAACTTTTTCTTTGAAATCAGATCAGGAAGACATTTGAGAAATGAAAAAACTCCTGAGATCTCCTGCCTTGTTGGGCGACTTGGAAGGTCTGAATTATTGTAGATATTACATCAATTAATCACTGAATTACACACAGTGCTTGTCAATTAGGCATGGGTAATTAGTGGACAGATGTTAGGCTTTTTCTGGTGTGTTTTGTAGGAATGAGCTATGTCTGTGTGAGTGACTGGCCAGAGCCTTAGTAGCATTTGTTTAATAGCATCTCGTTAGGCTGATTAAGTGAAAGGTCTATCTAAGTCCCAATCAGTTGGTTCAGCTGAGTAGCTCTAGTTCTGCTCAAGTCAACTGTACTGCTGACATGGTGGTTAATTGCAGCGATGAAAGTGTCATGACAAAAACTAATTGATTAATTATGAACATACAGAAGCAATGAGAAGTGTTATACAAATGATACAATCACCTCATTTATAATATTGTCAGACCATGAATGACTAAGTATTATTGCTGTGTCTTATTTATCTGTTTCCGATAAACTGTTTTCTTTCAATCGTCCACATCATTTGTATGCTTGTTTCATGATTTCATTTCTGCACACCGTTTCGGGAACGAACAGCCCAGGTAACACTGTAATTATGTTGATAATTAAGATTCACTTAACCAGCTTGTTTGAGATCACTTAATTCTTCAGATGTTAGACCCACCAAATCAGACAATTAATAGTCTCTCTGATTGCTTTTAAATCACAGCCACATTCTCTTCTTTGTTCCAAGTTCTCTCAGTCATGATACAACATTACATGTATATTACCAATATGTATAGCATGGGTGAAAATGTGATGTTTTATGCTTTGTTAATTCAGCTTAAACCATTGGAAACAAAGTGTGCAAATAAACGAGACATGACGGTATATTCACCTGTAACTACTTAAGGTAACGACATAAAAAATTTCAATGTAAGAGGGTCTTTTTACCCCCCAAACCTGCCTATTAAGAGATCCCCATCCACGTGTGTATGTCACGTATGTAGGTATGATCAGTTTCCGTCTAATAGCATTCTTGGTCTCTCGGAGGAAATCACTTTCTATTTTTCAACCTTTATCAGTAATGTGGTGGATTTATGAGGTATACTCGAGGGATGGAACAGTCGTTGTCTGACTTCAAGGGACTACACTTGTTCAATCTTGTAATTGTGTGGGGTTTAACATGGTTTGTACCTTGGATATTGTGGCATTCTTGTGACGCATTTTTACCCTCATCCATTTAAAACACACCCTGGGGTGTACACAATTCAGTCTGTTTGTGTATATTCTGATTGCCTTGTAAAAAAATAGAACATGTGGGGTGTATAGACCCCCACCCACAGGTTAGACTGTGGGCGCAATGGATTTGCAAAACTGTTTCAACCGCTGTTCTGGAAATCTCTGTTTAAGATGGTCATTTAAACTTGACATCCATATCTTCTCTAACCTGTTGCAGGTTGCCCAGGCTTTTGCCATTCTAGTTGTTATCTAGATATAAGAAGTCATCCTTTTGTTCAAGTTTCAGGCCTGTTGCGTTTTGGATCTGCGGGTTGTTTATGTTGAATGCAGCATACAAGGTACGTTGTTTTGGAAGAGTTGACCTGCTGAATTACATGCTGACTTAACTCTGCAGTATCTCCTGGGCTTGGCTGGTGGTGTCAGAGAGTAGAGCAATGTCCCCTCAATATATCTGTTAACTGATGATTAGGTTGTACATTGTACAGTATGGATTTTGGAGGCTCCTATTAAGACTAATAAAGTCGCTCTCATAGGAACCACCCAAACAGTGTCAGACTAACCGTCAGTGCCCGTCACTCGTTGTCCTTATAGAGTAACTCATGTAAGTAGATTTAACAAAATTGCCATCAGAGGTCAATGATTATTTAAATTAGTCAATCAGTCAACCAATCAATACTTTATTTCCTCATAAATAGTTTGTAATCACTTACCCAATTACAAACATAACAAGTACCTGCATGATTTTTTTCATATTTTGTTGTTACATATCATTGTAAAACAAAATGAATCCCATTAACTCTGTGAGCCATTCACTGTTGTATCATACTAGCTGTATGCTTGATACTCTTTGAGAAATAAACATTTAAGTAGATTTTTTATTTCTGAATAGTTACTGAGTTGGTTTTATATTCACCCAAGACATTCCAAATGTTCACACCTTACACAGATATATCAGTTTACGAGTTATTTATGTAACTAGTATTGGATTAAACTACAGTCACCTCTCCTGTTGGTGGCCATTAATTATAGCATTTTCTGGGCTCTGTCGAAAATTTGTCCAAAGATTTTCTTTAAGCTTTCACAGTGCATCTATTAACTGACCTGGTGTGGGAACTCGTGAAAGCTGATACCCCTCAATTTCAACCTAACCCGGTGAGTGATTTTTAAATGTTAGTGCGTTTTGAAGAATAGCCACTGTACTGATATTCGACTGATCTGTTCATTGCCATCAAATGAAAGATATACTACAGTAGTACATAAAGCATTAACTTTACTAGCTTATCTGATAAAATAGCACTCGAAAAATTCACACATCACATGCAATGCTCATTTTCCTACCGACTCTATGTGGGCAGTGATGGACGGATCTGTGGTTTGTGGCCATTTCTTTGGTCTAATGAACCACATGTGCTGCCGTTTATGTCAAACTGTTTCTTACTGCCTGAATCCAGCTGTAGTACCCATTGTGTGATCCATGGGCCATAGTTTAAGTGTTCACTATTGACCTAAGATTTAATGGCCCATTTTGTGATAATGTCTATAGCTACTGTAGAATGAATATTTATGTAAGGTTACCGTGCTAATGTTATCTGTACAAGTTAATAGTAGGACCCCAATGAGAATACTGCTTAGATATATACGACAAGAAGAACATCGATCAATTTGAACTAATTAACGTCTCGGAGATCATGGCACCCACCATTACCTCGTAACTAATACATCAGGCTCTTCTGGATATGTCAAGATGAGTTCAGGCTGTTCTTTAGTCTTTATGAAACTGGCTTCATAAAACCACTGTAATTATTATTGTAAAAAATACAAAGTTGTAAACAAGCCAGAATAATAAATATTTGGGTTCTTTGTGTTTAACACAACATAGGGGGAAATATTAGGGAAATATAAACAGAAAAAATTTCCTTGAAAATAGGATTGACAGATATCTGATAAAGGCGGGCTACACATAGATGAAAAAATTATTGGACTCTCGATAAGCCAATGGCTTCCTTGTCCACTTGCCATCTGGAACTTGTTGTTTGGGATGGCAATCTTGTTAAATCTTGTTAAATGTCATTAAAAACCTATTTCACAAATGTAGTGTGCATTAGTTAGTATGCATCAGTAAAAATCTCAGTATGTTTTAATATATATATATATATATATATATATATATATATATATATATATATATAGGGAGTAGAACCAGAGGACACAATGCAGCATTAGTTAAGGAGCAGTGTAGGTTGGACATGAGAAAGTACTCTTTCTCACAGAGGGTGATAAATGAATGGAACAAACTGCCAAAAGATTGTGGTTTCTAGTGTTGTCAAACCACGTGCATATGGGTTTGTTCTTACACAAATATTATCACTCCATGGTAATTATTATAGATCAAGAACAAAGTTATAAATAAACAAAGTTGAACTAATTGGCTGTATTTGTATGCAACTTGTTTGCACACATGGGATGTGATCTATGTGACTTGTAATAATCCTTTGTCATGTTGGCATTAACTAGTGTGATGACTCAATGGTTTGATGTTCACCTCTTGACCAGGAGGGCACTGGGTAAAACCCCAGGCTGAGGCCAACACAACTGTTTTGTCAAAATTGGGTGCATTTTGCTGACTTATCTAGGGCGGTGTATATGAAGGAAGTTGATTTAACAAGATTGTCATCCAAGACAAAGGCCCAGATGGCAAGTGCCAAGTGGACAAGGAAACCTTATTGAGAGTGCAACAATCTTTTCATCGTAAATAATTTGTTCCATTAATTTATCGTCCTCTGTGAGAACGAGTACTTCCTGATATTCAATCTACACTGATCCTTTACTAATGTTACCTGACTTACCTCATGTCCACTAGTTCTACTGAGAAAAAAAAACATATTTCTATCAATATTTTCATACCCGTTCAATATTTTAAAAACTTCAATTTGATCTCCTCTTAACCTCCTTGTAAGAGTTGCAAGTATATATCATTCAGATGAGACATTAAGTCTACAGTCATACGCTTTTGTTTGTTCGAAAATACCCATGAGCTCAGCGCAGCTCTCATATCCAAAGTTCTTTGAGTAATATACTTCAGTGTTAACTAACTAAAACGCTAAAAAGCTAATCCATGGTTTGGCCTGTAATCTTAGATTACGGGTCGAACAGAGGCGCTCTCTTCTGATTGGTAGACAGTCCACCATGTGGCTCCACTCTCCTTGCCTTTCCTGCATCACTAGGGAATGATTCGGGAACCAGATTATTGAGCGCCATAATTGAGCTCCCAAATTTATATGCTGGTTCCCAAATATGGACTCCCATGAAAATATGGACTCCCATGAAAATATGGACTCCCATGAAAATATGGACTCCCATGAAAATATGAACTCCCATGAAAATATGGACTCCCATCAAAATATGGACTCCCATCAAAATATGGACTCCCATGAAAATCAATGCCTGTTACATATGTGATTATACAGAAGAACAAGTAACGATGTTGATAGTATTTCTGCCTGAGTCTGTAGCTTAGACCTATATCTATGTTGCAGTAGTATTGATTTCATCAACTATATCTACAGTGTAGCGTGAAACCTTTGCCAACACGTTTACCTGCAGTAATTGCGAGTGGCATTGCACTGTTGCTGTGGCTTCATGTTATGTCCAGAGATTTCCATTTAACTGTTTTACAAAACAGAAGCCTTGTCAGACATCATGGTTGTTAATTATATAGCAAATACAATGACATTTGTGTATAGGTCCACTATGGGCCAGAATGTAAGACACATTATGTCCAAATATAACGTGACACACCATGAACTGTTGTATATGCCCATGAGTGCTATTAAAGATTAAGGAAAAATTCCAGAAATCGTGATATATGATAACAAATAGTAGTAGTAGTTTGGAATGAATTAACATATAATGTTATTGGCTACTCTTCAATAAAAAAAGTAATTATATTAGTGGCAAAGAAGCCACAAGCGATTTGACATTTCGCTCAGCAATGTCCATACGGAGTTGTCAGTCAGTCAGTGTCGTCAGTCTGACTAAACGAACATCAGCAAACATTGTCATTCCTTAGCAACGCAGAAAATCTGCGTACGTTAAAAGCTTATATGTTGCAGTGGGGCAAAAACAATGAATTTGGGTGTGACATCAGTTTCATTATTTGAAACACTAGTAAAATACTGCGACATATATCGATTTTAAATAATACCTAGCATAGACCGAGATGCACATTGTGCACTGTGCTACGACAAAATCGCAAAGCCTGGCAAGCCAATGCAAAGAGTTTAAACAGTTCTATTCAAAAGATCAACACAGTTGTTAAAAATTGCATATATTAAGATATTTCGGTAATAAAATCGTACAGTGTCCACATATTTCAAACTACCGAATAACATAAAGACAGAGTAGGCTGTTGGTCCAACTTATATGCTTAGGTTAGGGCTGGGCTAGACTCGATGACTGTTTCCACTAGCTTGTACAAACTTAACACGGAATTTAAAAACAGTTTGATAAATAAATACGCATGGTATTACCAAAATAACACTGTTGTAATTATATTTATATTTATGTTATTTTTGAGGTTTTCGATCCTGGGCATTTGTTTACTGTGGCGTGAATCTGATGGCTTTGGCCAATAAATCAGACCTGGTTTGACACAACTTGCCGTCGCTACTAATTTCGTTTTTGTGACTGATTGTACATGTACGGAATGACATGAATCGATAAGTTTATGTCAGTTGCACCGTCAGAATCGCCGTCACTCGACATTTTGCATGATCTAAATCTTGCTAAAAGTTAAGTACCTATTTGTTTGGCCAAAATGATGTCACGCGGCTTGACATCTACTGGCAAGAATCCACAAACTGGTTTCGGAAAGTGCCTTCGGGAATTTAGGTATATCCCCCGTTTTGTGACTAAATTTAGTGTAACTTTACAATTTCATGACTGATGATGAATAAGGGGATACAGTTCTATCCAGAACAAGTGAAAACAAGTAAATGTATCTGACCTTTGAGAATGATTTTTAAGTATAAATGTAAAGAAATGTGGAATATCAATGTGAATGCTACACACTCTGACTACGCAAATATGATTAGTAACAATGATGCTGTCTTAAATAAGGAAGAACGTAATGCTGTGATTTCATATCTCAGCACAATATAATTTGTTTTCTTGCTGCTGTTTCTTATGTGGAACTTTATGATTTATTTGATATGTACTTGTTTGTGGATCTTGAGCCCGAATAAAGATGGTAGTACTAATAAGAAGATAACATTAGACATAACATTAACAGATAACATTAGACATAACATTAACAACACTAGCTGGCCAGAGGAAATAAATCAAATTGAATCAGTTGTCAAGAACGCTTCTAAACTAATCGGGTTAAATATGCCATCCATCAGGTCTCTTTATCGTTCTCGCAGTTTGCGCAAATCCAAGCATATTGTACAAGACGCATGTCATCCAGCCAACCATCTCTTTGAACTCCTTCCCTCCGGTAAGCGCTACCATTGCATAAAAACTAAAACGACGAGATTCAACAATAGTTTCTATCCTCAAGCGCTGAGATTTTTAAACGGAGAGCAAGCATAAATGTCTTGCCTCTGGCAGGTAGTTGCAATGTCGTGTTTTTTCTTTTTTTTTCTTTTATCTATTTTTTATATTTTTTTATTTATTTATTTATTTTTTAACTTGCAATCTAGTATATTACTCTCGTTTGTTTTTAACTGTTTTTAGTATTACGATTGTGATATGTAATGTTTAGTTCCATGTGTTATTGGGTGCATGCGTGTATGTTTGTGCTAACGCCACAACACTACGAATTCATCGTACTTGCTACTTGGTAATAAAACGTATCTTATCTCATCATATTGAAGCCACCTCCATCATTACACTGTATAACTTTATACTGTGTCTGTAGGCTAGGAGCAGGACAAGTCTTCATTAGTGGGCCATTGATTAGTGGACAGTGGGCAGCTGGTCAGCCGGAAGGGGAGGTGAGGACAGAGGTAGAATGCCGTAAGAAAGAGCATGGAGTTGGAAGCATGATTTTTATTAAAATTTTAAGATATGAAGGAAAGATAACAAGTTTAATATGGCCATGCTTTAAAAATTACCTCCTTGAAAGATGCATAATCAGTGACTTCTACAGCAGGTGTCTAAATGTCAACCATTTATTCCAATCAGTTGAAAGACAATGCTACAGTATAAAAAGTATTACATTCAATTGTATACTTTTAATACATGACGTGTGTGTGTGTGTGTGTGTGTGTGTGTGTGTGCGTGCGTGCGTGCGTGCGTGCGTGCGTGCGTGCGTGCGTGCGTGCGTGCGTGCGTGCGTGCGTGTGTGATATACACCAAAAAATTCTGTGTTAGTGGATTTAGGAAGTTCTGCTTTATGCACCTGTTTATGCCATGTATGATAATGTTTTGCACATTAAAAAAATGGGATGTTTTAATTAATATTTGCATCTTAATATATATATCTATTTGCAAAACAGAGAATACAGTTTCTCCTCACAAATTACCCATACTTCAGTTATCTCATTCTTACTTAAATTATTATTGGAAACACCAGTTGGATTCTGGCAGTGTTAATTGGTGTGGTTAATTAATGCAATATTAATATAAAAATGTATGGCATGAATGGGTGCAGATTTTACAGGGTGAATATTCCATTATGAAATCCTGATCCAATGTGTTTATTAGATATAAAATATTCACGTTGGGGTGAGGATTTAGGGTGAAAATTTTATCTCACATTGGCGTAGGCAGGTTGGCTGTCATGAGAGTGAGATCCCAGTCATCATACATTATTTCTGGCCGAGAACTATTTGTAAGACTCACAAATTGAAAGAAGAAAGCAGTCAGCCGCGAACACAATCAATCAAACAATGATAGGAACATGTTCTAATGGTCGTCAATAAGTGGTCATTTTCTCGATGTCCGGCGCAGAAGTCCTGACTAGTCAAGCCAATTGGCCAATATATTGGCGACAAATTTCCTCGTAATTCTCATTCAATGCATTTATCCATCACGGGATTCTATTTTGGACGCTTGTCAAGTTCAAATATCTGCTTCCGCTGTCATGCTAAACGATGTTAAGTTGTCATATTACCTGTTTGATTTCAACAAACTATTACTCATTATTGTGTATGGGTGCATGCATGTAGTTGTGTGCATGTGTGTTAAACTATATGTACTTAAATATCGTTGAAATCAGTTTTACTTTTGTGTGTTTTGTCCACCTCAGAAGCCACCAGTTCATTTAACACCAGCTGTAAAATGTGTCCTCACTTGTTTTTCAGTCAATTTTCCCCTTTTTCTTTGCAATGTTTCAACAGCTTGCAGCTCTCTTCATCAGTCTAACTACCACTAGGTGGCAACCATACAGGTGTGCTCACCCCCCCACTCCACCCACCCCTCCCCACCGAATGTGCTTGGGCTGGTTGGGCCCTCGAGGTCGTTGTAGCAATAGTCAGTAGCAATAGTCAGTTCAATGATGACAGCCGAAACATTACACAGAAAACTCAAAAATTTACTGTGAAAAACGAGTTAAAGATTACAGTCAGCAGATGTTACATGACCGTCTTAACCTGGCAGTTAATCCCATCAATCATATCTGACCAAAAATATCTTCTTGATTTCATAATTTAGAGTTTGAAGCTCCTGCAATGTAATCATGTACCTGAAATAAAAATATTCTTATTCGCATAAACACATTTTTGTCACTATGATTATAATATATGGAAGCTAAATTCAGTACATTATAGAATAAAACTGTTCATCTGTATCATACTTAAGATGGTACAATTGAGATTTCCAGTGATGGTACCATGCATAGATTCACAACATGTAGATGTTGCATACTTTGTAAGTTGATTTGACAAGATTTAACAAGATTTGCAATCCAAGCCAAAGGCCCAGATGGCAACTGGACAAGGAAGGCATTGGTTGATCGAGAGTCCAACAACGTTCATCTATGTGTAACCCGCCCTCCTGAGATACGTGTAACAAGACCTCATAACAAGGAAGTCCACCATATGGTCTTTAATTAACCTTTCTAATAATTTACAAATCACTGACGTTAAATTCACTGGTCTGTAATTCTCTGACTTATTTTTGAACCCTTTTTAAATAATGGTATGATGTTTGCTTCTTTCCATTCAAAAGGAACAATTCCCTCTTTTAATGACAAGTTGAACACTGTTGCAAGTGGTATGCATAAAATTTTATTATAGTGATTCCATTCGTCGTTTTGGAGGAATTCCGTCAACTCCCGGTGATTTATTATCCTTCATTGCCTTTATTTTCATAGCTACAATTTCTGGAGTTACAATTAACGGCCCTAAATAATCAAAGTTAGCCTCCTGAAATTTAGCATGTGGTACTGGTAATGAACTAATATCCTCTCTGGTAAACATTGAACTGAAGTAACTATTTAGGTCTTCCGCCATTAAAAACCCTTGTGATATTATATTTCCAGGACTGTCATCTAGATGTCCGACCTTGTCTTGTACATTTTGTTTACTCCTGACATATGCATAAAAATTCTTTGTGTCATTTTTATGTTACATGCTAGTTTTTGCTCATAGCTTCTTTTAGATTGTCTAATTTAAGTTGTAGCTGCATTAAGTGCCTCTTTGTAATTTGCATAGTCTTCATCCTTTCTGGTACACCTATAAACCCTCCACGTAGTTTGCTTGAACATTTTTTAATAGCTTCTTTTGACAAGGGTTTCTTTCTAGACCGTTTTCCTTGTTTTTTCAAGGGAACAAATTTATCGATGATACTCTCAATTTCATATTTTAGAATATTCCAACATTCAATTGTGGTCTTATTTATCAGCATGTTATTCCAATCTAGCTTTGCTAACTATTTTCTCATATCTTTATTGTTACCTTTGTGGAAGTTTCTCCTGTACATTTTTTTTTTACTTTCTGATTTTACATTGATGTCAAAATGTATTGATTATGTTCACTGTTACCCAGTGGTTCCTGCATTTTTACATTGTATAAACACAAAACTGTTGACAACTCTGCTAAGCCAAATAATGTTGTTATCGATTGTCTTAATGCTAGTAGTGTGAATATGTTTAAAAATAGAATTGACAGATATTTGATAAGGGCGGGCTACACATAGATGAGAAAATTGTTGGACTCTCGATAAGCCAATAAAACTTGTCTGCATTGCAAGGATTTTTAACAAGAATTAACAAAGCTGTCATCCAAAGTCAGAAAAACCCAGATAGACAAAGAGCCCAAAGGCTTATTGAGATTCCAACAATTGTCCATCTATGTATAACCCTTCCTTGCTACTTTTAAAAGCTGCCACAAGCATTATAAAAGTTTATTGTGTTAGGAGAAGGCACATATTTCTATACAGTTTCTAAATGTGGATACAGGGTTATTCAATACAGCAACAATTAGCCAATTAATTATAGTTGTGTTACGCAAGACCCTTGCATGGCTAACCGGCATCTAACACAGATTTAGCAGCAGTTCGTCGAATCAGCATCTAATTGTGGCTATGGCTTAAGACAATGCGCCAGTAAGCCTTGATTATGACCCAATAATATCGGCTTAAACCACAACAGCCTACTGTGGCCGGGCGCTCATTTTCAATACATATTATTTATTGTGTTTGTAGTTGATTGGCGTAGGCATCTAAGCCATTAATTAGTCACACGTGCTCACAGTGTGCCCGCCTGAGCCCGCCCATGGGAGGGGGCTTGTTGAGCAGGCCAATTAGCAATTTTCATTGCCTGCAGTCAGCGCGCGAAGCAGGGTTGGTGTCAGTTTGTTCTTGGTGTCAGTGGTTACACATGGTGTCGTTGTTGTCAGAATGACATGTCTTTGGAGAGACGCTGACGTTTCCTTTATTAGTGCCTCTGGGCATCTTGGATCATAGTGCCACCAGAAGCCTACGTGTCGTCGTTGAGTTGTGAGTACACAGGTAAAAACATGCATCAGATAAATTAGAGCTGTGTTTGCGAACACAATGACAGGCAGCAAGACCACAGCTTCCACATGAGCGACAGGTTAGTCGTTAACTAATTGCTAATTACTGGACTGCAGTAATTCTTGTTAACAAAGATCTTTTATGGTGTACATAATAGTTTAAAAAGCATGGTGAAATTAAATAAGTATTAAACCAGTTTGAGATTAAAGATTATCATCCACTGCAACAGATGGACAAGGAACTGCAACAGATGGACAAGGAAGCCATTGGCTTGAGTTAGGCCCGTTATCGCTACTTGCCGTTATGGCTACTTGCCGTTATGGCTACTTGCCGTTATGGCTACTTTTTTTATCAAGAGTTCATCATTACCTAATTACTGGATGACTGTCTTGTTCACAACAATCTTTAAAAGGTGTGCATTATATTTTAAAAGGCGTGGTGAAATTAAGTAAGCATTGAACCAGTTTAAACAAGATTGGCATTCAATGCAACAAGCTTTAGATGGCAAGTGGACAAAGAAGTCATCGACTTATGAAGAGTTCATCGTTACCTAATTACTAATTACCCGATGTCAGTCTTGTGAAATTTTTTTCACAACAATCTTTTATAGGTGTATATTACATTTTAAAAATCATAGTGAAATTAAATAAACATTGAACCAGTTTCAACAAGATTGCCATCGAAAGCAGGAAGCTTTAGATGACAAGCAGGCAAGGAAGAGCTTAGCGAGAGTACACCAATTTTTCATCTTTGTACAATATCTGTCAGTTTTGATTTTTTTTACATATTTACACTACTTTCTGATTGATACCCAATATACACTGTACTTTTATTGATTAACACTGTATTAGTACTTGAGGTTAGTGTTACTTGATCTGGCTCCTTGACTCTGGGGAGTTGTTTCATTCATCAAGACATTGATTATATTAACAAGGTTTAACAAGGTTTCCATCCCAAACAACAAGTTCCAGATGGCAAGTGGATAAGGAAGCCATTGGCTTATCGAGAGTCCAACAATTTTCTCATCTACATGTAACCTGCCCTTATCAAGTATCTGTCAATTCTATTTTTAAACATATTCATACTACTAGCATTAACACAATCATTTGGCAGTTTGTTCCATTCATTTATCACTCATCATTTATCATTCAATTATTGTAATGTAATAATTATAACATAACAATTATTAAATTATTACTTATCTTCTGTTGTCAGCTAAGTGTACATGCCAGATGACTGCATGCTATCAGCTGTTTGCTGTTGATGGTCTTGTAGATTACCCGAGTTATGAACTTACTGACAATGTCTGCAGACAGTTTGCTGATCGTTTGTGTGTTGATATGATTCCTCGATTAGACAGTGTCTCCTCTAATGTAGTTGGATACACAAAATGCAAAAAGTGAAATCCCAAAGTGGCGGGTGGTGACGCTCTGCTGTGGAACACAACATTATGCTTTTTTCCCCGAGAACCGTAAGCTACATATGTTTAAAAATTGGCGTAGTTTGACTTAGCCCTTTTACTTCCTGGTGGAGCATACGCCATTAACGACTCCTTTCCACCGGTCATGGCTTTGGGCTTTTGTTTCCAGTTGTTTCCATCTGCATCCTGCTTTTGTCATCTCTGCTTCTGCTTCTCTGTACCAGATGTTTCTCGGCCTTCCCCTCTTCTGTTTGCCCTGAGGGTTCCACATGATTGCCTGTCTTGTGGTGAGTTGCATTGGCTTTCTGAGACTGTGGCCTGTCCAGCTCTAGCCCGTCCAGCTCCAGCCCGTCCAGCTCCAGCCCGTCCAGCTCTAGCCCGTCCAGCTCCGGCCCGTCCAGTTCCGGCCCATCCAGCTCCGGCCCATCCAGCTCCGGCCCGTCCAGCTCCGGCCCGTCCAGCTCCAGCCCGTCCAGCTCCAGCCCGTCCAGCTCCAGCCCGTCCAGCTCTAGCCCGTCCAGCTCTATCCCGTCCAGCTCTAGTCCGTCCAGCTCCAGCCCGTCCAGCTCTAGCCTGTCCAGCTCCGGCCCGTCCAGTTCCGGCCCATCCAGCTCCGGCCTGTCCAGCTCCGGCCCATCCAGCTCCAGCCCATCCAGCTCCAGTTCCTACTTCGAATTTGGTTTAAACGACCATTGCTGGCTTCTCAGACAAATGATCAGTAGACTTCGTGAAAATGTCATCAAGTTTTTCCTCGGCTTGCCAGTTGACTTGGCAAACAGGACGTCCCGTAGAAGAAAATCGTTCCTCAGATCAGTAAACTGTAGGTGTTTATGATGAGTAAGCTACTATGAGTTTACTCATCACAACAGCTTGCTAGCACAAACTAGCAATGTTGTTGGTACATCAAATAGCTCTGTTTTGAATGAAAAACAAGTAATGTGCACAATTCATTGTCGGACACAAATGTTTATTTGTGGTGGTCCAGCTTCAGTGAACAACACTGTATATACATCAACATGTGTGCGTGGTGTGTGTGTGGTGTGTGTGTGGTGGGGTGTGTGTGTGTGTGGTGGGGTGTGTGTGTGTGTGGTGGGGTGCTGTGTGTGCCTGCTTCAGTGAACAAGACTGTATATACATCAGTATGTGTGTGTGTGTGTGTGTGTGTGTGTGTGTGTGTGTGTGTGTGTGTGTGTGTGTGTGTGTGTGTGTGTGTGTGTGTGTGTGTGTGTGTGTGTGTGTGTGTGTGTGTGTGTGTGTGTGTGTGTGTGTGTGTGTGTGTGTGTGTGTGTGTGTGTGTGTGTGTGTGTGTGTGTGTGTGTGTGTGTGTGTGTGTGTGTGTGTGTGTGTGTGTGTGTGTGTGTGTGTGTGTGTGTGTGTGTGTGTGTGTGTGTGTGTGTGTGTGTGTGTGTGTGTGTGTGTGTGTGTGTGTGTGTGTGTGTGTGTGTGTGTGTGTGTGTGTGTGTGTGTGTGTGTGTGTGTGTGTGTGTGTGTGTGTGTGTGTGTGTGTGTGTGTGTGTGTGTGTGTGTGTGTGTGTGTGTGTGTGTGTGTGTGTGTGTGTGTGTGTGTGTGTGTGTGTGTGTGTGTGTGTGTGTGTGTGTGTGTGTGTGTGTGTGTGTGTGTGTGTGTGTGTGTGTGTGTGTGTGTGTGTGTGTGTGTGTGTGTGTGTGTGTGTGTGTGTGTGTGTGTGTGTGTGTGTGTGTGTGTGTGTGTGTGTGTGTGTGTGTGTGTGTGTGTGTGTGTGTGTGTGTGTGTGTGTGTGTGTGTGTGTGTGTGTGTGTGTGTGTGTGTGTGTGTGTGTGTGTGTGTGTGTGTGTGTGTGTGTGTGTGTGTGTGTGTGTGTGTGTGTGTGTGTGTGTGTGTGTGTGTGTGTGTGTGTGTGTGTGTGTGTGTGTGTGTGTGTGTGTGTGTGTGTGTGTGTGTGTGTGTGTGTGTGTGTGTGTGTGTGTGTGTGTGTGTGTGTGTGTGTGTGTGTGTGTGTGTGTGTGTGTGTGTGTGTGTGTGTGTGTGTGTGTGTGTGTGTGTGTGTGTGTGTGTGTGTGTGTGTGTGTGTGTGCTGTGTGTGTGTGGTGGGGTGTGTGTGTGTGCCTGCTTTAGTGAACAAGACTGTGTATACATCAGTATGTGTGTGTGTGTGGTGTGAAGTGTGTGTGTGTGGTGGGGTGCTGTGTGTGTGTGTGGTGGGGTGCTGTGTGTGCCTGCTTCAGTGGACAAGACTGTATATACATCAGTATGTGTGCGTGCGTGCGTGCGTGCGTGCGCGCGCGCGCGTGTGGTGGGGTGCTGTGTGTGTGGTGGGGTGCTGTGTGTGTGTGGTGGGGTGCTGTGTGTGCCTGCTTCAGTGAACAAGACTGTATATACATCAGTATGTGTGCATGTGTGTGTGTGTGCGTGCGTGTGTGCGTGCGTGTGGGGTGCGTGTGTGTGGTGGGGTGCTGTGTGTGTGTGCGTGCGTTCATGTGCGTGTGCATGTGTGTGTGCATGCATGCATGCATATGTGCGTGTATATATTATATATGGTAATATATAAGATATATGGCCGTGCCAGAGCGGGGCTATTAAGCCACACCAGGCAATGTGCACAATGTGCAAAGCATTGTCTGCTCAAGACAGAGGGATGCCAGCCATGCAACATCATTACGATACATGCACACACACATGCCATGCAGCACTTCAATGACTAAAAGCGTGGATTACACTAAAAAAGGTTTTAAGGTTTGTTTTGAATAATTTATTTAATTAAGTTCAATTCCAACAGATTGGAAGATCCAGTAATTAGTAGCTGATTATTTATGCATATTTTAGTCATTGTCTTTTAGAGTGGAAATTCTCATTCATCTGAACCAAGGAAATTACGGTTAATCACTGACCATATTAAAGTTAAGCATTGATTGTGTCAGGGTTAAGAAATGACCATATCATGGATTAAGCACTGACCATGTCAGGGTTAAGCACTGATCATATCAGGATTAAGCACTAACCATATAAAGATTATGCACTAGTTGTATCAGGGTTAAACACTGAACATATCAGGGATTAAGCACACCATATAAGGGTTAAGCACTGATCGTATCAGGGTTAAGCACTGACCATATCAGGGTTAAGCACTGATCATATCAGGATTAAGCACTAACCATATAAGGATTATGCACTAGTTGTATCAGGGTTAAACACTGAACATATCAGGGATTAAGCACACCGTATAAGGGTTAAGCACTGATCGTATCAGGGTTAAGCACTGACCATATCAGGGTTAAGAACTGACCATATCAGGGTTAAGAACTGACCATATCTGCTTAAATGATTGACCTTTCACTGACATTAGTCAGCCCCCTCAATCCACCATTGAACCTGAGCAATAAAAAAACCAGTTAATTAATCAGATCTTATCAATCCCAGTTTCAGCGTGCTGCAAACGTAGCATAATATCTGATCATGCTTGATTAATTTGAGTAGGTTCCCTTTGTTCAGACCTACAATTACATCTTCGTTAGCTGTTTGAATGTGAATTACTGCTTTGGTGTTGTAAAGTTACGAATCCTTATGGTCTCCGACTTTGTTGTAATTAACACTAACGACTAATTGCAATTACGATGCTGTTCTGAACAAATGCACTGTATATAAATAGTGACGTGTTCAGTTTGTGCACAGGTCATGACAAATGCATTCACACCATAGCATATTTAAAATTTATTACGCCTAATTGTGAATTATATGTAAGTTGATAGTTTTCATTAATGACGTCAGGTTGCATTCGAATGAGGTGTGGCCTAGCAGAGGTGTTACGGAGAAACCAACACAAGGTTGTTGCCCCTTTGTCTACCCCAAAAGGCCCCTTTTAGGGAGTCAACTCTGACAGTACCTGCTCGGTGCCTCTCACGCGCCAGAGCAGGAAGCAGCCTGGGTCTCTGCCATTAAGAACCAGTGGACTAGAGTAAGAGACCACCACACTTTGAGTCCACGCCCGGTTACCCTTTTACCCCCTGTGTGGGATCTTTTACTTCCCCTGGCATAGACACCAGGTAGAAGGGACCAACGGCTTTTAGTGTCTCTTCCAAAAGACAGGCAATGTGAGGTGAACGAAATTGCCCAAGCTGTGAAATGGTGGCACGTGGACTTGAAGCCCTGTCCCCTTGGTTGAGAGACCAATGATTTAACCACCCTTTGAAGCCCTGTCCCCTGGGTTGAGAGACCAATGATTTAACCACCCTTTGAAGCCCTGTCCCCTGGGTTGAGAGACCAATGATTTAACCACCCTTTGAAGCCCTGTCCCCTGGATTGTGAGACCAATGATTTAACCACCCTTTGAAGCCCTGTTCCCTGGGTTGAGAGACCAATGATTTAACCACCCTTTGAAGCCCTGTCCCCTTGGTTGAGAGACCAATGATTTAACCACCCTTTGAAGCCCTGTCCCCTGGGTTGAGAGACCAATGATTTAACCACCCTTTGAAGCCCTGTCCCCTTGGTTGAGAGACCAATGATTTAACCACTCTTTGAAGCCCTGTCCCCTGGGTTGAGAGACCAATGATTTAACCACCCTTTGAAGCCCTGTCCCCTGGATTGAGAGACCAATGATTTAACCACCCTTTGAAGCCCTGTCCCCTGGATTGAGAGACCAATGATTTAACCACCCTTTGAAGCCCTATCCCCTGGATTGAGAGACCAATGATTTAACCACCCTTTGAAGCCCTGTCCCCTGGATTGAGAGACCAATGATTTAACCACCCTGCTACTGTGTGCCTCAAATGCCCACAACAAGACTTGCAACGAGACAGTCGTTTTTGTTTCCTCAAGTTCGGGATGGCCATTCGTCCTGTGAATGCCTCTTGATATTCATTGTCCACTCCACTGTATCACTACACTGCCCACTGTCCACTGTCACGACTCTGGTCTGATCTCTGGTCACCTGCTTACTCCAGTTAGGAATTTAAGTGAAACTAGAACTGCTGTCAGTGTGGCAAGAAATCAACTCCTACATAACCTGGGCCATTCTCTTGGTCAGTGCCATAACAGTGTCATCTTTTTATTCATCTTTCATATGTGTCAACTTAGCCATTTTTGAACAGGAAATACCGCTTTTATCCTCTTTTTTGGATGAAATGGTCTGCATTGTGTCATTTTCAAAAATAGACAAAATTCATGGTAAAACCAATCTATTTGTTGCACACGAAGCTATTCTAGGCACATGTAATTTCTTTTGTCTCAAGGGATTTCACATTTTCTAGCATTTGCATTCACCATGAACAAGAATGGCAAATCAAAATGGTGACCCCTAAAAACAACATATTAAAAACCGATAAAAAAACATGGTTTCCTGCTTTCGCATGAGAACTTTCCTGCTTTCTCATGAGTACTTTCCTGCTTTCTCATGAACACTTTCCTGCTTTCTCGTGAACACTTTCTCATGAATGCTTTCTTGTGAACACTTTCCCACTTTCTAATGAACACTTTCCCGCTTTCTCATGGAGATTCATGAGCACTTTTTTTTTCTCATGAGCACTTTCCCGCATTCTCGTTAGCACTTTCCTGGTTTTCCATGACCAGATGTTGCCATCTATTGACTTTCAAGTCTCATCTTCGCATACTGTTAATGTTATTATCACAGAACCAGTTCTTTGAGTCCTTGTAATACAGACTATCGGGTAGTGCATATACTTTAGGAGTCTGGAAACAAGTCACGTTTCACTTTAGGTAACAAGATAACTAGCAAATTGAGTTGGTACAATTCTGTGAACCAGCAATATGCAGGTTAACGCTGCTACCTGGACTGTTAGCCAATTGTGATGTCATAGGGTTCAGACCACTATATCACTGCCACATGGCATATGTTCACCACTTGTGGTGTCGTAGGGGACAGACCGCTATATATCATTATCACCATGGATGTATTCACTAATTGTTATGATATTGTTAGGGAAATACTACTGTATTCGTGCGTCGCTAATGTATTCTCAATTATTTTTATATTATTGAGGTAAGACCACTATGTGATATAGCATAGTAGAAGATATACTACCAGATCACTGCAACAGTCTTATTACTTTATCTCTGATAATTCTGAGTCACTCAGTCTTCTGCTGTCATTTGTGATAATAGTCAGAAGAGACATGTAGAATGAGTGCGCACCAGAACCTGTCAGACAAATGTGTGTGCACCATAGCTTGTCAGACTAATATGTGAGCACCAGGACATGTCAGACAAATGTGTGCGCACCAGAACCTACCAGATAAATATGTATGCATACCAGAACCTGCCAGATAAATATATGCACACCAGAACCTGTCAGACAAATGTGTTTGCACCAGAACCTGCCAGACAAATGTTTGCGCACCAGAACTTGTCAGACAAATGTGTGTGCACCAGGACATGTCAGACAAATGTGTGCTCACCAGAACTGCTTAGACAAATGTGCACATTGGAACCTGTCAGACAAATGTGTGTGTACCAGAACCGCTCAGACAGTTGTGTGCACCAGAACCTGTCAGACAAATGTGTGTGCACCAGAACCTGTCAGATAAATGTGTGCGCACCAGAACCTGTCAGACAAATGTGTTTGCACCAGAACCTGCCAGACAAATGTGTGCGAACCAGAACATGTCAGACAAATGTGTGTGCACCAGAACATGTCAGACAAATGTGTGCGTACCAGAATACCTGTCATACAAATGTGTGCGCACCAGAACCTGTCAGACAAATGTGGGTGCACCAGAACATGTCAGACAAATGTGTGCGCACCAGAACCTGTCAGACAAATGTGTGCGAACCAGAACATGTCAGACAAATGTGTGCGTACCAGAATACCTGTCATACAAATGTGTGCGAACCAGAACATGTCAGACAAATGTTTGCATACCAGAATACCTGTCAGACAAATGTGTGCATACCAGAACATGCCAGACAAATGTGTCCGCATCAGAACCTTTCTCTGATAATTCTGTTGTGTTCAACACAAACGTCACAAATGTGTATGTGCCAGAACTCTTCTTGCTGTCAATGCTGAAGCAGATTGCACAGTGAGTTGTGAACAAATGTGTGTGCACCAGAACACTGCTTGCTGTCAATGCTGAAGCAGATTGCGCAGTGAGTTGTGAACTTATTGACAACGGCTGCCGACAATTTGCTGATCGTTTGTGTGATTGTGTCACAGGTGACATCGCGGTCAAGTGTCCTGTTGTAAAAGACCAGACATGATGGTCAGGCTGTCATAGTCAAATTGTTGTTTAGTGGCTGTCAGTTAATTGCTGGCCAGGGACTATTGCCGACTTGATAGAATATGTCTGCTTGAGTGCACTGCAAGTGTAAAAAATAATAAACGTTATTTATCCTTGTATGGACACGACAGCACTAGGCAAAGAGTAGTGTTGTCTATGATATACAGTGCCCAGAATGTGAACTGCATTACATATTGGGGAGACAGCGAGAACACTAGACACAAGAATCAAAGAACACCTATCTTGTCACCAGGCAACCCCATCACCCCTCAGTAAACACAAATAGATCACAGGTCATCAGTTGTTAAGGCGTAAGGATTTAAAAACGTTAGGAGAACTGGTTTAGGAGAAAAATCAAAGAAACAATAAACACACGTCGAACAAAACCTGCCATAAACCGAGACTTTGGCTAGGAACTCCTATCAGTCTTTCTCCAGCTTGTGTCACATGATATTGGTCATGTGACTCTCTAATTGCCCATATTCTTTTCCAAGCAGATTGACCAGAAAGCTAGGGAAAACATTTGTAATAAAGACTAATGATGACTAATCAGACATTAATATTTTTTGTACTTTAACTGCAATAATTTTTTTTTTAATCTTAGAGTCATCAGTTAGTTTGACAGAATGATGAAACATCACATAAAATCCCTATAGCAGAACTCAAATCTAATGTCTTTGATTCCACAGATTCCACAAATACAGCTTCTCCATAAATCTAGTGTCCAAATAAATCACAGACAATCGACTGAAAAGAATCAACAAGAATTGACAGCATTATTGAGAGTGAACCCTTGAAGAAATATAAAAGTTGGCACTGAAGAAATCAACTAAGTTCATAATGTTATAATGACAAAAACAGTGTGTAGTAAATAACTCAACATCATCATATATTCCCATGGATGCTAATCCTCATCTTGCTGCGTCAGTTGGTGAACTTTTAGATGCACCATTTTTTAAGCTTCTAAGAATTACTTTGCCAAATTACGCCCTGGGTAGGTGCTGCCGGCTAAGGAGGGTGTTATGCCCACCGCGTGCCTTAAGTAGGCAATATGGAACGAGTAATTTCCTAAGACAATCTTCTTAGTGCTAAGGAGACTTTCTAAGTAAGTGGCATGAAACCAGCCTCAGTTGTATTCTGTGACAGATAATGACAGGAGTTATTAGGTAATGACAGGAGTTATTAAATAATGACATGAGTTATTAGATAATGACAGTAGTCATTAGATGTGTCTGTATTCAAATATGATGGGTGCAACTCTTGGAAAATCTGAACATTATTGGTTTTAATAAATAAAAACTCTGCATGGCCCCACGGCTACCAGGAATCCAGGAAACAGCCGACTTCTGCATAACTTATAGGCTCAACATGGACGTTATAAATCAACCAATCAAATACCGTCGTCCGACAGCCCACGCTCATAGGCAAATATGATTCGCATGGCTGGTTTTAGTAATCTACATCTTGCATACAAATTGGGAAATTATTAACAAATTGCTGATTTTATGGAATAAGTTAATTATCTTTACTGCGTTACCACATCATACCTTCGGGGCTTTAATTCACTCGGCCTGTTCTTATTCAGTTCTCACATGCAACCAGGATCGTGTTATCTGATTCAAGCATTGATTGAGCATGTTGTAAATCTCGTGCAGTTTGCCTGTTTGATTATAAATCTCTCAATTTGTACAATTTTTTAATGGAGGCATCAGTCCATTTAATTTGTCAACTTCAGTAGTTATCTACAAAGCAGCAACTATTTATGTAGTCTTTTCTTCTTACACATTGGTTTCTTACAGGGTGGGGGGTTTACTTGTGGGGGGTTACTTGTGGGGTGGTTACTTGTGGGGGTTACTTGTGGGGGGTTACTTGTGGGGGTTACTTGTGGGGGTTACTTGTGGGGGTTACTTGTGGGAGGGTTACTTGTGGGGGTTACTTGTGGGGGTGGAAAATATTACATACCTGATTGTATAAGTAAGTTTTTTTTACTGACAAATATCTCAAAAGGGCAGGGTACTGATAAATGAACAATTGTTGGTTTCTCGATATGCCAATGGTTTTGTTGTCCAGTTAGTTTTTGGGGTGTTTGGTTTGCATGGCAATCTTCTTAGATTCTGACTTTCACCCTCGTATAATTCTTTAATCTTTCTTTTGGCATATAGCATTTCAAACATAATTTTGTAACTCATATAGTTTTGTCAGTTCATTTAACATGAATTTTTTCCAGACAGTCGTTGAAATGGTAAAACAATGCAGCCACAATTTCTAGGTCATTTTCTGGGAAAACAAGATTTAGAGTCCACATTGAAAGACAATTAAATCAAAGGTCACAAAGCTAGAGACAGGCGGAGATGGAAATACGTCAACAGTTTTAATAAAAGGCACTGAAAACAAGCAAGATACTGCTGACTCGTCATAAAACTGTTTGTGGTTGTCAGAGTTTAGTGTGGGGCGCAGTGGCACTGTGGTTAGAACATCGGACTCTCAGTTGAGAGAACTTATGTTCGAATCCTGTTGCGGCCGTTTCAAAGCTTGGGCAATTTCGTTCACTCCACATTACCTTAGTTCACTGAGTTGAATAAATGAGTACTTGGCAATAGAAAGGTTGTATGCGAACAATAGTAAAGCTTCCTATAGAAGGCGAGTTGGCATTGGAATGAACAGGTCTGCCAGGGGGTGGAGTGTAAAGCACTACGGACTGGATACCGCGCTATATAAGAACATACCTTTACCTTTGGATTGGGCAAGGGTTGTCACATGTGCAGTCACAACAAGATTGCCATCCAAAGCAAAAACCTCAGATTTCAAATGAACAAGATTTAACAAGATTTGCCATCGAAACAAAAGGTCCAGATGGCAAGTGGACAAGGAAGCCATTGACTTATCGAGAGACCAACAATGTTCATCTGTGTGTAACGCGCCCTCCTGAGATATAGTGTCAACCTTCTTTTTAAACATATTCACGCTTTTCCTTTTATGTTATGTTTCTCCTAATCAACCCAAGAATTTGATTACCCTTTGAAGCTGTAATACCCCACTCAAAACGGATTTCCAATTTGAAACTTCTCCATCTACTACAACACGCTGTCTTCTCTTAGTCAGCCATTGTTCTATCCAATCAATTATGTCATCCCGATATCATGGGCTTTTAATATAAGTAGTAGTCTTTCATGTGGCACTTTGTTAAAAGCTTTCTGAAAATCTAAGTAGATAATATCTACTGGCGATCCCTCGTCTATCCACTTAGTGATTTCTTCCAAAAAACGTAACATATTTGTTAAGCATGACCTCGCTTTTAGGAATCCATGTTGAATTTAGTAATTTATGCCTAACAAGGAAGTCCACCATATGGCCTTTAATTAACCTTTCTAATAATTTACAAGTCACTGATGTTAAACTCACTGGTCTGTAATTATCTGACTTATTTCTTGAACCCTTTTTAAATAATGGTATGATGTTTGCTTCTTTCCATTCAAAAAGAACAACTCCCTATTTTAATGGCAAGCTGAACACTTGCAAGTGGTGTACTGATTTGTTCTACTGTTTCCATTAGTAGTTTTGGAGGAATCCCATCCACTCCCGGTGATTTATTATCCTTCATTGCCTTTATTTTCTTAGCTACCATTTCTGGAGTTACAATTAATGGCCCTAAATAGTCACATTTAGCCTCCTGAAATTTAGCATGTGGTACTGGTAATGAACTCTTTAGTAAACTCTGAACTGAAGTAATCATTTAGGTCTTGCGCCATTAAAAAATTTGTGATATATTTCCAGCACTGTCATCTAGAGGTCCGACATTGTCTCGTACGTTTTGTTTACTCTTGACATATGCATGAAAACGTTTGCTGATTTTTTTTATGTTACATGCTAGTTTTTGCTCATAGTGTCTTTTCGATTGTCTAATTTCAGTTGTAGCTGCATTAAGTGCCTCTTTGTAATTTGCGTAGTGTTCATCCTTTCTGGTACGCCTATAAACCCTCCACACAGTTTGCTTAAACACTATTTTTCTAATAGCTTCTTTTGACAAGTGTTTCTTTCTAGACTGTTTTCCTTGTTTTTTCTGAGGAACAAATTGATCAATGATACTCTCAATTTTACAATATTCCAACATTCAATTGCAGTCTTATTCATCAGCATGCTATTCCAATTTAGCTTTGCTAAGTATTTTCTCATATCTTTACCTTTGTGGAAGTTTCTCCTGTACGTTTTTTTGTGTTTGATTATAGTCACTGTTACCCAATGGTTCATGTATTTTTACATTGTCCACTAATTCTTTTTGTGATGACAAAACTATATCAAATACATTTTCTCCCCTGGTTAGTTCTAGCACGTGCTGAGTAAGGAAGTTATCCTGAATTAAAAATAGAAATTGTTGGTCCTCACCCCCTGTACTCTCTAGAGATTTCCATTGTATATGTCCATGGTTAAAATCTCCCATTATGATACATTCCCCTTTACTAACTTCCTTTATAGCATTTTGTATTTTTGTGTTATCTTCTTCCTTTGTGTTATCTTCTTCCAATAGTTAATTCTGAATTTCCTGAAACTGTTTTGCACCAAACAGCTTCATCACAATCTGCTTCCCTTTCTAATTTTATTTCATCAGCCTGTATAGATTCTTTAACATATAAAATAACTCCCCCTCACCTTCCTATTTGATCTCTCCTAAACATTATGTATCCTGTCAGTCCTAATTCAGCATCTGTTATGTCTATGTTGGCCCATGATTCAGTAATACCAGTTATGTGAGGGTCAATATCTTCTACCATGATGTTTAATTAGTTTTTTCTTATTTACTATGCTCCTTGCATTTAAACACACACGCATACACATTTATAACCAGTTTCAGACATGTTTTCTGGACATTTTGTTACTGGTTTGTGTGTACCAGTGGCCTCTTGTCCTGCTGAGGCACCTCTAAGTAACCCCACTTCGCTTCTAGTTGAAACAATGTTTACTACCAAAAATATTTGTTAGGCTACCCATGCCACTATCTACTGCTGCTGAGAGTTCATTTGCAAATACTGCTGCCCCCTTTCCGTTTAGATGAAGCCCATCCTTCATGTACATATCAGCTCTCCCAGCAAAACTTCACCACTAATCCACAAATCCAAGTTCCTATTCCCTACATAGTTTCTGGACTAGCATGTTAATTGCCATCCAATATCTCCTACCCCTCCTTCCTGTTACTGGTAAAATCCCTGACGGTATTACATGATCAACCCGCGTCTGCTTTAGTGTTCTGACCAACTGCCTGTATTTTCTAACTATTGCAGTTGTACCCTCCGTCTACGTTATTTATCCCTACGTGTACTAAAACAGATCCACCCTTGCCTGAACCCATGATGTTTTCTACCCTCTCAGTTTAACTGTTATCACCTCTATTTTGGCCCCAGGCAAGCAAACCACCAAATCATCTCCCTGGTTTAAGACTATGTCGGTCTTCTTAACTATCGAGGCCCCACATACACTCTCACTCTCTTCCTCACCCCCTCTATCACTGCCTCAGAATAGCTCTTCCATTGGATCCCTTCCGTCACATTCTGGCCTGCAGTCTTGTCACCTGGCAGACTGTTATCAATCTCCTTCTCACCCATCAACCTGTCACCTTTCCCTCCCGTCTCCTGGCTAACTTGAGCTCCCGTCGCCTTCCCTCCTGACACCTTCTCTCCCGTCTCCCTCACTCCTTTCTCCCTCACTCCTTCCCTCCCATCTCCTTTGTTCCTGTCTCCCCCACTCGCCTATCCTTTGCTGCATTTGTCTTCCCTCCTGCTTCTTTCCTTCCCATCTCCTTTCATCCCATCTCCTTACGTCCTGTCTCCCTATGATCTGTTACCTTACCCCCTCTCAGCCTCCTCCCAGACTGAGGTGTGCTGTCCCTAGCATCTATCTCATTGTCTTCCCCCACTTTATCATCTACTGTCCCCCACCGGAACCACTGACACAACCCACCTACTCCCTTCCCACCATTGCCACAACGAGCAGCCTCAGCTGTTCCAAATCCACCTCTAGTTCCTTCATCTTTGCACATCCCCTAGACTCAAAACTAAAACTATCCGCCTGAACCTCAGCCCAGGACTTCTCACACCCGGACTTGACGAAGTCCACCCAGTTGCTGCAACTTCTGCATATTAAATGCGTGGTGGCCTTTAAATGCCATTTGCACGGTGCCATCACAGAATTTAGTCTTAATGTGATTGCTATGTTAGCCTTGAATAAGGCTGTTTTTAGGCTGGGTTATTTAGGATTTAATTTAATATTGACACTAAGATCCTGCTGTTAATTCCTTTTTATCGAAAACGTTTACTTCAACTATGTCAGATATTACTTTATGTATGTAATTTATGTAAATTTATCACTTTATCTCATATATATTTAACAATGTAAATGATAGTTTGATACACCAGTTTAATTCACGACCTGTAAACAAACCCCCTGAATATATGTCTATAAGAAGTCTGGGAAAAATACTGCCTCTGTTAACAAAAACGTTTTTAATATATGTCTGTAAGACGTTTGTGTATAATATATGTGTAATAGTAATACTTATTCTAACCAATATTCCAATCTTTCTGAGAATTCACTATGCTATCTCAATTTTTTTATTGTAAACGCCCTATTCTATCGCTCACTGACTTCCCGGCTGGAGTCCGAAACTAACTTACACTAAAATACTGCCTGTGACTAATTATTAACAAAAACTGTTTCCTAATATATGTCTACAATAAGTTTATGTATAATATATATGCAATAGTAATACTTGTTTTAATCGATATTCCATGCTTTTCTGTCAATTCTCAAGTTGTTTTCAGATACGGATCCACGACAAAATCGAAGCACAAACATACCATTGGCTTCCCAAGAGTCCAACGATTATTTATCTTTGTGTAACCCGCCGTTCTAATATATTTGTTTTAATCATAGTTAATCTGCTAGCATTTACACTGTCAACGGGTGATTGGTTCCATTCATTTGTCATCCTCTGTGAGAATGAATACTTTGTCTTATGCAGTCTAAGCTAGCGTCACTTCCTCTAGTTCTTCCATCTTCCTTAAGTGAGAAAAATTGTCTATCAATGTTTTTATAACCATTTATTATCATAGAAACTTCCATTTAATCTCCTCTTAATCTCCTTATCTCCAGTGTTGTTAAGACACATTCTTATCTCCAGTGTTGTTAAGACACATTCTTTTAACAGGGACCAACCTTCTGCTTTCATCTTCAACTCGTTGTTTATATTTTTATGTTATATTTCCATGCTATAGGTACCAAGTCTGATCAGTTTTATTATAAAATCAGGTTATGTAGTATAAACTATATTTATGTTATGTAGTATAAACTATATTTATGTTATGTAGTATAAACTATATGTTGTATAGTATAAACTATATTTTTTTATGTAGTATAAACTATATCTATGTTATGCAGCATAAACTATATCTATGTTATGCAGTATAAACTATATCTATGTTATGGAGTATAAACTATATCTATGTTATGTAGAATAAACTATATCTATGTTATGTAGTAAAAACTATATATATGTTATGTAGTATAAACTATATCTGTGCAAAATCTTGACCACTAAATTGTGTCGTTTTGAACCATAATTATAAAATATAATTTGATCGTTATTGGTTGATGCCTGTCACGTAAACATGATATTTGAGTTAAAACATTCACAGTTTTGCATTAAAACAGGTGGGGTTTTAGTTTTACTGCAAAATGTTGTTACATTTCCTACAGACTTAACACTAACAGGGAGTGAGTTCCACAGAGTCGGTGCAGCAACTCAAAAAGCTGTTGTTCCAACATTTGTCTTAGCACTGGGAACAAAAGGTAGATTGGAATTAGATGATCGAAGACATAGGAAATTGGATGTAAATTATAATATGGGAGATACTGTTCTAGGTACTAAAAGAAAAGGACTTAGGAGTTACAATAAGCGCTGATATAAAAGTTTCAGAGCAGCTTGGTGTTGCAGCTTCGAAGGGTAATCAAATTCTTAGGTTGAGAAATATAACATGTATGGAGAAAGAGCTAATTATGCCTCTGTATAAAGCAATAGTTAGGCCTCATTTAGAATATTGTGTACAGGCTTGGAGACAATATTGTAAGAAGAATATAGATACGCATGAATGAATACATGAATACAGAGGAGAGCAACTAAAATTAATCTAGAACTGAGAGACCTTAGTTATGAACAACCCTAGAGACAAGAAGGTTAGGGAGAGGAGGAGATCAAATTAAAGTTTTAAAGATATTGAATGGGTATGTAAATATTGATAGAAATGTTTTTTCTCATTTAAGAAAGGTAGTAAAATTAGAGGACGTGAGGTAACATCAGTAAAGGTGCAGTGTAGATTGGATAGAAAGAAGTACTCATTCTCACACAGGACAATAAATGAATGGAACAAATTATCTACAGATTGTGTAAATGCTAGCAGCATGAATATGTTTAAAAACAAACTTGACACATATCTTAGGAAGGCGGGTTACATGTAGATTAAAAATTGTTGGATAAGCCAATGGCTTCCTTGTCCACCTGCCATCTGGGCCTTTGCCTTGGATAACAGTTGATGAGTGCTATTTACATGTGTGCTATTGACAATTAACAGGCAATACATACATATTGTTTTCTGTGAAATAGAATTCATGCATTCAAAAGAAATGTTGATACAGAAATAGCTGTCTATTCCTGGGTGTGACGCTGGCATAGCAGTTAATCAGGAGTGCGAATATGTTGTACAACTCTGTCTTTGTCTAGTCCAAGGCTCTATGTCACCAACTTGATTATATTTACTAGCACAAATATCCGTCTTCTGGATGTCATAATGCCTTGGTACACGGTGCTGCCAGTTGATATCTTGATGGCTTCTTAGAATCCAACTCTCGAAATAGCGATGTAATATTGGCAGTTACAATGATGTATAGCGACGCCTTGCCCTTGTATTATGTAACTTGGGACAATCATAGGAAAGACGAAGATAACCAGTCTGTACCTGCCAAGACATCAGATGTAATCACTCATTGAGCTAGTACAGTTTCACAAATGCATCTTCTACTTCATTTGTACAAAGGGTAGTCTTGCTAGGTTTCCATCTCAGCTGGGTATCCGTCAATGGGAAACTTTTATCAGATTAATTGTTCTAAAATGTACCAATGGGACCCATGATTAAACCTGACACCTGCCCACAACATGTGCCCATAACCTGTGACTATAGTCATAGTGGTTCAGGTTTATTTGCCAGATTAACTTGTCTTGTAACAAGTGTAGTTTTGCGCTACAAAAAGTCTGTGCGTGCATGCATGCTTGAGTGAGTTAATGCATGTATGGGTGCTTGCATGCTTGTGTGTGTGTGCATGCAGGGACACTCGTTCACCACATAACTGTGAGGAATACGCAGGTCACACCTGGTGGCTTCCAGGAAATTGTCTTTTGCTAATGTTGTGTATCAATGTTAAGATGACGTGTGTGACTTGGCTTACATCCACTTCACTAGTGTCAGTGGCACACCTTGTGTGGGCTTCAGTTCTAGCCACATGACATGTTTGTTGACATGATCAATTAGGATAAACAGTCTTCAGGGGTAGAACTACCCGCTAGTCCATACACTAGTAAAGATTACGGCAGACTAGTAAACCTGCCTAACAACTAGTCTGGCTGTCTAGTAAAAATCAGTGTGTTGTGTGGCGCCACCAACCATACAATTTACAAACTAATTTTTCACCTAATGTGAGTCGACAGTGCAAAAGTGTTTTTGATTGGTTGTTGTGTGACATAGAATTCTGAAGTGACAGTTTTGTTTGGTTTAGCGTATCGGGTCGAGGGCTACGGCTAATGACTGCAATTGGCAGCCATTTTTAAATGCACGGTTTTCGAATGCGGTTTACGTCTACATTACTTACTAAGTCTACGTTTACGCATGATGCATCGTTACTTAACTGGGGTTGCGAAACCAGGCCTGGATGACACTGTGTTTTTTTGTGTTTTAAATAAAATTGTTCTGATTTGAATTTGTGTTATGTTTTGGTAACAGGACTAGTAAACCTTTTGGCGGACTAGTTAACTTTTGTCTTTAGTAGTCCTGCTGTCTAGTAAAATAAATGCTGTTCTACCCCTAGACTGGCATGCTGATTTCATCTGTGCCAGAGTAGATGATTTGTGTGTCAGAATGGATTATTTATGTATCAGAATAGATGATCCACGCGATAGAATGGATGATCTATGTGTCAAAATGGATGATCCATGTGTTAAAGTGGAGTGGAGTGTTAGAGTGGATTATCCATGTCAAAATGGATGATCTGGGTGTCAGAGTAAATTATCTGTCTGTCAGTGTAGATGACCCATGTGTTTGAGTGAAAGATTTGTTTGTCAGAATTTATGTGTCAGAGTGGATGATCGATGTGTCAGAATGGGTGATCTGTGTGTTAAAATGGATTACCTCTGTGCCAGAATGGATGATCTATACGATAGAATGTATGTCAAAATGGATGATCTGTGTGTCAGGGCAGATGATCTGTGTGTCAGAATGGATGATCTGTGTGATAGAATGGATGGTTTGTGGTTCAGGGTGGATGGTCTGTGTTTCAGAGTAGATGATCTATGTGTTAGAGTGGATGATCTGTGTGTTAGAGTGGATGGTTGGTGTGTCAGAGTTGATGATTGGTGTGTCAGAGTGGATGGAATGGATGACCTATGTGACATAATTGATTATTTGTGTGGCAAAATGGATGATCTGTCTGTCAGAATAAATTATTTATGTGGCACAATGGATGATCTATGTGTTAGAGTGGAGTGGAGTGTTAGAGTGGATGGTCTGTGTGTCAAAATGGATTTTATATGTATCAAAATGGATTATCTGTATGTCAAAATGGATTATATGTGTGTCATAATGGATGGTTTGTGTGTCAGAATGGATATATATGTGTCAGAATGGATTATGTATGTCAGAATGGATGATCTGTATGTCAGAATTGATTATATGTATGTCATCATGGATGATCTGTATGCCAGAATGGATTATATGTGTCAAAATGGATGATCTGTATGTCAGAATGGATCATCATGGTATCGGAGTGTCACGGCCCACTGATCTATGTATAGAGACAGGTTTGACATATCATGTGTCTTCTGTTTGCAGATGTTCCGTTCCACTTGTCACATGACCACCCACTGATTCATCGCAGTGGGGACACATCGTCGTCATCTCTGCTGCCACCTTGTAAGTTGGCCAGGCTACTGTCCACCCAGGGAATCTGACCACAGACATTGCTACCGTCTGACCGGTGACATTAGATTGCAACGATGGATTCACCATCGCCACCTGTCAGCGGGTATGTGAACTACAGTTATGATCAGATTGGCTACAATCGGTCGGTCACTGGAATGAACGAGTTAGACATCGAGGGCATTATGGCTGATTTTTACAACAACTTGTCACGGTCAGACGAAAGCAACCAGCATACACGCAACCTGATCACGTACTACTTGATGGGCATTGGTTCAATGACTGTATGTGTGCTCGGCCTTCTGGGTAACATTTTCTCACTGATCGTGCTGACTCAAAAAACAATGCGTTCGTCAACATATTCCTATTTGTCGTCGATCGCTGTTTGCGACTCGCTGGTCCTGATCTTCACAATTGTCCTCCTGATGAAGGATCTTGATTACCCAGTTAAGGACCAACAGAAGTGGCCATGGGACCAGGGGTTGTATCCCTATCTCTTCCCCTATGTCCACCCACTGGCCTTCACCTTCCAAGTGACGTCCATCTGGCTAACCCTGGCCTTTACCATTGACCGTTACATAATGATCTGCCACCCGTTCCGTGCGGAGCCATTCTGCAACATTGGAGTTGCGCGTAAGCTCATCTTTGCCATCTACACAATTGGGCTGCTCTTCAACATCCCGAAGTTCTTCGAGTACGAGACCGTCATGATCCCGATACCGATGCGCAATGAGACGCGCATCAGCTGTGACCTGACGTCGTTTGGCCGTGACCACGTGTTCCGTAAGCTTTACCACTCCTGGTTCTACATAATCTTCGTCTGCGGGATCCCGTTCGTCTTTCTTGCCATCTTCAACGTGTGCCTCATGCACGCCGTGCGACTGTCGCGCCAGCGTGGCAAGGAGATCAACGCAATGGAGCGCAAACGAAATGACACGACGATCATGCTCATTGGAGTTGTCATCATCTTCTTCTTGTGCCAGACTCCGGCGCTCGTCTCACGCGTTGTCTGGGCGTTCGAGAAAGACACCAAGGCGTTCAAACGTCTCTCATTGTACACCCTCAATGAGACCGGCAACTTCCTGATCGTCCTCAACTCAGCGATCAATTTCGTCCCATACTACTTCTTTGGGAGACGATTTCGCCGCCAGTTCTGGGAAATCTTCTGCCACTGTCTATTGCGCTATAAGAACTCTCTCAATCACGGCTACAGTCTCACCACCGTCCTCGACGCCCAACGGGGCAGCAACGGTAGCATGCAGGTGATCAAACTGAACAGCGTCGTCTCATCACAACCGTCATTCTTCAGCGGCAGGTCAAGTCGTTGCCGCGGAAACTCAAACACCAGTGGCACCACCAATGAGAAATCAGGGTCAACGCCGAGATTTGACTCGGATCTGGGTATGCCACCCGGCCATTTCCTGAACATGGAAGGTCGCCCATCCACCACTGACAGTTCTGACATCGTGAACGTCAGCAGCGAAAAGTCGCACCTTGTAAAAGGTGGATTGGCTGAGGTAAACGGAAACTGTCGAAAAGTTTCTGGACGTAGCTGCCAGCTGTATAACCGAGATAAACAGTTTCAGCTGCCAGAGCAGACTGTGAACTTGTTATAGGGCGATGGGTTTTATTTATTTGATAATGCTTTTGTCTACGGCAACAAGAGTTGAAGTGATGTACTTGTGGAGCTGGTGATATTTGAACCACCACCAGCACAACCAGTGAGATATGAAAACACATAAAACATATCCCATGTACACAAGACAAGAGACATCCAAAATACCAAAAGGAGGCTTTGTAAATACAAAAAAAATACAAATCCAATAGTCCAAAAAAAAATTATGTGGGATGGTCAGTGGTCCATTTGGATTATCAAACAAATTGGAGAAGTAGGCCCTATATTTTGAGTCTTTTCCCAGTTGAAATGTTGTAATAATCGGGTTTCCTTCAGTGTTCAGTGTCTGCAGTTTTTTCAATGGAATGTGGGTGAGGGGGGTCAATCCTGTACAATTTTGGAGATTATTGGAATTTTTTATATTTACGAAGCCCCTTATTGTTCTGGTACGACAATTTATTCCCCAGAGCAGACAACACGTAAATCTACCTGCAACAACTGATGGTCACCTAGCAAAATACCACTGCAGGAACAAGACAGGGAGGACACATGCTGCGTCATTGTCATCACATATATTCACCTGGTTCAATGGACCTTCCCTGGTGAAAGGGACGTCCACAGCATGACTTCTGGAATCATTAATCCACTTTGTTCATTCATGCTGTTTGGCAGTTTCCATGAAATCTTCACACAGGAAACAGTGTCTGATTATCCTTGACAATCCATTGTTTACCCCATCTCAAGGGTACATCTTGTTGCCCCGGCTTTGGTCAACAACCGCTGTTTGTACATTGTAAGCTTTAGGCATATGCGGCTGATGTAAAAAATATTTATAATCAGCTCAAATTGTTTTTACTTAGGTGAAAACGCAACCAGTTGTGTGTTATAAAAGTCATTTTCTGTATATTTTATTGACATATAAGACTAAATCTTATAACTTAATAACTTAAACGGAAGGTACATGAATTTTCATTGTTTAACTGATCGAATGTTTTATGGGACATCGTGACACCAAATTTATTAATATTTATAATATCTCGGTTGTTTAAGAATAATACCCAGAGAAAATATGTAACTATCGTGATCTTTCATATCTGAATATTAAAAAATACATGATTTGGCGAACAAATGAAATATGCTAGTTTACAACATATATAGAGACCGCTTTACTGTAATTAACAACAGATCAATAAACATTTACCTTTGAAAGTGAAATATAATATTTTTTTGGATGATTTATGTGTCAGTCAAATTCTCGATTTGTACAATTTCTGACGGTAAATGTACAGCAATAAAGATTTTAAAAAGTATTATCAATTTAGATGAACTATGAGAATTTGGGCATTTTAATTATACGAAACCGCGAACTAGGTCTGTATCAGTTGACCAATGGAAATCTCTGTACAGTCCCTTAACTAGATAGCAATGTTTGTTTGTAATTCTTTGTGATAACTTGTGGTAGAACAGTTCCTGTCTTCACTGACGTCAGTAGTGTAGTTTTGACATGCCAGACACACTTCATATACATCTATAATACTTTCTCTTTGTATAAACGGAACTGAATTGTTGACATATTAATGTTCATGTTGCTGCTGAGTTGTTGATGTGATTTTTGTATACTTAGAATATCTTGATGTATATTGGATATCTTCTCCCTGATACCTGGGCATGGTGCAATATCTGTTCCTGAATGAACATATTCACAAAGTTGACATTTAAAACTCCATCTTCGATTCATTTAGTCTAATGCTAATCAGGTTCACCGATGTTCAGAAATGTGGTGTGTGAACTGTTTAAGTGATATGCGCAGTCGATTTAATAAAAGTGTGAGTAGTGCTTTTGTTAAAATCATTGAACAAATTGACAATGATCGTTAAGATCAGGTAACTTACAAAAGTGTGAATGTCATATCATAGTGTATAGAACCAAATCACCTTTGCCCCTTTTCAAGAAATTTTTATCAGACCATAGTCAACAATAATCTAGTAGTTTATATAATGATTTCATCAAAACTAAATACAACACATTTGCATAAACGAGCTAGCATGTCATAGTGGATACCAGAACTAGCATGTCATAGTGGATACTAGAACTAGCATGTCATAGTGGATACTAGAACTAACATGTCATAGTGGATACTAGATAGATTTGATTTTTAAATGATTGTAAAATGAAACAGGCGAAAAAAAATATTTCAGGAAAGACCTGGGATGAAATTTTTTTGTAAACAACGACAGAGTCCTGTGTCCACCAGAGGGCACTGCAGTGACTAGCCGTATACCCCATCTTGGTTTGTTACCTAGGGGCTGTTAGGTTGACACAAGTAGACAGTGTCTTTGTATGAAGACATTGTCATTCTATTTGGGAATAGCTGCAACAAATTAGTGTGGAAGCACAACATCAGTGAAACGTGAATCTGTAGGCGTTATCATCAGGGAATGGGAGGGAAGGGAAGGGAAGGGAAGGGAAGGGAAGGGAAGGGGAGGGGAGGGGAGGGGAGGGGAGGGAAGTGGAGGGGAGGGAAGGGACAGAAAAGGGATGGAATAAGAGGGAATGGAATATGATGGAATTGGATAGGCTTGGAGGGAATGGAATATGATGGAATGGGAGGAGATGGAATAAGAGGAAATGTGATGGGAGGGGAGGGAATGGGAGGTGATGGAATGGAATGGGAGGGAATGGAAGGGAATCGGGTAGGATTTCCAGCCTTTTGTCATGTAGCTGTACAGATACCATTGATGAATCACAAAAACATTCTGAAAGAAATGGCGTACACTGTATATAAAATATACTACTAATTATGGTTAGTCACATAGAAGTTTGTAATTATTGTTATGTTGTCAGACAGTTAAGTGACAAAATACTTTAAGAACTTTAGAAATGCTTTGGTATGTAAGCCATGACAAATTAACATGCTACAGTTTATAGAGGGCAGATTATTCTAACACAGTGTTCAGGCATGTTGGGAGGCCTGGTATAATGTTGGGAGGCCTGGTATAATGTTGGGAGGCCTGGTATAATGTTGTGAGGCCTGGTATAATGTTGGGAAGCCTGGTATAATGTTGGGAGGCCTGGTATAATGTTGGGAGGCCTGGTATAATGTTGGGAGGCCTGGTATAATGTTGTGAGGCCTGGTATAATGTTGGGAGGCCTGGTATAATGTTGGGAAGCCTGGTATAATGTTGGGAGGCCTGGTATAATGTTGGGAGGCCTGGTATAATGTTGGGAAGCCTGGTATAATGTTGGGAGGCCTGGTATAATGTTGGGAGGCCTGGTATAATGTTGGGAAGCCTGGTATAATGTTGGGAGGCCTGGTATAATGTTGGGAGGCCTGGTATAATGTTGGGAAGCCTGGTATAATGTTGGGAGGCCTGGTATAATGTTGGGAGGCCTGGTATAATGTTGTGAGGCCTGGTATAATGTTGGGAGGCCTGGTATAATGTTGGGAAGCCTGGTATAATGTTGGGAGGCCTGGTATAATGTTGGGAGGCCTGGTATAATGTTGGGAAGCCTGGTATAATGTTGGGAGGCCTGGTATAATGTTGGGAGGCCTGGTATAATGTTGTGAGGCCTGGTATAATGTTGGGAGGCCTGGTATAATGTTGGGAGGCCTGGTATAATGTGTTTTGTTGCTGTAGTTACATAAAATTATGCAGTGTTGTTGGCAGTATGGTTAGTGACATACCACGTTTGAAAGTAGGACTTTGGGGTAGGGTATTTACCCTGATTTCCTGAATGTATCCAGTGTTACTTGACTAATGAATTGTATATATAATTGTTGATATTGTACCATGAAAAGTTCTATTAAATGTTGCAGGAAAAATTATTCAGCAAAGGAATAATTCTTTCAGGTATTATACAGGTATGGAATGATTAACGTAACTTAATTGTTAACCTGTAAAAGTTAAATTAATATTAACATAACTAGTTAACTTTAAAAATACAAGTTAATAGAAAAATGTACGATTAACTTAACCAATTAATCTAGTATATTAATCACCCCATGCCTGCCGAATATAGAATGTTAACAACATTGCAAGAATTTGCTGCAAATGTGATATTCTCTGTTTGGGTTAGCCGGGACTAGTACATGCTTGAAAATCATCTGGCATATGCAGATGCAGCTGTTTCACAACAACAGCATGAATGACAGGGACACTATCTCGCATCACATGTCAATTATGAAAGAAGGCCTGTGCTCCAACTAATCATCGTTTACCAGAAGCATGTGTGTGATGTAGGTCATTATCATGGCATCCTTCTACAACTTGACCAGAAAGATTGAGACTTCAATAAATACATTGGTACAGTGCATTAAATGTATGTAATCTTAATTTCACATCTGTTAAAGGTCTCATTGTGTGCATAATAATATTAATAATAATAATGCTGGTTCTCGATATAGCGCTTTTTAATTAAATCATTATAAATCAAGTGCTGCACACTGAGGTAAGCTCTTAATAAAAGTCATTGTAATCTAAGTGTATTAAACATTTGATACAACTAATAGATCAAATAATATGTAAAATGTTAAAGTATAGTTTAAATAAAATTTTTTTTATAAATAAATAGCAAAAATTTCAAGACAGAAAGTAATATGGCTTATTTGAGGAAAAAAGTGTTTATATGAAAGCAGGGTAGCGACAGCGAAATAATAAGTTTTTAGTTGTTTTCAAAATGCCACTAAGGTGGCTGCCAAGGGAACACATTTGGGCAAATTGTTCCACATTCTACGCTTTGTCCAGTTGTTTTCATTGACATTGTCACTTTCAGCAGTATTAGATTTAACAATATTTTAACAAGATTGCCATCCAAGGCAAAACAACAGATAGCAAGTGGACAATTGACTTAACAAGGGTCCAACGATTCTTTATCTATGTATAACCTGCCCTTCTGAGATATTTGTCAATTTTATTTTAAGACATGCTGCTCGCATTTACACAATCTATTTTTTTTAGGCGTTCTTCACTACTAGGGTCTCTCAGTTCTGGAATCAGTTTGGTTGTCCCTCTCTATATTCATGCTAGCGTATCTATGATGATGACAGATACCAATTATCTTCCACCTGCTAGTACTGGTAGTCTATCTATCTAGTCGGAGCATTGATGAACCATTTCCACAAAAGTTGGTTGTACGTTAGAGATGGAAGATCAGATTAGTTTGGTGCATGTTTAGGGGGGTTTCTGCCACGAATGAGTGTCCACAAGATGAATATTGATACTGGTTCTTCTTTATGGTGATAGCAGTGACCGGTTAGCATTTCATTTGAATCTTGTTCAAAACCTTGTCCCTGTAAAGTTCTTAATTGGTCAACATATTGCTCAAGTGGAAATTTGGACACTTCTCGAGCATTCTAGTGTAACTCGTAATTAACACTCATAATTAACTTGCTATTAATAATGCAAATGGGTTTCTTGTTCCTGCACGTATCATGACCTCTGTCATCATGAGCCACATCAGCTTCCAAAATGAAACATGGAAATTAGTTTTGTCTGATTAAAGTAAATCAGACAAAAAGCATGTTTTCCAATTACAAACTGTTGTGGAGAGACGGGACTAATGTTACAGAGTCTGATGAGCCAGTTAGGTTCCCTGCAAATCTCCACCAGTGAACATTTGTCATCTCTGATGCATACACAATTATTTCCGGCTAGGGACATCTACAGTGTGAACACTGTATCATCAGAAACATTAACTAGGATGTGGGATAGTTATGGCTCTTAAAATATATAATATTTATTATGTTGTTGTTCAGGGCAGTAAGTTGTGATAGTGTCACCTTCAATACCAGTCACTATCACCACCTGTCACTGTCACTACTGGTCAGTGGTCACTGTCACCACCGGTCACTGTGAATGCTGGTCACTATCAACACTGGTCACTGTCACCACCGGTCACTGTCACCACCGGTCACTGCACCACAGGTCACCGTCACCACCGGTCACTGTCACCACTGGTCACTGTCACCATTCGTCACTGTCATCACCGGTCACCACTAGCCACTGTCACCACTTGCCACTGTCGCCACTGGTCACTTTCACCACTGGTTATTGTCACCACTGGTCACTGTCACCACTGGTCACCTTCAATACTAGGTATTAATTAATGGATATATAAGTAATCTGTTATCTTTGTTACACAAGGCTCAGTTAAATTACAGTTGTCAGTTACAGTTACACAGACTCATAAAAGTCAATAACAATAATATTATTATGCTGCTTATAAGAAAAAATAAGTTTCAAAGCTACATGAAGGTCAGTTGTAATAGTTCAAGGTTGAGAACAACTACAGTGTTTTATAAAGGAATATTAGATCATTTACATGTATCATTACAGCTGATTTAGACAAGTTTTAGGTGAATTTATGCTTACAGTTACAATTTCAAATTACAATTAGTGCACTAGTTGTTTACTATTACATCATTCAAAGCACAATAAATTACAATTAGTGCACTAGTTGTTTACCATTACATCATTCAAAGCACAATAAATTACAATTAGTGCACTAGTTGTTTACCATTACATCGTTCAAAGCACAATAAATTACAATTAGTGCACTAGTTGTTTACCATTACATCATTCAAAGCACAATAAATTACAATTAGTGCACTAGTTGTTTACCATTACATCATTCAAAGCACAATAAATTACAATTAGTGCACTAGTTGTTTACCATTACATCATTCAAAGCACAATAAATTACAATTAGTGCACTAGTTGTTTACCATTACATCATTCAAAGCACAATAAATTACAATTAGTGCACTAGTTGTTTACCATTACATCATTCAAAGCACAATAAATTACAATTAGTGCACTAGTTGTTTACCATTACATCATTCAAAGCACAATAAACTACAATTAGTGCACTAGTTGTTTACCATTACATCATTCAAAGCACAATAAACTACAATTAGTGCACTAGTTGTTTACCATTACATCATTCAAAGCACAATAAACTACAATTAGTGCACTAGTTGTTTACCATTACATCATTCAAAGCACAATAAATTACAATTAGTGCACTAGTTGTTTACCATTACATCATTCAAAGCACAATACATTACAATTAGTGCACTAGTTGTTTACTATTACATCATTCAAAGCACAATACATTACAATTAGTGCACTAGTTGTTTACTATTACATCATTCAAAGCACAATAAATTACAATTAGTGCACTAGTTGTTTACTATTACATCATTCAAAGCACAATAAATTACACACTAATATATATTTCTGCACAATGGATACGCAGTTTCTAAATTTGTACCCACCGAATTACTCTTCAAAATAGTGTTGCCATAGAACTAATTATAAGAACTGAGAATGTAATTATATTAAAAAAAATTATCTCATTTCTACATTTTGGAATTAGGGATTGTACACAAAACTTCTCTAAAAATATGTATATGTTCTTAATCCATCTAAAACAACAAACACTTAGGAAAAGGCCATATTTGCTCATTGGAAATAGCACATAAAAACAATAAAGTAGGTAACTTGATTCGTATAAAAAGGAAGTTCTTTGCGACTCTCGGTACAATGCGGTTGTGTTAATGTAACTCTGTAAATAGCTTAGTTGATCTCTGCAGTGAGTCTTTTTGTCAGATAAACCTGATACGTGTTTCCGTTGATCATTATAGCCACAACTAATAACAGTCTGGCGACGCTATCTAACATATTGCATGCAGAAAATATGTTGCCATAAAGTTGCACTACATATAAACACTAGAGGTGCGTTGTTGTTCCGCGGTTAGAGTACCAGACTATTGGTCGAGAGTTTTCCTGCCGCCGTTTCAAAACTTGGACAATTTCGTTCACCCCACTTTGCCTGTGTCTTCGAGAAGAGACACTTAAAGCCGTTGGTCCCTTCTACAGGGTGTCTATGCCAGGGGAAATTAAAGATCCCACATGGGGGATAAGTATTTAACCTGTCGTGGACTCCATCTTTCAACCACATGAGTCACAGCGGAAGCCTAAGAATTTTTCAGTACCATGATAATGTCAGGGTTGCCAACATGTGAAAACGTAATGAGTAGATTTACTTGAAATTTAAGCATGAGCGGCATAGCTGCATGGGATTGTCAGATATAGTGTCAAATATATTGTCATATATCGCTGTTGAAGGGTCAACAACAATGGAAGTGCATTTTGATTTGATTTGTGGCTGGTTAGATATGACTTCAAACACATGAAAATGAACTTGATTTTTCAACAACATGTCTGTTGAGGAATCAAAGCAATGAAATATACAGAGAAGATGCGTATTTCACCATATGAATGCATAGTCTATGGGAAAACGCAAACAGATAGCAATACTATAATGTTAATTAGTAAATGAAATTGAAACCAAAAGTATTAATTTCTACAACACAGCTACTTTAATATGAGTTTTGGTGAGTTGATTGTGATAAATTAGAAGTTATTTCCCACTGAGAAAATAAACCACAATACAGAGTATTGTACAGACTGGATATTGTTAGTGTGTGCATTAACGTCTGCCAATAAAACTATTATTAATAGGTGGTTTTGATACCACATTGAAGAGCGATATCTCCAGAGTGATGGCTTGTTGTTTTTCCGGTGGAATGATCACGGCCTCTTTATGAATATAACATTCCTATTACTTGTGGCTCAGATCAATGCAAAGGAAAACGTCTTATTTTGGAGCAGGCGGCAATAACACCAGGTCTTTAGGGACCCTCTCAAGGACATTTTGCTGGTAGGAGTAAACCCAGAATATTGGATATGTCTGATGTCTGCTCACAAAGCTGTTGATGTCGCAGTGTAATGTTGCAGTGTAATGTTGCAGTGTAATGCTCTCTCCGCAGTTTACTTAAATTTTAGTCCATCGTGAATCAGGTTTGTTGATGTCTCAATCGAGAGAACCCGGTTTCGAACCCTTTAGCTGCCTTTTTGACTTGGACACTTTCGTTCACTACACGTTGCTCCAGTTCACCGAGCTGTATAAAAATGAGTATCTGGCTATAGACAGTGGTTGATATGTGAATGAATTAACAGTCTTCATGCAGTAATTGCAGTGAGGCTGAATGCTTCCCAGAGAAGTTGAGTTCGTGTTGGAATGAACAGGTCTTCTGGGGTGAAGCACTCTGAGCATTCCTACTGATTGGAGACTACGCTATATACTAACGTACCTTTTCATGAAATCTGTTGTGTGTGAATAGGTTAAGCACTGTGGACAGTTGGTTTAATAATAGTGTGTAGTTTTGTAAATCGTAAAAAAATTTACTTTCATCATGATTACATCAGGTAACTTGTAAAAGTGTGTTACTCTTTGCCGAAATTTGGTTCGCCCAAAAAACTATTTTAATAGTCTGTCCAAGGGTTTCATCAAAACGAATTTGTGCAAATAAGCTAGCATGTTGTTGTCGATACGAGTTAGCTTCTTATTTGCAAATTGAGTCTGAAATGAGATGAGTGTAAAATCGGATTGAGAAACAGCTTTAACGTCAGTTTTGTTGCAACTATCGGTAAATCGTTGATACCAAATTCCAAAAGTACTATGGACATGTGATGCTAATGTCATAAATGAAATGGATTGCTGCTGAACTAATGATATCATCCTTCTGATGGCGGCATTGCCTGCCGCAGAGAGGCAGTTGCAGTGAAATGTAGAGGCAGCCAGGGACAGATTATTTATTTCAAGGTTCATGTCATGCGAATAAAATACCTGTACCCATTTGGATTTTTTTTTTTTTTTATTTTTTTGCTCCATGGGAAATTATTTCTGAATAGGGATGTGCCCACATTCAAGGACTAAGACACTTGTGCCGTGTCCAGATTTAAATTCTAGTGGATGGCTAGCAACAGATGTATGTGTCAGTAATGGAAGGATCCCCTGTGTACGAAGATAGAATCCTGTTTGTTTACCCAACAAATGGCGGGGAGCATTTTCTGAGTTGATTTTCTCGAAAACAAAATTGTAGGGTTTGACGAAAACGCCACTGCAGGTCAGTGACAAGACACAAGTGAAGTGTAGTTTGTATTAAAACCAAATCATTATTTTGCACACAGGTGGAATTACCTGACTGAGGTTTGGCATTGGTTTCAATGGAGAAATCAATTAGTGTACAGTCCTCAACTAATTAGGTATAGCCTAGATGGCAGTGCTGCAGCTGTGTCACATGTCACATGTTTGGAGACAATACGGAAATGAGTACCTGGCTTCAGCCAGTGGTGGATGTATCTGAGCAAACAGTCTTCACGCAGTAATAGTGGTGTGGCTGAATACTTCACAGAGAAGTGAAGTTGGTGTTGAAACGAACAGGTCTGACAGCGCTTTGTGTGGTCCTGATAACAGATAATGTACAATATAAGCTTTCCTGTTTACCTGTAGACCTTGTCACAGTGTTATTCTGTTGATGGGGAGCCAAAAAAGCAGTACTTTGTGGAGCAGTTCTGGCACTTTGTGTGGAGCACTTCCAACATTTTGTGGAATAGATCTGGCACTTTGTGGAGCAACTCTACATTTTGTTGAGCAATTCTGGGAATTTTTGGAGCAAATCTAACATTTTGTGGAGCAGCTCTGGAACTTTGTGTAGAGCAATTCCAACATTTTGTTGAGCAGATCTGGTACTTTGTGTCGAGCAAATCCAACATTGTATGGAGCAGCAATGGCACTTTCTGGAGCAACTCTACATTTTGTTTAGTAGTTCTGGGACTTTGTATCGAGCAATTCCAACATTTTGTGGAGCAGCTTTGGCACTTTATGGAGCAACTCCAACATTTCGTGGAGCAGCTCTGGCACTTTGTGGAACAACTCCAACATTTTGTGGAGCAGCTCTGGCACTTTGTGGAGCAACTCCAATATTTTGTAGAGCAGCTCTGGCACTTTGTGGAGCAACTCCAATATTTTGTGGAGCAGCTCTAGCACTTTGTGGAGCAACTCCAATATTTTGTGGAGCAGCTCTGGCACTTTGTGGAGCAACTCCAATATTTTGTGGAGCAGATCTGGCACTTTGTGGAGCTACTCCAACATATTGTGGAGCAACTCCAATATTTTGTGGAGCGTCTCTGGCACTTTGTGGAGCAACTCCAATATTTTGTGGAGCAGCTCTGGCACTTTGTGGTGTGTTTTATAGGTCCATTAAACCCCTGTTTATGACCCAAGTCAACTTTAGGCATGGGAAATTCTGTGTAATTTGGCAAGTTATGGTCATTCTTAATAAAAAATAAACCTCAGGGAACAGCTGGTCAACAACCTATTAAGCTAATAGCTTGACCGTTTGACCACTTGTAGGTGGGCAAGAGGTTTGTTAACATGTAACACAATCATACCTGGTAGCTGTCAATGTGACCCCGTCATCCCCGGCAACAGTTGCCACGTCAACATGACAATCGCATTTCCTGGACTCTGGAAATATGATCATTAAGTCCTTCTGGGTTAACACAAGACCGGATGCCTGGACACGTCTTAGACATTAGCCAACTGTCAGTTTGGTGTCCTAACAGGATCCATACCTCGAATGAAAAAACAAACCCTCGCGGTCCCTGTTATCCCCCAGAGGGGTGGTGCCAGACTTGGGATCACTTACATAGGAAATGAAACACCAATTATAATTCCAATTTTGGAATTGCAATTGGTGTTTTTTTTTTAAGTAATTGGAATTGGTGAAAATCTGATTGGTATTTTCAGTTACATTATGTAACTTTTTAATTAAAATCTTTCGCTACATATAATCAATACAATATAATATGTTGGGAATATATTTGTTTACAATTACCATACATTCTCTATTTGTAGCCGCACCCCTAATTAAAGCTGCACCCCGACTTTTGACATAAACCCCGACTTTCCTCCACACCGTTTGTTGCAGGCAAAAATCCTATTTAAAGCTGCACCCGGACTTTGATCCAAGACCATTTTAAACGCTTCGTGTGACGAATTTCCGTAGCGCACACAATAAGACACATGCGCGTGCAGCATATAATGCATTCTTCAGGAAAAGTAGCGTGTTTTTATTCAGCATGTAGATGTTTTATACATCAAAAATAGATTATTATTATTATATATATATATTATATATATATATATATATATATATATATATATATATATACTATATATATATATATATATATATGTATATATATATATATATATATATATATATATATATATATATATATATATATATATATATATATATATATATATATATATATACATGAATATGACATGTCATATGTAGTACACAGGAAAAAATACAAGTAATAATGAAACATGTACATAATTACACGCAATGAGGCATGCACGCACACACGCACAATCGAAATACAGAAATACATAATTGTAGTAGCAGCACCCTCGCACAGAGTTTTGGTGAAACTGAACGACGCCTTGTCATATGCATCGATTTTACGGTAGCTTTGGCGCTACGCGTAGGCGCCGTAGGAGAGGGGGATGTTTTGGTTTAATTCTTTTGTAAATTTTGAGAAAGTAAATGTACTTTTTTTGGCCACGTGACATGTGTATATGTATAGTAGATATGTGAGGAGAAGTCTGGGTGCTGTAGGTGGTCGCTATCATGGTTAGGTCAGAAAGTAAAAGATCACCATACAATGTTTTATTGATGCATCCAACTTCGTTTTTTTTTCATTGATTATAAACTTATCGCACTAATAGCCATTACTACTGACAACCCAATGAGGCCAACCTTTGCAATTTTTTCGACAAATTACTGTATTTAAAGCCACACCCCAACTTTGCTGTCATCATCATCAATTAAGCTACACACTATTGTAATTGAAGCCGCGGCAACAAATAGAGAATTTACGGTATATACAATGATATGCATAAATTAAATAAAGCTGCTCTAAAATAGATGTAATTTTGGAGCGTTTAATATGTCTACAGTTGCTCTGTTCACATACTTTTATTTCGATATGGAATTGAAAATTGGAATTGATATTTTTTAATTGGAATTGTTATATTTGAAGTATAATTGGAATTGGGATTTGCTATTGGTGTGTAATTGGAATTGGAATTAATGTAATTGACCCCAAATCTTGATGGGGCACGGAGCACCAATAAGACTATAACACCATCTTCAGATTATAACATTAATAATAAAGATAGTTCTTGACATAGCGCTTTTTAAATAAGTAATTACAAATCAAAGCACTTCACACTAAGTTAAACTAATGATAAAATAAGTGTGGATTAAGTGTCTTAAATATTTATACAACTAATAGATAAAATGTTAAAGTACAGTTTAAATCAATAAATATTAGTGATAAAGAAGCCAAGTTTACAAAATAGAAAGTAACATGCCCTATGTGTGGCAAATGAGTACATTTTGAGTTGTTTTCAAAATGCCGTTAAGGTTACTGCCAAGCGAACACATTTGGGCAAATTATTCCACATTCGTGGGCCTGTCATCTCTCCAATAGTGACATTACATTACACAGTTGGTCGTAAACAGTGTTTTATGGAGGTACAGTGTATAATATCATACCCCAGTGTCTATTTTCTCGCCATATTACTTGTATGCACTTTGTAATGCCGTTTCTAAGCAACATATCCTCGATATCAAACAGTGTCTAAAACCATGAACTGTGAGTGACTGTACAGACATTAATTAATAGAATATTGAACTAAATTATAGAACTCACTGATTTGTACCATAACATTTTTGTTAAGCATGACCTCGCTTTTTGGAATCTATGCTGAGACGGATAAATTATTAAATCCGTCTCAACATGGATTCCTAATAGCAGGGTCATGCTTAACAAGTATGTTATGTTTTTTAGAATCACTAAGTGGGTAGATATTATCTACTTAGATTCTAAGAAAGCTTTCAACAAAGTGCCATATCAAAGACTACTACTTAAATTAAAAGCCTATGGTATCGTGGATGGCATAATCAACTGGATAGAACAATGGCTGACTGACAGAAGACTTTGTGTTGTAGTAGATGGGGAGGTTTCAAACAGAAAATCAGCTCTCCCTGACCGTTGGAATATACATATACACAAGATAAGACAGTGCTTTACCGAGAACATGTTTAAAATAATACAATGTGGTTGGAGTGGCGGTCTCTATCTCTAACCCACTGATTTTAGCTGCCACAGCCAGAACTGCTTCTGGGCCGAACAGCCGACGTGTGCAGCAGCAATCCTGTAGCTGACTGCCTACAGGGGTCTACAGCAAAATGTTATCTAATATCTTGTTTTAAAATAAATAAGGTGGGCATGTAGGTATAATCATGAACAATACGAAAGGAAAATAGCAGCATGACATGTCATAGAATAAATAAGTTAGGTTGAATATAAAACAAACAAACAGACGAAGATAAATGAGACTTGAATTACTCTGAAGGGAGGTGGTGGTTATTAGCTGATTGTCAGCGCTGCTAGATTGACATGTCAAAATTATTTTTAGTTGTTTTCTCAGAAATCTGTGACCAATTTTGAAGCGTTTTGCCTAATATTCATGTTGTTGATGTGCAAAATTGTTTGTTGCCATCATTAATGTTGTTACATTCACTTTATTTACTTTAAGAACTCATGTAAAACCCACATTTTCCTTGGATCTTTCTATGGTGATAGCTGTGGCATATTATGGGCTGTGGTCACATGCCAAAACAATTGTCAACAATTTCCATTTTTGTGATGTATATGACTGTATGTGCTGCCCTCTTTTGAACATAATATATTCCACCAGGGTGCGCCACCAAACAGCACACCAGTTATTGAGGTTATCTACTGGAATAGTTTTCGTTGTACATAGTCTGTGTGCGTTGTAACTATGATAAATGTGCTATACCATGATTAGTATTATTATTTAGGTTTATTTGTGTTTTGTTGTTTTTGAGTCTTCAAAGTGTTGTTCACACCAAGAGGCTTGTCTCTGGGGTCATTGCGTCTAAACATGTACATCCAGAGAGATTTTTTATGATGCTGGATCACAGCCTTTTTGAAGTTTGTTTTGCAACACGGTTGACACTGAATATAACAAATATATAGAAAAATTTTATTTTTTACACAATTCACATGCATCTATCAAGAAATATGTATTGTTTTATAACAATATTTATTATCTAGATATACCAAATTGCAAACAAATAATTTCATTGTTTTGGTAATGATCCACCAGGGGAGCCACTGTGTCTCAGTTACAGAAGCTCGGGCATCTGGGTGTAATGTGTGTGCGATCCATAAAGCGAAAATGACTTTTTGCATTTAATTTGTCCATTAAGTTATTCTCAGTTGTGTTAGTTCAAACATAAACTGTTCTTGGTACTACTGTAAAAGAAAAGGACTTAGGAGTTACAATAAGCGCTGATATGAAAGTTTCAGAGCAGTGTGGTATTGCAGCTTCAAAGGGTAATCAAATTCTTGGATTGATTAGAAGAAACATAACATACAAGGGAAAAAAGTTAATTATACCTCTTTATAAAGCAATAGTTAGACCTCATTTAGAATACTGTATACAAGCATGGAGACCATATCGTAAGAAGGATATAGATACGCTTGAACGCATACAAAGGAGAGCAACTAAAATGATTCCAGAACTTAGAGACCTTAGTTATGAAGAACGCCTGAAAGAATGTGGTTTAACAACTCTAGAGACAAGGAGGTTAAGAGGAGATCAGATTGAAGTTTTTAAGATATTGAATGGGTATGAAAATATTGATAGAAATATGTTTTTCTCACTCAAGAAGGATAGCAGAACTAGAGGACATGAGGTAAAATTAGTAAAGGATCAATGTAGATTGGACATCAGGAAGCACTCATTCTCACAGAGGACAGTAAATGAATGGAACAAACTGTCTACAGATTGTGTAACTGCTAGCAGCGTGAATATGTTTAAAAACAAGGTTGACACATATATCAGGAGGGCGGGTTATAAGTAGGTGAACATTGTTGGACTCTCGATAAGCCAATGGCTTCCTTGTCCACTTGCCATCTGGGCCTTTGGCTTGGATGGCAAATCTTGTTAAATCTTGTTAAATAAGCAACTCATTTGTTTTGTGTGGTGATTTTATTTGGCTAATATTTCAGATTTTGCAAGTTGGAGTAACAGTGTTCCGCTACACAAGTCACGAACATGCGCGACCTTGGCTCATCTACTCGTTGAAGAATGTCAAAGGTCGAGGGGTAAGTAAGGTCAGCTATTTTTATGTTCCTGTCTTGTATTTTAGAACAACCTGCTATGTCAACTGATATCATTGTTGTGCCATGGTGTCAATCTGCCATGTCAACTGATATCATTGTTGTGTCAATGTGTCAGTATGTCATGTCAACTGATGTTACTGTTGTGTCATTGTGTCAATATGTTATGTCAACTGATATCATTGTTGTGTCAATGTGTCAGTATGTCATATCAACTGATGTTACTGTTGTGTCATTGTGTCAATCTGTTATGTCAACTGATATCATTGTTGTGTCATCATATGAATCTGCCACGTCAGCTGATATAATTGTTGTGCCATTGTGTCAATCTGCCATGTCAACTGATATCATTGTTGAATCATCATGTCAATCTGCCATGTCAACTGATATAATTGTTATGCCATCGTGTCAATCTGCCATGTCAACTGATATCATTGTTGTGGCATCATGTGAATCTGCCATGTCAACTGATATAATTGTTGTGTCATCGTGTCAATCTGTCGTGTCAATTTATGTCACCATTATGTAATCCAGTTATTGTCCACCTTCAGGGTGATGATGTCTTAGAGCTTCCAGTGGGACTGGAACTACCTGGCTACTTCCCTGTCAGGGAGATACCATCAGCAGATGCATCAGTTGCCACCACAAAACCTGCATGTGTCAGCAATACCTCAGAGGCAGGCGAGGGTCAAACAGTTGCCACCAAAGTGCCTCCTAGTGGTGTCACAGGCCTCAGTGACACCAATCCACATGAAACCACCAAACTGGCCATGAAAAGACAGTTGTTTGAGTCAACACTAGAGAGCGCCCCTCCACACAAACGTCTCCATCTGGATACTGTCACTACTGATGTTCAGAACAAATATGTAGCGGACTTAAGTCAGGTAACTTCTGTTGAAGTGCAAACGTCGAAGTCACCCGAGCATGTCAAGGTTAAACGTCAGCTATCAACTTCCATTGTTGCCATGACGACTGATAGTGACCAGCCACTGCTGAAATCACCCCCTCCTGTACAACATCTAGTGATGCATGGTGACTTAGTGACACAGGGGCCTAGTGACACGGTGACACTGGGGCGCAGTTGCAGGTCACTGACAACACAGCTTAGCTTTAAGACAGTGTCGCCCAAGAGACGCACCACAGTCTCTGTCAAAGCTACCAAGGACAGGTCACCAACAGCTGTCAAGCTACAAGCTACATCTGTTGCAGCTGCTAGAGAGAGATCACCAGCAGCTGTCACACTTCAGGCTACATCTGTTGCAGCTACCAGAGACAGATCACCAACAGCTGTCAAGCTACAAGCTACATCTGTTGCAGCTACCAGGGACAGATCACCAGTAGCAGTCAAGCTGCAGGCTACATCTGTCACAGCTACCAGAGACAGATCACCAACAGCTGTCAAGCTACAAACTACATCTGTCGTAGCTACCAAGGACAGATCACCAACAGCTGTCAAGCTACAGGCTACATCTGTCGCAGCTACCAGAGACAGATCACCAGCAGCTGTCAAGCTACAGGCTACATCTGTTGCAGCTACCAGGGACAGATCACCAACAGCTGTCACACTTCAGGCTACATCTGTCGCAGCTACCAGAGACAGATCACCAGCAGCTGTCAAGCTACAGGCTACATCTGTTGCAGCTGCCAGGGACAAATCTCAAGCCTTTGTGAAGCTACAAGCTACATCTGTCGCAGCTACCAGAGACAGATCACCAGCAGCTGTAAAGCTACAAGCTACATCTGTCGCAGCTGCCAAGGACAGATCACCAGCAGCTGTCAAGCTACAAGCTACACCTGTTGCAGCTGCCAAGGACAAATCTCAAGCAGTTGTGAAGCTACAAGCTACATCTGTCGCAGCTACCAGAGACAGATCACCAGCAGCTGTAAAGCTACAAGCTACATCTGTCGCAGCTGCCAGGGACAGATCACCAGCAGCTGTCAAGCTACAAGCTACATCTGTCACAACTACTAGGGACAGATCGCCAGCAGCTGCCAAGCTACAATCTACATCTGTCACAGCTATCAGAGACAGATCACCAGCACCTGTGAAGCTACAAGCTACACCTGTCGCAGCTACCAGGGCCAGATCACCAGCAGCTGCCAAACTACAAGCTACATCTGTCACAGCTATATCAAGTCACATGTCACAGGGGTCACCTTCTCAACAGTTGACCCTTGACCCGAATATTTTAGCTGCGATTACGAAGTCTGGTGTGCGTGGTCCATTCCGACTTCAACTACCAGCCAATCTGAAGCTGCCAACATCTGGGTTGGGTCAGAAGGTCAGATTCAGCGTCATGTCAAAGACAGAGGCTGCCAAACTTGGGCTAGGGTGTAGCACAGCAGTCACGATGCCAGCAGGTCAACCACAGATGGCAACTTCACAGCCAACGAACATACAGCCACCAACGAAAATCACAGTGCCACCTAGCTGTCAGTGTGGAAATACAGCGTCGGAGTCTTCCACTGTGATAACGCTTCCATCGCTAAAGGCAACACATCCATCCGAGTCATCATCAAAGCATCCAGCTGGGGGCACTTCAGTGCTGACTGTCAAAACGAAATTGGTGACAAAAGGAACTGGCAAGAAAGATGACAGTGTACCTCAACTAGACGGCACTACTGATGATCATGTAGATGGCGGCACTGTTGATCAAGAATCTCAACGAAAATCCTTCAGTGTAGACGATAAATTAAAGGGACCTTGTGATGACAATGTGTCACACGTTAATGGTCTTCTGTTTGATGACACTTCAGTGATTCCACAGTTGGATGGCACTGCCGATGGAGAGTCACCAAACAAGAGTGACAACAGTGACAATGTCAACACCCAACCTGATGATGTCATCGCCCAGTCTGATGATGTCATCGCCCAGTCTGATGATGTCATCGCCCAGTCTGATGACGTCATCGCCCAGTCTGATGATGTCATCACCCAGTCTGTTGACATGTTGCCTGTGGGAAGTACGGACACGGAGGGAATAGGGAGAAAGGGAACAGATGAAGATAGGGAGGAGAACCATAGGGAACACCAGACAGTAAAGAATGAGCGGCCAGAAAGGACAAGACACCCAGTCAAGCTCAGCTTGGACAGTCCAGAAAACAAATGGTATGTAAATGCGAATCTTCTAACAGCGTTTAGTTGTCTCATGATGTATTGGTAGTTTCCTAAAGTGTCAACGTCTCCCTGATATAGACCCAGGTCTACTGATAGTAGCAGTTAACCGTGTACCTTATTCAACCTAATATGGTTAGAGTACGCTTGAAAAAAATTGGGCCATGGAAAAATGTCAGGGAATCTGTTCTTATAAGCGTACACCAAAATATATTTCTCTAGATAATAAGGTAACACTGGTGGTGTCATTAGGTGCCACCTGTTTAACACCAGATGGCGATACTTTTCAGTTGTTCCACACTAGTCAAATTACAATAATTCAGGATCCTGTTGATTAAAAAAGGAGGTGTACGCTATATATCTATATACAGCGTGTATCTATATATATATATATATATATATATATATATATATATATATATATATATATATATACCTATATATATATATATATATATATATATATATAAGTATGTGTACACATATATATATGTGTGTACACATACATATATATATGTATACATATATACTAATTTGTTAACTTGTTATGTTCGAATTGTCCACCAGTGTTTCATCCTGTTTCAGTAATTACCGCAAGGTGCGACTGGTGGCGCGGCCCTGGAAGACACCAGAGGGTACAGTGAATCGCCCCACCCTCAAGATGATGCTGGAGGCAGTGATGATGTTTATCATGACGAAACCTGGGGTGACGAGGGGTGATCTCATAACCAAGTACAACCCCCTCCTTCACCCGGTACCCCTCATGGAGCTTACAGAGGTTAGGGAAGCTGACTGGATAATTGGTGGGATGGGGGGATGAGGAGATGAACCCTTTAGACTTAAAGCTGCCTCTGTAGTTCGATTTTTCCCTCATCTCGTTTCAGACCAATGTCGTGATAAATGTAATCTATTTAATATCCACGGTCACATGCTGGCTGGTTTGTAAAAATTTTTTATTTTATTTTGATGAAATGTTTGGAAAAACAACAAAATAGTTTTTTGGTTTGGCCAAACAAAAACATTGTGGAAAAAATGGAGAGCAAAGGTGAAAGGGCGGAGTGGGATAGACAGCTTGAAACAGGGAGGGAATGAAGGAAAACTTAGGGGGAGGAGCAAGGCTGCACATGACAAAACAGACAAGGAACAAGATATGAAGAGATTATTATCCAGACAAGGAAACTTAATCTTTTTAGTGGTTGGATGATGAGGTTCCATGGGCTCTGCCTTGAAACTCCCTCTGTAATATGTGTAATTGAATAAAAGCATACATGCTTTTGTGTGCGAAATTTCAACTGTGCCCAGTTGAAAATAATTTACTAGTTTGTTTGATGATTTCATTGTAGCTAAATAAACAATGTGTACAAGCGAACCAACATGTTGTTGCAGATACTTGATAGGTTTGTTTTTTCGCGAAGTGACTTGAACACGAGTTTCGCGAAGTGAAACAACTGATCTGAGGAATGACCTTCAAAGTGAAACCAAAGGCATTTTGGGGCCTTTGCACCTATAAGAGTACTTGAAAACGAACCATTTGCAACTATAATCAAGAATATCATGCAAGTGGTTAACTAAATATACCTCTTTGAACACTGAATTCTTTTATGCATGTTTTTTGCATATTTGTTCAGAATCCTATGTAAAAAATGCTGACTAAGTTTCCCACAACTCCAACTTTAAATGCCTGATCGTAAACGTAGACGATTTTAGTCACATACTTGCCAATTAATGTGGACATGCTGTTTGCGTCTAAAACCAACTTATTTTGCAAAATAGTCCATTCATTCATTGTTTACTAACTGCCTCGCGTTCCGATCTGACAGTTCTCTTTATTGAGTGTTTACGTTGTATCGAAGCCTTCAGCTGAGGTACAAGCTGTACATGCTGGAAGATTGTCGGTACCGCTTCAGGCTTTAATATTCTCCATTGGCGACATTTTGAAGGATAGTTGATGAAAATATATCAACTTCAATACACGACTCTTTAAAATGGGCCGAACAGTGTCTATCATATCGCGTGGGCTTCCAACCAACCCCTGCAATTGTGAATTCATTGCTTCACTACTGTCTGTTTTTCCAGAAGAAATAAAAGACAAATCTCTATACCTTGCTGATTCATGTTTACATCCAAATGCTGCAAATTACAGCATTGTAAGAGAACAGATTCCCAGTTAACCACTTGCGTGATATTCTTGATTATAGTTACAAATGGTTAGTTTTTAGGCACTCTTATGGGTGCAAAGGCCCAAAACAATGTTTCGCTTTAAAGTAACAGAGTTGTGTCATTTGTCTAGTTTGTAGACCACTGTCCACACTCACAGATGTGTCTTACTCTTCAGATGCTGCAGGAACTCGGCTGTGTGAAGCAGTGCATTGTGGGACGTAGTCACAAGCCTTCGGTGTTCGCACCAAAAGCAAAGTTATCACAAGGTAAGAAGCGCTCCCAGTAGGTCTCAGGCAAGTGTGAATGGGAGGGAGATTATAGATACAGCAAGCCATAGACACTACCAACTGGGGAGGACTGCTCATTCAGGCAGATGGGAATAGGACACACGGCCTAGACAATGGAATGTCCATTAGTAGTGTGATAATTGATGGCTAATCATGGCTTCTGTGAATCTGTCTAAAGTAAACATTCGAGGCTGGCCAGGTGCAGATAGCTGTACCTATGGTTCCAGTATAGACTGTATATATTTCTCAATGTATGCAAGTGTACATAGCGTGCTAATGATTTAGTATAAAACGCTGCATAAAGAACAACTCAGTGCATAGAAACGATATATATAGTTGCCCAGTTTTGTTAATTTGGTGGTTGAATAGAGGAGGAAACTCCACACCCTGCAAATCTTCAGCCACAACTTAATTAACATTCCTTTCACAAAAAAATCTACAACTAAAAAAAAATCTGAAAAAACAAAAGCCCCATGTGTTTATGTGCAACTTGACTTGGGACTTGAATCCTAGTGACTTGGGACATGCACGTTTGTGACTTGCCAAGTCTGGTGTATACACATGATGCATACATGTACGTGCAATGCAGCCCCTTCGCCTCATCGCCGTGCCTTGATGGTTTGCAGTTGCCATGGATACAGGAGAGGAAGTGGTGACCTATATTCCCACTGTCGACTGCATCATCAAACTGGGTCAGTTTGAAGCGCAACTCTCCAGGTGAAAGACCACGACCCCATGCGCTGTGTGGCATGCACGTGCACGAATGCTTGTCAACCTTCACTACAGAATCAGGGCACCAGAGACAGACTAATTGTGTTTATTCATATTAGATGCTGTGAAAGTATTAACATGTGCAATGAATGATATGTGTATTGCTAGTATCTTAAATAAATAAATATAGATGCCACTTCAGTGTTCGTGTGATGTTGAGTATCAGGTGTCAAAATCTCCACATGGTGCAAAATGTCAAAGTAAAACAGTAATTGACCAGTTGTTGCTTTACATTAAAGCCTCCTTTACATTAAAGCCTCCTCGATTCATTTAGCCCCTCGTACATCAGGTTCGTTGATATATACATTTATTAAAATCACTGAAATAATTCATTCTGATCATTAGATCGAGTGACTTGCGAAAGTGTTAATAACCCTTCAATGAAAAGAGCCTGAAATTATACGAGCGAAAAATCAAATTATGGAGGCAAGTTATGAAAAACGATTTACTAATATTTCTTGCTGATATTTGGCTAGATATAGTTGAAGTTGTTATATTTATTTGCACCGTTAGCAGACAAGAAGCGAACATTGGCTTCAAGAAACAACATCTGTCGCATAAACAGATCAAACTATAAATTTATTGACATCTTGAAATGCTACAGCAAACGCTGTTACACTTAATCTACCTACAACAACAACCGTACATACTTCAAGTCACAAAATAGAAATCTTAATTATTTTATATAGCTAATTCTTTGAGAGCAATCCAAACATCTGAATTTCTTACAATTATTTTGACTTTACTCTGTAACTACGTATTCTTTACGTGGGCAAACAGGTTTATTTACGGTATCGGGCTCAAACGAAACTGCTGCAAAGGTATCAGATGTTGAGACTGAACCAATTACCCCTGGTAAACGTGCATGTATAGTTTTAAATTAACATCATGTCAATTTCATGAAGAATCTTGACACAGTTATCCATAATAGTTATGTGCAGATTTCATGAAATCAAAATAATGACTTCAGTAATACAGTTTAGAATGTTCAGTGCATCAATGTTCAAGAACTTCATGATGTTGCGCTCTCTTGCAAGGCTTCCTTCACCTGACCTTGACCTCGATTGACATCACTGATGCAAACCCAACGTCCATCCAACGTTTCTTTCCACATGCTCACCTACAATGTCAAAGATCAATGTCATTAAGATGGCTGAGGCAGGTCACATGTCAGTTTTTATGCTATAAAACAATTTGTGGCTGTTTGTTTGTTTGTTCCCTCATATCTCTAAGTTTTGCATGTATGAGGCTGAAATCTTGTACACGTGCCCGGGGCCCAATAGGAATGTTTGTACATTATTTTCATTATATTTTTATTCCCCCAGGAGTGGAGATATTAGGAATGTGGATGTTTAACGTAGATTATATAATTCAGAACAATAGTAGTTTGTAGTTATGTTCAACTGTTATGCTATGCGTGTTTTCAATGATTGTTCCGAGTTACGTGATCCACGTCAAATGTCCACATAAATTCCTTCGTATGGTACGAAAGTTTCGTGAAACCAGTGGCCCATGATTTTTGGGGCATCAATTGTATTCATCATAGCCATTGCCCTACCAAAACTTGACTATGTAGTGCAAGGAGTCATAAACTCAGTGGTCGCCTTCTCTCCCATGTAATGCAGGGCAACTCGGCTAATGTCTTTATAATATGCTAGAAAATAGTAATCCCATCAAACCAGTTTCTGTTAACAAAAAAAGTTGCATGCGAAATGGATGACAGGCCAACTTACCTTGTTATCGCCTCCAGACACTGCCAGGATGTTGCCAGTGATCGACCAGCTGACGTGCCAGACAACATCGTTGAACTTGTGCAGTACCTGTGGCTCCCACGAGCTGCTCTTACCATCATTCATCCAGATGATCACTCGACAGTCCTACAATAACCAAATGTCTTATTCACAGTCTGTGCAGATACCGACAGTACTACAACAACAACGTCTCATTCACACTTCACTCAGATGATCACTCAACAAAATGTTTCATTAACAGTTCGTCCAGATCCCCACAGTCTTACAACAATCAAATGTCTCATTCACAGTTCATCCAGACAATCACTCAACAGTCCTACAACCAAATGTCTCATTCATAGTTCGTCTAAATGATCACTCGACAGTCGTGCAACAACCAAATGTCTCATTCATTTTGTCCAGATGATCACCTGACAGTCCTACAACCTAATGTCATATTCACAGTTTGTTCAGGAGATCATTTTGATCACTCGACAGTCCTACACCAACCAAATGTTTCATTCACAGTTAGTCCAGGGGATCACCCGACTGAACCAAATGTCTCATTCACAGTTCATGCAGACAATCACTCAACAGTCTAACAACATCCAAATGTCTCATTCACAGTTCATCCAGATGATTGTCCGACAGTCCTACAAGTAAAAAAAATAGAAAAGGTACCAATTTTAATAGAATAACATGTTGGTGTTACATTTAGAATTTGGCATTTTAATGTTTGAAATTTTACCCAAATAAGTTCTCTACAATATAAAAATGCTATCAGATACAATAATTAAATAGCACAAACCTGTGTTATCACAATTGGAAAATGTCTACATAAACAGTAAGTCAACATCCTCAAACACCAAGCTTGTATAATTCTGTATTTGTTTAATAATAATCACATGGTGAAATATTTCTGTAAAGGCAATGATTGTGCATACAACACTTGCAGAAAATATTTTTGAGTTTCTTTCATAGGCACCAAAGGAATGTTGATTGAGATGACATAATAACTAGAGCAATCCTACCATCGAATCAACCTTAACTTCAGAGATGGATTCAAAATGAGTTTTCTTTAAAAATTACAGAATACACCTCATCATACTGTTAACATGTGACCATGTTTTCATGAAGTGGTTGTACAGTGGCGACACCTGTATGTGTGACACGCACCTGTGAACATGACGCTATGACACTCTTTGGCAGACCGATGGATGGTGCCCATGCAACGTCCCGCACCCAGTCACTGTGACCCTCGAGTTTCTGTTCCTCCACCCACTGACCATCGTCCTCCCTGAAAGACACCTTTCAATCAACTAGCCACACCCACTGGCCATAGTCCTCCTTGAAAGACATATGTCAGTCAACTAGCCACACCTACTATCTGTCGCCCTTCTTGAAAGAAACACACCTGTCAGTCAACTAGCCATGCCCACCGGCTGTCGTCCTTCTTGAAAGACACCTGTCAATCAACTTGCCAAAAGGTGTAATTCTCTTGAAAGCCACACTTATGCTTCGATTAAATCATTAGTCTACATGTATGGACATACAATATTAATAATTATTAATATAAATGTATTTATTGGTATTTCTTACACTTCAATTCAACCCCATGTCCCACCCCTCTCAAGTATTGTGCCCGTCAAGTTTTGCCCCTACCAAGCATTATACCACACAACTTATGTGCTCCACTAATCCAGTACCTCACAAAACATTCCCCTCGCATCTTGTGCCCCACTGAAACCTACCAAGTGTCTCAAGAATCCTGTCTCGCTTACCTCCAGATCTTGATTAGATTATCGCAGCCGCCCGAGACAAACTTCTTCACTGCCTTCTGCCCACCAGATGGCTCCAGTAGTGCCCCAGGGTGTATGGCAGGGCCCCAACTGACAGCGTTACAACCGATCTGACAGGACAAATACAGGACCTCATGACTGGCCCACACAACTACTTGTATGTTAAGACTATCATTCCTGAACAATAACAAATTGAAGGTGTTTTGAATGAAAACACAAGCTACGTGAACACAATTCATCATTGGATGCAAATGCTGTTTAGTTGTCGTAGTCTTATTTTAATGAACAATACTCTAATGTTAAATAGAAGTAATTATGATCAAAGTGTTGTAGAACTCACTGTGTGTGCATTGTTGATCTTCTTGACCTCCCATGTGCCATCGCCTGTCATCAACAAAAGGTTCGTTTTGTCACAAACATAACACTCGTAGTCATGGAGAATGTAACAAAAGTACAGGTTATGCTTACAAAATGTCATTTATTCATTATTATACTTACAAGACTCGGAAAGCCTTTAAACACTCACATTTTTATTAACCATTTCTCTTAGATGCATTTATCCAACTAAATTAGTGCATATTGTGATGGACATATTAGTATAATCTTTCTTACCATCTGTTAAGTTATTTTTTTATTTGTGTATTTCGTACACTACAACTTATATAGATATTAACAGTATTAGCTTTGTATGGTTTTTGTATAATCATTATTGCTCTCCTCTTTGTCTCTGAAATCCGGGGTGAGACTGGCATCGATACTGGTCCTGGTTTTTTTTCTTCACCTTCCGTCAATGTTCCCGTTTCACTGCTGTCTCCACCACCTGTCTCCACTCCCCACTAATATTTTATATATTTTATGTGATGCACAGCACATCGATCCACACAGTGGGAATTAACGCTATATAAATGTGGCAGCATTATTACTTGTTAATATATTTTTTCTGTAATCACATCGCCATGGTATCAATGCAAAAAATGGAAATCAAGGACCAGTTTAATACTGAATGAAGAAGAAATGCTCACAAGTGCTGGAGACGATGGAGATGGATCCGTCTGAACTGCCGCAGGCTAACATCAGTCCAAACTCATGCGGCGCCCAACAGATGGAGTTCACTGGCAACACACGACAGTCATGTGAACAGACAATGGTCTTGTGAACAGACAATGGTCACATCAACAGGCAACGGTCATGTGAACAGATAACATATAGTCAGGTGAACATACAATGGTTATGTAAACATACAATGGTCATGTGAATAGACATGTCATTTGAACATGTTATGTGAACAAATGTCATGTGAACAGATACAACATAAAATCAACAGGTTCAAATTTCAACATTTCCCGAGTGAATCATAAGTCATAATCTAACAAAGTGACAAAATACTGCAGGGAGCAGAAATATGATCAGACATTCAGGACATGTTTTGCTCTGATGTTTTGCTGTGAAGGCTGTGTCAAGGAGCATGTCCATAACATGTGACATTTAGATCACTGACTACAGATACAATAGGGCCTCCGATGATGAAGTGATATCACCACTGCACGTCCTTTAAACAAGCATCAACACAAATGTAGTCTTTTACCTGATGAATCATGGTTACTACATTCATGCAGCTTGCCCCATGTTCCGTTCGTTTCCTTCCATATAATCACCCGGCGGTCATAGCCACAGGATGCCAGAAGACTGTTGTAGATTGGATGTGACCATGCCACCTGCCAGACCGGGCCTTCGTGTCTGTAACATATCACCAACATCACTATGTTGTCATGACATCATCAACATCACTATGTTGTCGTGACAACATCATCAACATCACTACATTTTCATCAACATCACTACATTGTCATTACAATATCACCAATAGCACTACGTTGTCTTGACAACTCCACCAACATCACTACTTTGTCACAATGACATCACCAAGAGCACTACAGCTCTCATATTGTTTTTGTGATTACCAAACAACCAACGGTAGTGTTCTTGAACAGACATGCATTACCAGCACCACGGCCCACCTGGTTAAACACCAACTATGCTGGGCTGGTCATGTGCATGTCAGAAAGTAGAGTACCAAATCAACTTCTACATGCCCAACTCGCCAGTGGCAAATGTGCTACCAGCAAGGAGCTACAAAGATCTAATGAAGGTGCACATTAAGAAATATAACAATCACCCGACCAACTTGGATATCAACTCAAAAGACCGAGTGTGGCGAGATCCGTCTGCAGGTTCAACGATGAGCATTTTGAAGAAAAAAAATTTCTCATGGAAGCCAACAAATTTCTGCGGAGGAAGGACTGTTCCATGCCATAGCAACACTACAATGACAGTTACAACTGCTGGTACTACTAGTACTATATTAACGTGCATGTTTCATGTCTGCAGATCGCAAATTGGTCTGTTCAGTCACATGCGTACTCATCGCATATAACTGTGTGGCAGCTACATCATTATCATCACCATGACTCAGATCATCATATTCAACTATGAGTGATTACACGGGAGAGTTTATTATTCTAAAAGGTAAACGCTGACCAAGCAACACATACCCTCTTAAGTCGGCCAGTAATGTCTGTTGACCACTATGGACATCAAAGACCTTGAGCGAACGGTCAGATGAACAGGTCGCCAACTTTGTGCCGTAGTAGTCCATCTGTGCATCGTGCTGAAAATGAACAAATACACAATAAATGTTTACCCGTCATACAACTGTGGAATATGGCAACCTACACACATCCGAGCAAAGGTTACTGGCTACGTGATGGGTCACCAATTAGTTCTTGTAGTGGATGTTGTTGATTCAAAAGGTAACTTTTAGGTAAGTTCTTATATAGCGCAGAATCCAGTCCTTGGAACTGTTCGAAGCATTTTACGCTTCACCCCCTGGCAGACCTGTTTATTCCAATGACAACTCGACTTCTATGGGAAGCATTCAGCTAAGCAGCATTTACTGCACAAAGACTATCTGTTCACATATCCACCAATGTCTACAGCCAGGTACTTATCTATACAGCTGAGTGAACTGAGGCAATGTGGAGTGAATGAAATTGACTTTGAAATGGCAGCAAGGATTCAAAATGTGTTCTCTCGATTGAGAGTCTAATGTTCTAACCACAGCACCACTGCGCCTCACTACAAACACACAGTGCGCTGGAATCACTCATGGGTTCACATTGCTAAACATGACCATTTCTGTGAACATATCGAAGCAATGTCTTAACTGGGCAACTGGCTTCAAACTGTGATGAGGGTCACAAGACACAACATGGTAACTACACAGACCTATAGGTTTGTACATTTCTTGTAATTCCAAATCAGATCAAGACCACGTCAGTTGATTTACGGGATTGTACTACACACCCTATTCTAGAAGGATTGCAGGAAATAAATTAATAAATAGCTGCAGTGGTCTGCGCGACAGAATACATTAATTCAGATCAAACAAACATATGGTAACCGCACCCACATACTGATTCCATCAATAACAATATTTCTATTTCCTAATTAAGTTTGAGAAATCAGGTGCATTTAGTTTTACATAATGACAAATGTTCTCCATATGTTAACCAATAAATTCATTCAAGTTTAGTCTAAGCTGAGTGTTTCTGCAAAAACCCATGCACATGAGTACTTAAAGGTGATCTGATACCACAAAAATATTACAATGTGTACTTACAATCATATCCTCATGGGCGGTGTCCACAGTGTTTATTACAGATACCTGAAACATAGTTTTGTGAGAGGGTGAGGGTGAAAGAGAAAAAATATTTGGTGAAATGGTGGGAATAATATGTCGGTGATAGGGCTGATGAGTCAATGATGACAGGGTTGGGTTCAATATGTTGACAATAGGACTGGGTTCAATATGTTGACGATAGGACTGGGTTCAATATGTTGACGATAGGACTGGGTTCAATGTGTTGGTGATAGGACTGTGTTCGATATGTTGATAATAGGGCTGGGTTCAATATGTTGGTGATAGGATTGGATTCAATATGTTGATGATAGGGCTGGGTTCAATATATTTGTGATAGGACTGGGTTAAATATGTGAGTGATAGGGCTGGGTACAATATAATTGTGATAGGACAATCTACTTGAAACGCCAATTCCAATATTTAAAAATTTTGTGGCTGTTTAAGTAACTGGAATTAGTGAAAATGTTTTTCACTTACTTTTCAATAACTTTTTCACTGAAATTATTTGCTATAAATAATCAATAAAAATATAATATAAAGCAGCTCAAAATAATATGAAGTAAAATAGATGTTATTTTTCGCGTTCAGTGAGTCTATCAATGTTCTGTTGGCACACTTTTATTTTGATATATGGAATTGATATTTTGTAATTGGAATTTTTGAGGTGGAGTTAGCATTGGTATGTGTAACTGGTGTGTACTGGAATTAATTTATTGGAATTTATATAATGTAACTGCCCCCAAGTCTGATGGTTGGGTCTATATGTTGATGAAATGGTAGGGTTCAATATTCAACTCGCCAAAGTATAATTGACAATAGCTGGACACCAAGTTATACCGAAGTTGTCTTGGTGCAATAGCGGACTAACGATGGAAGCTCAAAGTCATCTTACTATCAAATATGAAATATCGGGCAAATTCAGTCATGCATAACTGATAACGCTTGCAAAACCCTGGTACATGCCTTCGTGACATCACGTTTGAATCATGGCAACATTTTTTGCATGGCCTTCCGCAGAAAACACTGCAGCATTTGTAACGTGTGCAAAACTGTGCAACTCGTCTCATTTGCTGTACCAGAAAAACATGAGCACACTACTCTTATTAATCATAATTACCTCTCAAGAAACTTGCAGTTTGTTGTTGGATATTTCGACCGCATCTCGCAGTCTTCTTCAGCAGACTGAAGTTACGGATGTGTCACATGACCAATGTCATGTGACACAAGCTGGAGTAGGACTGGTGGGAGCTCCTGGCCGACGTCTCGGTTCAGCGTAGGTTTGTTTCTGTGGATGTTAATCGCCTCCTTTATTTTTCTCCTGTGCCAGTTCTCCTCGTGGTCTAGAATATTGACGTCCTTCATAGAGCACTGATGACCTGTGTTCAGTTTGTGTTCACTTATAGCTGATAGGGGTTGGCGACAAGATAGATGTTCTTTGATTCTTGTGCCAAGTGTTCTGGCTGTTTCTCCTATATAGTGTTGGTCACATTCTGGGCATTGTATGTCATATACTACCCCACACTTTGCTGCCTTTGTTGTTCTGTCTTTTGGGTGTACCAACAGTGACCTCAGGGTGTTGATAGGTTTGTGGTAAACCGGGATGTTATAGGACTTGAAAATCCTTGCTACTTGTTCTGATAGTTTACTAATGTAGGGCAGACCTATGGCATGTTGTCTTCTGCTGGTTTCTGTGGTAGTGTTCTCCTTCCTTCTCGTTGGTTGCGTGGTGTTAAACATCCAGGTTTTGTAACCGTTTGCTTTCAGCACTTTCTTGATGTGGTCCACCTCTGTGTTCTTGTCCTCCTCTTCTGTTATCATGTTTTCTGCCCTTTGGAGGAGTGTCCTGACTACTGAGCGTTTGTGTTCTAGGTGGTGATTAGAAGGAGCTCCCACCAGTCCTACTCCAGCTTGTGTCACATGACATTGGTCATGTGACACATCCGTAACTTCAGTCTGCTGAAGAAGACTGCGAGATGCGGTCGAAATATCCAACAACAAACTGCAAGTTTCTTGAGAGGTAATTATGATTAATATTAATAACCAAGAAACCGGATCATCTATCCATTCAAGCACACTACTCTTGTGTTGCAACGTTTACATTGGTTGTTAATTCGTTTGCACCCGACCTATAAAGTGCTTCTCTATGGGTATTCCGTGATGAATGATCTGGCACCAGACTAAGAAGAAGAACACTGCCATAGTACAAAACACTTTTAAAAACACATTTTTTACAGTAGCTTTTTAATATGCTGATGTAAAAAAAATTTATATGCATTTATTACTATTTTATTATTACAAATATACATTTAATTTTGTATTAGATACTATTTATGGTAGGAAAATTTAGACTATATTTTAGAATATTTATTATTAGTATTGGTTTTAATATAATTAATAGAAATTTTAACATATTTATTTATTTTTTATATAATATATTTACTTTTTTATGATTAATTAATATGATTGTTAATATGATTAATAATAATTAATATTTTATAAGTTATGACTGCACGTATGCAGAGCGCCTGAGAACAACCTTGATTGATCGGGCGATATATAAATACTGTTGACTGTTGTTATTATGATTATTATGTTGGTGAAATAGTAGGGTTCGACATGTTGGTGAAATGGTAGGGTTCAATGTGTTGGTGAAATGGTAGGGTTCAATGTGTTGATGAAATGGTAGGTATCAATATGTTGATGACAGTTGATAATAGGAATAGGTTCCATAATTTGTTGATATGGCTAGGTACAACATGTGGGTGATAGAGGTTCTACATGTGGGTGATGGAGGTACAACATGAGGGTGATGAAAGTTCAACATGTGGGTGACAGAGGTTCAACATGTGGGTGATAGAGGTTCTACATGTGGGTGATGGAGGTACAACATGAGGGTGATGAAAGTTCAACATGTGGGTGACAGAGGTTCAACATGTGGGTGATGGAGGTACAACATGAGGGTGATGAAAGTTCAACATGTGGGTGGCAGAGGTTCAACGTGTGGGTGGCAGAGGTTCAACATGTGGGTGACAGAGGTTCAACATGTGGGTGATGAACTTGAAGGTTCAACATGTGGGTTATAGAGGTTCAATATGAGTGATGAAGATTCAACATGTGGGTGACAGGCCCTTAGCCACGGACCCGTCTGCCAGTGTTAGAGACAGGCAAATGTCTGACGAAGACAGGTATAATAAAAGATGGGTTTTTCTTTTTACAACATGGGTATTTGCAATTTTGCATTGTCATTTTTTTAACTTAGTCTTAGTGCACACGGTCAGGATTCGGCTAATGTTATTGGTGGCAAAATACAGAATACTGCCGATCTATATTATTTCTAACCTTGACATTGTTGGCAAATAACGACACCACGGCCAGTGTTGGGAACGTCCATGTCTATTTATAGTAATTGTGTACATCATTGGTTGGGAAACACAGGCTTTCTATTGGGGCTATCACTGACCCAGATGTCATGTCTATGAACAGTCCGAGGCAGCGTTGCCGTCCACATACTTTGTTACTGTGACAGAAATCCATGATGTATGAAGTGCCTAATAACTGAGGCATGACTGTATTATCGCCCACCGCTGGCACTCTTTGCAGTGGCTCATGCGCGATTGCTGTCGAATTCAATGTTGAGATTCAGTCGGATGCAGGCTTTGGTCTTGAGTGTGTTTCTAATCACATCTGTTCACATTAGACACATTTGTATGCATATACGTAAGGTGTTGCAAGCATTACCTCCATGTTTATGTATTCAATTTTTTCATTATCTTGTAACATTTTGGCTTCATTGATTCTGAATTAGATTTTAGTAAGGCTGAAATGTATGCAAAGTTGTGACCAAAGTGAATACCAACCTCACTGCACAGCTAGCAACTCGACCAGTAATGGATGTCATTGGCTAAACTGGTATTTGCTTACAAGCGAGAAAAAAATCCAGTGAAAAACTTAATTGGACCAATAATAACTTCCACGGAAGCCATTCACGTTCTTAAAATTAGAGTTCAAGACTGGCAACAAATTATTGCTGGCTAAGGGCCTGGTGACAGTGGTGGGTGATGAAGGTTGGGTGATGAAGATTCAATGTGTGGGTGATGAAGATTCAACATGTTGATGATCTCACTAGAGGGCGCTACACCCTGTGTCACTCTCAGCTTAACAATCTGAGCCAGTTTTAGCAAGTAGGCAGTGCAGTTCGCCCTGGGCCAGAGAAGACCACAGATGTTGTTCTGTGCAGGCAAGCAACCTTCTCCCGGCTCAGCATACATCTTAACAATTTATCTCTGGTGAGTCACTTTTATAACATTTATATAGTGAGACTTTATTTATAAATTATTAGAAGTTGTGAAATGGCATGTTGAATGTTTTGGAAGTCGCCACTTCAGTTAAGGGCATGACGGCAATAGGTGTATTGGGCGTGGCAGCAATAGGTGTGTTGGGCACGGCAGTACTGGGTAACTTTGTGTTGTTGCTATACATTGCCATTCATCTAAAGACTGGATAAATTATTACTGATGTATGATTCAATGTCTAAACGTCAGAATTATTTTATTGAGGTTGCAACGCAGCGTCGGTTGTTCTATTACAGTTGCTGTGGACAGAAACGCTGTAGGTTATCTGGTGTGCTGCACACCTATTGTTATTCTTGGCGAATGTTCCGGGTGTGTATCATTGTACTTTCAATGCGTTGTTTGGTAAACTAGGTGTTTATGAATGTATCGCTATATATCGTTATCGCATGTATAAAAGCTACTTAATTAAAGTACAATTTGGCTTCATGGGTTTCGGGCAAATACAATTACATGGCTTTGTTCAAGAGTTGCGTGTTCAGATGTATATATGTGAGTGTATGAACCTAGTTTATTTCGTCACAGTAATGTAAATGGGTCTTTGCGAATTATCTTTATTTGTGGCTACGTTACTTTAAATATTATGTTGTTATATTGATAGGAGACATTGCTTTTGTATTGTGATTACAACTGTTTCCTTGTTACTATACAATGGTAATATTACAGTAGGAGTAATGTTGGTATGCAACTCTTTGTTTCAGTGGCTCCATTTCCTCTGGAAGCTTTTGTTATATATTAAACACTGTCAATACCCCAATAGTAAGAGTCGTTCCACTTGGTTACATATACATTTTTATATAATATATATTATTCCCTCTATCCCAACCTCCCTCTATAAGACTGTAAAGGTACAGCTCACGTATGCATAGCCACAGCCTAATAATAATTGTATTTGGCAGAGCTGCTCTGTGGATAAGAATAACTCTTTCTATAATCAGTCCTCCCATAATTCGCAGAATACCTTTTGCTGTAATTCACTGAGCTGCTCTGTGAATAAGATTACAAATAGCCATAATTCTATAACTGTTCCCCAAATAAGAAAAAAAATTGCCATTATTCGCAGAGCTGTTCTGCGAATAAGAAAAATTGTTGTCGTAATTCGCAGAGTTGCTCTGTGAATAGCCTTGTCCTTCTTTATAACATATTGTACCATGTAAAAGAAACCGAACATTTAAGATACAGAGAATTTCGTGATACCGCATATTATGATTTATGTATTATACAAACAATTTACATCCCACTGTACTGCAAGTGAGATTGATAAATACCATGTAATATGGCATGTTCGTTCTGGCGCTTCGTCCATGACCATGGCATGTCCATTTCACGTCTCCCGAGCATCCGTGCCGTGATTTATATATCGGATTACTTTCTATGGCTACGCGTTAATCGGTCGACTTTCAATCACCTGTTTAACTGAGAATTACAAAACACAATATTTCTAGCATCTAAGCCGCCTAGAATTCACCAAAGAGTAGAAGGTGAAAGTTGACCTAGCAAAACGCTGTCCTGTTATTTACTTATTTAGCCGGCTCCTGTCACTTCCGTTTCAAGGATTGAAGTTTAAACAACGCATTTGCGGGTAGATGCCTGCGTCGTTGTGCTAATATACCACATGAATTCTTCTTACCATTGTGATGTTTAGCTTGGTGGCACGGTGACTTTACTTCATCCAAAGTTTATGACAATATGACACCGAATTTCGTAGAATTCGTCCAGCGTGGCAAACAGCGGCAATCTCCGAAAACTTCCGGTATAACTTTCCCAGAATTCCTCCGCAGTAAACAACTCCACGTAGCATTCGCAACGCTTGGGTTTAGTCATGAACATTATATTTTAATATAAGTCCATGGACTTGCATTTGGCACGCAGTCCCCGGTTATCATGCAAAGCTTTGACCCCGTAGTAAAATTTTACGTCGTCATGTTTAAACAGAACCTATGTGAATTTGTCTCAAAAATTCACTTCAACTGTTTTTTCATCATCATCATCATGGACACAAATATAGCATATTAAATTTTTGAGGCTTACAACAAACTGTGTACGCGTATGCAGGACTGGGCCTGGGGACAATTCCATTTAATCAATTCAAATTCCTTTCAATTCAATTTAATCAATTAAAAAAATCCAATTCATTTGTTTCATTTCCTATTTTAGGTCAATTCTTTCAATTCCAATTCCGAATTAATTAATTAATTCTAAGGGAGTTTTTCCAACGCAAACATGCGTGAAACGTAGCAACACGCAGATGATACGGGATTTAAAGTAATTATACATGAACATTAACATTCCAACTGCTACATAGTAATCGTAAACAATGTACAAACAAATAATTTGATGGTTTCAGAAATACCTGCTCAATGAAACAATACACACAAAGATCATGGTTTCATATATGTATATCTACATGCAGCAGGGCGTTTTTTATTGAATTTTCACTGGGGGACATTTATATGTGTCAGTATCTTTTTATCCACATAATTGTACACTGACGACTGCATCTCGGTTTGAAAATAAATGTTACATATGTATCCCAGATTTTTTTTATTACAAACACATGTACATGCATGCACTAGTTATAGAAACATGACACGTCTCTTGCGACTTGCAAGTTAGTACGTTAACAGTCGCCTCAATTTGACTAAACGAGCCCCGTTTTGCGGGTGAATTTCCTAACGAATTCACTCTGCCCGCAGATGTCCTAGTCTGGAACCCCGCATCCTCTGGTCTTCTCCAGGAATTTGACGACAGCGAGTCGAGGATAAAAGTAGGCGGTGCCCACACCATTCAGTGCCACAATGAGGCGGGCGTTTCGCGTGTCCTCACCCATGCTGGTGCGGTGATTGTCGACCACGAGGTTGTGGTGGCTCACGATCCTTTCGATCTGCATAGAGTGTGGACTCATGCAAGCCAAAGATGCCAACACCTTCTGAACTGAACTTGTGGTGACTGCTTGGCAGAAGTTGCTACAGTCTTACAGTCATCTTACAACCGAGATCACAGCCATCAGGCAGGAATGGCACATTCATCGTGTTCTCCCATTGCTGGGCTGCCCCGTCCGCAAAGTCAGATACCTCGTCTGGGAAAAGGCGCCTGACGACGCGCACGCCATGCTCAACGAAGGATCCCAGATTGCGTTACATCACCAACTCCTTTACGTCTCGTGCTGGGCAAACCTAACATTGTGGTGCCGTGGAAACTGTTTGACATTCCCGGCCTGCACTGACAACATCTTCATCCTTCTCGGCGTCCGGAAGAATCGTACGAGTCCCAGTAGATTAGACTTCCAAATGCCCAGCCCCGGTACGGTGCTAACGATCGACTCAATGGCTAAGCCGACCGGTGAGCAGCACACGAGAAAGTTGCCAGACCTTTCTGCACTTGGTCAGTAAGCAGACGCCATAGCTCACCTTGTCTGCCAGTGTTTGCCGATTGGCCTTCAGTGGTGACACCGACGAGCTTCGTGTCTTTACCTCCGGTCAGATCCAAAGCTTTGTTCACCGCTTCCAGTAATTCAGGGGCACCATTCTTCTTTGACGAATGCATGACAATGAACACACTCGTTATGCTACCATCACTGTTAGCCATCCGTCCGCTTACAAACTTGTGGTCCAACATTTGCCTGTCACAGCTGCCATCGATCTGCACACTGAAGACTGTGCATCGGTTGAACATTTGAGACAGACGCACTTTCTCTAGTTCGTATATAACATCCAGAATCTGCTTGTAGTAGTTCGGATCCCTGTAGTGTAGGTCGCTAGATGCAGGCGTAAATGGAGCAAATTCCACATCTGCGCCATTTTTTCGCATAGCGGCCAAAAGATGGTCCGACGCCAAATAAGCCGGATATCGCATCGTCCACGATCGGGCGGAGGCCGTTTCGATTAGATAGTCGTTGTATACGTCAACGGCCATTCGCAGAAGCATCGCAAAAACAGTCTTATTGTAAGCAGTGGCAGCGTGTAGCCATGGATGCGACGTTGTGCACTTTCCCCATGCTTCGTCCATCTTCTTTTTGTTTGTTGCTGTTATATGCGGTTCAGAGGTCATATGGTCAATGACCCTTTCCGGTTTATCATTACAGTCTGCCCTGACGCCGCTTGCGAATGCTATATAGTGCCATTTTTAGAACTGTTTTGCCATCTCCTCATACTCCTGACATGTTGTGTATGTGAGCCTTTGTTCGGCCACATTTCTTTGCCGAAAATGAGCGAAGCTCCGGGAATTTGTTCACAACATCTGCAATAGTTAATCGAATTCCTTTGTACGTCGATGTGCGAGAACTTGACTGTCTCTGTTCTGAAGTTGCGTTGTCGGTTTCCTGACCTGGTGTCTGAGTAAGGTGATGATCTTTGTCGTCAGGAGTGTGGTCAGTAATGATGGCAGTAGACAGATCATGGCTGCTTGATGAACTGGCACTCGGGCGCCCTATTTGAAAATGTAAGATGCCCCACTGTGCCGCATAAGTAAATTGCTCTTTTATAGACATGTTGCCTTTCTATTACTTTCTTGATTATGCCACCAGAGAAAATTAATTAAAACGACTAACAAAAAGAATACAAATTAAGCCCTACACGTGGCTGGTTAAGGAGAAGGGGGCACGCTTGGGGGGAGCAAATTGGTTTAACTGGGGGGGGGGGGGCAAACTTTGTATGTTAAAAAACGCACTGTCAGACATACAACAAATGTTATCTTAGAGAAGTAGCTGCAAGCTGTATTGAATTCAAAATAAGCTCATCACACCCTACCGTAGTTTGATTTTAGTAGAACTTTTTTTTCAAATTGCCACATGGTAACATTGCCACGCAGACCCTTTGTTCAAATATGGACAAATGCTTCAGATTTTCAAGTGTTGTACAAATGTATGTTTAGCTGCTACAAAGACTTCCAGTTCATACGCACTTCTAGGGTTGGTTGAGGACCACATTGGAAATAAAACCAGATCTCACCAGCACAAGAAAATTAGGTTCAGTTCATTTTATTTCAATTCCAATTCCAATTCAACTTACTCAAAATCGTTCAATTCAAATTCAGATTCCGCTTGGTCAAAATTTTTCAATTCAAATTCAGAAATGAATTGAACAATTCCAATTCATTTCTTAATTCGCCTCAGCCCTGCGTAAGACGAAGCTATATAAGAACTAAACAGAAGTAATGCATTTGGACCTATATGCACCCACAAGAGTTACTAAAAGATAACCATTTGCAACTACAACGAAGAATAGGTATCGCGCCAGTGGTTTACTAGGAAAAACTTGTTGAACAACATTATGTTATAATTTCATGGGCCGCGCCATACGGGTGCCGGATCCATTAGATACACCATTATTCGATCTGCCCGCTGGTGGATGTAGAGAGGATATTCTAAATAAAACACGGTAGGATTTGTGGTGGGGCATATATCTTATTGGTACAGGACTATAGGTGTTAACAAATATATTTCAATTTGGCGAGCGAATATTGCCAAACTCCAAAGGGGGTAATTTAAGCTTATAGTCAACCTTTAATTTACCCTGCTATCAGGATGCGGCGCAATAAAAAATACGGAATTTTTTTAAGTAAGCTAATGTCATGGTAATTAAGCCATTGCCCAATGCCGCACGCACGCACGCACGCACGCACGCACGCACGCACGCACGCACGCACGCACGCACGCACGCACGCACGCACGCACGCACGCACGCACGCACGCACGCACGCACGCACGCACGCACGCACGCATCGTGGGTTCAATCATAAGCCACCCCCTCCCCCGACCCCCATACACACACAAACACACGCACGCACGCACGCACGCAGTGACACCGATGTACACTCCAATACGCTACTGGCAATTATACGCCACTGAGATATTGAATAAGGGATTTCGAAACCAGGCCTCTTCGTGAATCGTGGGTTCAATCATAAGCCACCCCCTCCCCCGACCCCCATATACACACAAACACACACACACACACACGCACGCACGCACGCACGCGCGCACAAACTCAAAATCCGCCACAGAATGTAGTATCGTCTCGTGACGTCGTCTCAGCTAAGTCAGGGTTGAACGACGCGTGTGACCTAGTTTATTTGCGTTGCGTTGGCGTGCGATCGTTGCTTGCTAGCATGCCATACTGTTGTGTTGTTGGGTGCAAAAATGGAGATGGTTCCGGTCGAAGCTTCTATAGGTTCCCAAAAGAGACTCAAATGAGACGTCGACAGGAATGGATGGAGAGAGTTGGACGGATAGATTGGGAGCCATCAAGAACAGCGGTGGTGTGCTCCGATCATTTCGGTCGCGATGCATTTGTGACAGACCCCAAGTTGCTTGAATCGTTGGGGAGTGACAGACAGCGAAGACTGAACAAAGATGCTGTCCCATCTATATTCGCATATAGGAACGAAGAGGAAGAGAAACTTAGGATGTTTAAGAAAGGACGACAATTTAAGGTACCGATTTAGTTCTACGCGGTGTGTGCTTTTGATAAGTGTTTCTTTCGCTACGCGGCGCCATCGGTCGTGGTATCTGTTTACGAAGTTGCGGCGCCACTTAATCGCGTGTGAAATACAACTAACAAGTGACAAGATTTTGTTGGTAATTGTATTGACTGTTGTCTTAGTAGGATATCTGAGTAAAAATCAAGGAAAGCTATTTTCGAATAAATAATTGCGATTCTAGAAGGCTTAGGCTATTTTCAGAGCATGTTCTGAAACTAAGGGCCGATCGGAGGCATGCTCTGAAAATAAGGGCCGATTAGAGGCTTATTTTCAGAGCATGCTCTGAAAATAAGGGCCGATCAGAGACTTATTTTTAGAGCAGCAGCTCTGTTATATAGACCAGGAGACTAAGAGGAGACCAAATAGAAGTGTTTAAAATAGTGAACGGTTATGAGGATGTTGATAGGAATATGTTCTTCAAACTTAAAGAAGGCAGTAGAACCAGAGGACACAAAGCAGCATTAGTTAAGGAACTGTGTAGGTTGGACATGAGAAAGTACTCTTTCTCACAGAGGTTGATCAATGAATGGAACAAACTGCCAAATGATTATATTAATGCTAGTAGTGTGAATATGTTTAAAAATAGAATTGCCAGATATCTGATAAGGGCGGGCTATACATAGATGAGAAAATTGTTGGACTCTCGATAAGCCAATGGCTTCCTTGTCCACTTGCCATCTGGAACTTGTTGGTCGAGATGGCAATCTTGATAAATCTTGTTAAATCTGCTACATTTATATTTGGATTTTAAGGAAATATTTGCTTTGTAGGTGAATTAACGTGGAGAAATAACTAGATAAACTCATAGCTGCACAGCCTTATTTTCAGAGCATGCTCTGAAAATAAGGGCCGATTAGAGGCTTATTTTTAGAGCATGCTTTGAAAATAAGGGCCGATCAGAGCTCTGAAAATAAGGGCCGATTGGAGATCAGAGCATGCTCTGAAAATAAGTGCCGATTAGAGGCTTATTTTTAGAGCATGCTCTGAAAATAAGGGCCGATCGGAGGCTTATTTTCAGAGCATGCTCTGAAAATAAAAATGACAATGCAAGTCCAATAGGCCCAAAAAGGGCATTATTAATTCATTAATCAATAAAAAAATCAGTCCAACATCTCCATCATGGAAAAAATCGGCCAAGCTAATGAATGCACCAGCGTGGGGGAATAGGAAATATTCCATCCTGCGTTTTGATTGGTTAAATCAGCTTCCGGTTTGCTCGGGAAATAAATTATGGGCTGTTATTTCCACAGCTGCTCGGTAAATAGCCAGTGCATTTCTAGAAATCCTCTCTGACTCGTCACTCTGACTCTGTCAGTGTCACATGGTCTCACTCAGTCACAGTCCGACAGACTCGGTACTAGACTTGGGGTAAATTACGTTATGTCAATTACAGGTGCTTGTCTAAAATCCGGGCTCACCTCAATTTCTGCATTATTAACATCCGATATATACTGGTCGGTGTAGTTTTGGACCTACTTAATAGAAATGCTTTTTAAAAAAAAATCTGAAGAACATTTTATGTAAGAGATTAACTTGCCATACATCTACCACAAAAAAGGCTATTATTGTCACGTGGCCAAGAACGAGACATGCGTTAGCAGACCCTCAATAATAATGTCTGGTAAGCATGCAAAGTCGGTTTTTTTATGAAGGCATGTATATCATAAACGTGTTCCATGTTATATTATATATCAAAATATGTTTTGCTCAGACAAGACTCTGTATCGCTATTGTCGTAAACATACGCTGTGACGTCTCTAACGCGATATCAAGCGAGATTTCAATGGATCGAAAACTGGGTTTGTTCGCCCGAGTACAGCGTTGTTCGGAAAATTAGCTATGCGCGCGTGCTATTTAGTTTTTAAAAGTGCGTTTGCGTTGTTGACATACTTTAATCGCTGCGCAGCGAAGTCATTTTCCGCGATTCAAAATCCATGCAATCGAAGTGTTTGCAACCAACTGCGCTTAGATTTAGTGGGAATAAGTAATTATAGATATACCAATGGCAATGTTGCATGGCATTAATAATCATTAGCTCTTGTTAAAATGTTATATTTTCACAATTTCAACGCTGTATTCGTAACTTCTGGTTTGTGTGTGACTTAGCACAGTTTTTACGGTCTGACGTCGTGGTAATTCAGCATTTAAATCCATGCGATCTGCACTTTTACAATTATATGCTGATAATTTTGAATGTATACGATGAATGAGATGTCTGTTATTTTTGGTGTCGTTCCTTTATATTACATTTGATACAAATAAATTAAGAAAATGAGAGTTTTGTTAAGCAGTTATTTGATGTACGACGTGCGTATACAGTCGTGCCTCGTTATTACACGCTCCGTTATTACGCGGATTCGGATATAACGCGGTCAGTCGTGGACCCCGATTTTCTGCCGCCAGGGGAAAATGCCAAATGGGCCTGCTTAAACCTACTTAGAATTGCTTTGACAATTCTCAAGAAACATTAGACGAACAATGTCAATGAACCAGTATCAACGTGTTGTTTGTTTTGCATTGTCGCCGACATCAATCGCTGGCGCTGGCTTCGCTCTGACGGTTTGTAAATTGCAATCGAGATTTACAAATATGCCTCGTGTAAGGATCAGATCAATAGTTTTAAATGCATTTAGTATTCAATACCAACATAACACTTGGGTGAAATGACATGCTTCCATTACATCGTAAATTTAATCGTTTTCGCAACGCGAAACCAACACGCCAAATTCCTAACCCAAGGTTCTACTGGTGCGCGAAAATACGAATTCGTCATCCGCATATGAAACGATGAATCGATGTTAAGTATGGCGTAATCAATTTATGCTTCGATTGAGATTGGTTGAAAGACGAAGTGAAACAATTATTAATTCTACCTATTGTCGTTTTCTGTATTTCATCAGCTTACATGTTACGTTTGTGAAATCATATACGTTTTCGGCTGCTCAGATCCAGGTTATTATTTTCGATTCGTAGGCGTATTGGTCCAGTACATCATCATCATAGTAGATCTATTCCATAACGTAAATACGTACATTTGTTTTATTCAATTCAAGAATCAACAGGGTGTGAAGTTGTAAAAATAATACACGTTGATGCTAGTATAAGTTTAATAAGTTCCATAAACTGCATGTTGACGTATAAGACAGTGCTGCAAGCACGCAGGGCTTCGACAGTGTTCATGGACTTGGTGCAGCGAGCAGCGATCGCTTTTGTTTAGTAGCTCCGTGGTGGCAGATATGGGAACACCTAACGCGCCTCGTGTACAACGCGGTCTGAAGTCAAGGACCCCCCGACCACCGCGTTATAACGAGGCTCGACTGTATTATGTATTTTTTATTCTTTCTACTCATACTTTTAATGCACAACATGTGTATGTTTCGTAAATCCGTGCATGTTTAATGTGTCAATGTTCACTGGACGCTGTAGGCTTGGTGTATATATATTCACATAGTCTTTATCTGTATTTTGATGTGTGTTATCCTTTTATTCTTCAGATGTATTGTGGAATCCTAGAAAATAAAATAAAATAAAGAATGTGTGTGTGTGCGTGCGTGCGTGCGTGCGTGCGTGGGTGGGTGGGTGCGTGCGTGCGTGCGTGCGTGCGTGCGTGCGTGCGTGCGTGCGTGCTTCAAAACAGACAAAGACTATGTGAAAATGGTGAATATATATACACCAAGCCTACACAGTGTCTAGTGAACATCGACACATTAAACATTCATGGATTTACGAAACAGTGATCTCTGAAGATGTGTACACTCAACCGACAGTATCATGTGAACAACTTATACACATTGCTTCATGACATTAATTTATGAGACATTGACATATGAACATTCCTGCACTGAATCTGCAATGCCCTGCGAACATTGACACATGCACTGGCATGGACTTATGAAACAGTGTACTGTGAATATTTGCTGTACTGAGCCAGGAGCGTACTCTATGATTCGCCTCATAATTCCTTTTATAACGGGTTGAAGCTGACTACTTCTTGTACTGCTGCATTGTTTTGGATGTTGTCCTTTTCCAAGTCTCCCTATCAGCCTACTGTGAACAATATATAAACATTACTTCATGTTAAAGTGCAGGATATTATTTCATGAAACAGTGAATATTGATGTGCAGAGCCGAGCTGGAAATGACAAAGCTCTCACAACATATAATAAATTGTGTTATATTTATGCAATGACATTGTGTTTTTTCACCAAACGATTATTTCACCATGCAAGAATATATTGATAATTGTTAAACTTAATCATACATAGTTAGGCCATTAATTCCTGTAATTATGTAAATGTCACATTATAATCAATTGTCATCATCATATCATATAGCAGTAAAGTCAATTTTATACCCCATTTCCATTAGTGAATTTTCGAACACCACTGTCATGCACAATCCGTTATAGCTGAAATAGGTAGTTTATCAACAAATTGGTCAAAGGTCAATGGAAGTTAAATAATCAGGTCACTGAGGTAAATATTATGGTCAACAATTACAGCCTCTATTGACTATAGGATCCCAATCCAGACTTAATTAAAAATAAATAGGCCATTAAGACACATCATTAGGTCAAAGGTCACAATGTAATCAATTAGGTCATTGTACATGTACATTAATTCTCCCTTACACCCCTCCCTGATCCCACACATCATACACAATTTCTATATTAGTAATTAGGCCATTTTCAGCCTAAATAGGTAATTGTAGCTCAAGGTCAATATAAGTATGTCATTGCAAGGTCATGTCAAGGTCACATGTTATTAGGTAAACATCTTAGGGTCTTCTAACTTTTTATTACACCTCAATATTTTCATTAGTTCACATAATGCCATGTTCCCCTGCATTCAGTGGTAGCGCAACCACCAAACAGAAAGGTCACAAGAAATGGGCTCAATTCCAGTACACAAAATAAATCCTTTTTGGAAAAAAAAGTGGAATAGCTTCACAAATAATAAAGATATTAAAAAAATTCCAAAAGGGACATAAACTGCATAACATACTTTATCACATAGAAGTGTTTAAATGATTACAGAACAAATTAATTTTTTTGAACATACCTAACAATGGCAATTAAACATTTATGTGCATAAAAACAAATTTATCCCTTGTTTGAAGCTTGAATTTGCATATTTAACCTGCATTGAGCACCATATTGCCCCCTTTATTTGCAAGATGGCGAGTTAAATATGCGAATTTGAGCATCAAAAACGGTGATTAAATGTGTTTTTATGCCCAACATGGTTAACTTACATGTCCCATGGTTCAGTATGCATTGTGCATACGTTGTGCGAGGTTGCTATACATGTTGCATGTTATAACGGTGAAATTGAGCTGGCCCGGATTCTCGACAAGTGCCCAATTATGCATTCTAGCGACACACAAAAATACCAATTCAATTACAATTCCAATTATAAATTCTATATCAAAATAACAGGATGTGAACAGAGCAACCATAGTGGCATAAGCCATAAACATACTCAACGCAAAAAAATAATATCTATTTTCATGCCTGTTTTCATGTGGTTTGGGGAGGTTCGAACAAACCCCCGCTGACTGACTTTGTACGACCAATTTTCAAAACCATGGGGACGGGCCTGATTTTAGAGCAGCTTTATTTAATTTATGCATATAAAGGTACATAATCATGATGGCAAACAAATACAATATATGCAGCATACATTGTATTTTATTTAATATTTGTAGCAGATAATTTGAGTTAAGAGGTTACGTAATATGTAACTGAAAAAAGTAACTGAACATAGCCATTGCATTTTTACAAATTCCAATTACTTTAAAAATAAAAACATCAATTACAAATACAATTCCGGAACTGAAATTAGCTTTCCAAATACAATGTAGTTGAGTCCAACTCTGTGGTTGCCTATGCACTTACTTGGTGTACCATAAATCTGGAATGTAACGATCACTTTGAGGAAAGGTTGACTGTTAAACTCGGCCTTCTGGTGAAAAAGGTTAGACTATTATTGTGTTAAATTTGTCATTGGTGTACAAGTCCACTGTGTGGCTGAAGCTATCATGCCTGCGACCATAGTGACTTAGAATTCCAGAAAGCCTCTCGATCTCAGACTCGGTAACTGTGAGTGTCACTCGGTCTCAGTACAACTCACGTTTTTCAGGAGGCACCTTGCTTATGAAGTAAATGGCTTGCCGTTCGCTTTCAGAGAAAAATGAAAACGCATGTCCCTGAAATCAATTAGTTTTTCAATTACATTGTGCCATGTAACTTTTTAACTCAAATTATTTGCCTCAAATAATAAACAAATATAATATGTTGCGTATATCATATTTTTATGCAGAACAACAATGGAAGTCCAGTGTAGAGTGAAATAGGCAAAATTAATGACAATTTATTAATCACGTACCAACTTTCCATTTACACTCATTAGCACACAATCATAGCCCGTGCCAACAAGCCAGCCCCAAAATGGTATTGACATACATTGCAAACAATTATCTGACATACTACGACAGCTGACCAACATTGATCAAGATATTAGTTAATTTTTCCTTCAGCTACCACGTACAATTAAAGGAAAAAAACAATAACAATTGCTTGAAATCATATATCACATCTTGTAGTACATTTCTATTTCCACAACACCGAAAAATTCATTAGAATTCCATTAATTAATCATTCCAAATAATCCTCTTTTCTACTGGCCTGCCTCGATTATGCATATCTTTCCCACGCTTATCAGCAAGCTTCGACGTGATGTCACTGATGATAAGGAAGTGCTACTAGACAGGGACTTTCCACTCATTCACAGTACCATTGACAGCGATAGCGGTTGTTTAGAAGCGATCGTCTTAATGGTTTATTGTGCTGCATTTGATTGTAATGCAAACAGTAGTAAGAATAAGTTAACATGTAGTTGGTTTAAGTTCCCTACAGAGCCAACTTTGTTTAAAAAAAGAAAACGTCAAGTCGACGAAGCACAGCCGGCTTTGTTCACTTCGAGAAAACCTCTTTCTACTGCAATCCGGACCAGAGAATGTGCAGCCCTGTGTTATCTTGTTGCTAAAATCTCTTTAAAAGAGGATGATGTGCTCACATTATTCCCAGTAGTGGAAGCTATGTTGATGCCACCAATCTATAGAACACAGGCAGCGACACGGGCATTGATGACCACGGTCCACCTAGGATCGAAGCGAGCTGTCAGCACGGATACAGGTGATGTCGGATCATGGTGAATTCGTCCTGGTGAATTCAGACAACATTCTTTGGAGAGTTCGGCCCACAACCCTTGGTAACTTCGGCCTCAGTACACAACGTTCATAATGATCTCGGTCCAAACGATTGTGTTGCGGCCACATGAAGTTTAATGTGTGTCTTTCTGTGAATAAAGCATTCTATTTATTCTCTCATTTGTTAATTGTTATTTTGCTTTTATAGTCTGCGTCCTTTTGGATAAAATATGGCACTATATTTTTTCAATTTTAACACGCAATCAACGAGACGATCATTAGAACTTATACAATTCATTGTATCCTTAAAATTCATATAATATTTAATATATTACACTAAAAACTATAATATCATATTCAGTTGAATAATTTAAATAAAATAAAAATTACAATTATCATATCTTTTTTTTATATTTCCGATTTTTGTGCATTTCCCCTCATCAGGGGAAATTCTCCCCAGTTTTTGTTTTTAATTAAATTAAATACAGAGCAATCACAGCGATAAGTGATTATTGTATTGTGAATACATCAGAGCCACTTGCATATGGTCTTTGATCTGTACAGTGTTTTTCGTCAGATCATTTTGAATGTGAAGTATTCTTTTATTCACACATGCTCACTGTATGAAACAGACAAAGCAGTGTACTTTAACAGTATCTAGTTAAACTTGGCATCCCTTTGATGACAAGTACAGGAATAACAAACCCTTAAAGTAAAGATTTAATCCATTACTAGCAAGAACTGAGTAGATCTTCCATGTCACATCAGTCGCCGAAATCACCAAGCCGAAACAACATGGCAGTTGGGCCGAAATCACCACCACCCGTATCATGATGTTTACTTTCTGAGAGCTTAGTGGTTCAAAATCGTTACATTATACGTTTTATTCTGGAAAATTTACATCGCCATCGCTCACTACAGTAATGCGAGTGAAACTATACTGAAGCATTGCATAGAAATCACTGACTGAATGTAAACCCATGTCATCATTGACAATCACAAAACCATGTGATCGCTCATCTCATTACCTTCAAATTTTTACGCGCAATTTGCGAGTTAATTTTATCTATAAATAATTTTTTTTATTTTGGCATATAGTACAATCCATATTAAACTTTGTGTGCAGCTGCACAAACCGAGAAAGCATTTTAGCTAGTGCGTTGTTGTTAGTCTCTTTAATAAATATTGTATGGCAATTCACCCCGTATCAGTGTGAGCCATCCCACCACATGGTCATCTGAATTCCAGTGTGATTGTTGTGTAATTGTAATTGACTTCAAGTCTGAATAGAATATTATATAATGTGAATACTAGTTTTGGGAATTGGTAAAATTTTCATGATCTATCATTGGTTTATCTAACCGATCGATGATCAATCAGTCATCAATCATAAGTTAATTTGTTTGAAAAAATATGACTGTTTCCATTTGTATTCATCACATTCTGTAATTTTTTAATATATATTATATATATAAATGAAAGAAACAAAATTTTTTATTTGTGGTTCCACCATCGAGAGATATATACATAAACATGCATGGGACCATCACTCGCCGCACCCAGCCGTTTCAATCGAAGAGGTGTGTCGGCCAGACTCGCGTCCAATTGTTTTATTATTTCAATTATGCCCTGCCACTTCGCGAACAGCTGACGGGAATTGAGAAAGTGAGTTCAGTTCTTTCTTTCTATGCCGGACTGTGTTGATGCCATTATCACGAGTGTTAATAATACAGATATTTTTTTGACCAGTAAATAGGATAAGTAGAAGTCTTCTTGTCATGGAGAGACAGTGAATGAGATAAAAATGCAGCAACATTCCTGATCAATATGTTAACACTTTCCATCTGTGCATCGTTGTTTATGCAAATTACATTATCGGAAGTTATCACATTGTTCTAACATCGCATAAAAACTTACATTTAAAATCGTCACGGCATGAGACTAACATCAAAACAATCACCAGAATGGAGCACACAGTAATGTTTAACCAATTAATCAATTTGAAGAATGGCGATGTCGAACGTAAACATGTATTAGTTGTTCCTCTTTTGAGAATAACCTTACACAAGCACCCAGCTGATATATATTAATTGCTGTTACAAATGTTTACATTATTTGTATTCTTGCATGGAAGTGTTTACAAGATATGTGAATCAAATTGCAACGTGAAACAAATAAAAACATACAAACTGCTTAATAAGGTCATGACTTTCATTGAATGAAACCATTATAATGCAAATTTGTTGTTTAAATCTACGATTAAGTATAATAATTAAGCAAAGTTCAATAAGATTTTTCATTAAAATGTCAACAGAGAATATATATTAAAGATACAAAATCTTATAATATTTATAGTTAAAAACACATTCTAAATTCCAATTATATCTATTCTAACACTTTGACCACCTAGATGTGTTTTAATGAACCACAATTTGATAATTTGAAACTCTGTTCATGAATATCAACCTTGCCGTTCAGTCCATTAAGAAACATCCATCAACAATTTCCAATACCTATCAAGTATCAGCAAAGTTAATTGGGGTCAGGCACTGACAGGATCATGCGATTAACACTTACATTATTGAAAAATTATGTTCACCCGGAAACATTCAAATTAAACAGATGGCGTGGTCAGAGTATTTCTAAATGTTCTTAAATCACATTTCACAACCGAATCGGGCCGATGTTATAATATATTAATATAGTTCATACTATATATTATTATTTTACATGATCAGAGTTTGTAAATTTTATTAACGGCTTCAATTGTCAATGGGCTTATAACCAGTGACCATAAACTAAACCTGCAACTTCCAGTTGGACTTGAGTTGCTCGATGTAAATGTCTTAGTGGTATATTGTTCACAGATCTGACTTTGAGTTAAACCTAAAAATGTCAGTTGTAAAGATTTTGTAGTTTTTGAGCGTGGCTCAGTGTGCATTTGTATAGTATTAAATGTATGCTTTTTTAACATTTGCTGTACCAAAACGTATTGTTCAAATTAACAGTGCACATGCAAACTGTACTAGATAAACAGGAAAACTAAAAAAAATTAAAAGTTTTGTCAATTCCTTAATAAATATAATAATGCAAGTGTGAAATACTCATTTAGAGTCGACTTCATATTTAAAATCAGTCAATGAATCAATTTATATAAAATATTTGAAGAAATATTTTCAACAAATAACAGAAACGAAAGTCATGGTTTTGGGCCTGTAAGAGTTTAACAAGATTTGCCATCCAAGCCAAAGGCCCAGATGGCAAGTGGACAAGGAAGCCATTGGCTTATCGAGAGTCCAACAATGTTCATCTACTTATAACCCGCCCTCCTGAGATATGTGTCAACCTTGTTTTTAAACATATTCACACTGCTAGCAGTTACACAATCTGTAGACAATTTGTTCCATTCATTTATTGTCCTCTGTGAGAACGAGTGCTTCCTGATGTCCAATCTACATTGATCCTTTACTAATTTTACCTCATGTCCTCTAGTTCTGCTATCCTTCTTGAGTGAAAAAAACATTTCTATCAATATTTTCATACCCATTCAATATCTTAAAAACTTCAATCTGATCTCCTCTTAACCTCCTTGTCTCTAGAGTTGTTAAACCACATTCTTTCAGGCGTTCTTCATAACTAAGGTCTCTAAGTTCTGGAATCATTTTAGTTGCTCTACTTTGTATGCGTTCAAGCGTATCTATATCCTTACGATATGGTCTCCATGCTTGTATACAGTATTCTAAATGAGGTCTAACTATTGCTTTATAAAGAGGTATAATTAACTTTTTTCCCTTGTATGTTATGTTTCTTATAATCAATCCAAGAATTTGATTACCTTTTGAAGCTGCAACACCACACTGCTCTGAAACTTTCATATCAGCGCTTATTGTAACTCCTAAGTCCTTTTCTTTTACAGTAGTACCCAGAACAGTATCTCCCATTTTATAGTTTACATTCAAGTTCCCATGTCCTGTATGTAGGCATTTACGTTTCCCAAAATTGAACAACATCTGCCATTTCTCAGACCATTTCACTAATCTGTCTAGATCGTTTTGTAAATGTTGTTTATCACCATCAATATTAACCTTTCTAAACAGTTTTGTGTCATCCGCAAATTTCAGTACGTTACTTTTTATACTGTCGTCCAAGTCATTGATATAAATTAAGAATAATATAGGTCCTAATACTGATCCTTGAGGTACCCCACTCAAAACCGATTTCCAATTTGAAACTTCTCCATCTACTACAACTCGTTGTCTTCTGTCAGTCAGCCATTGTTCTATCCAGTCAGTTATGCTATCCCTGATACCATGGGCTTTTAATTTAAGTAGTAATCTTTGATGTGGCACTTTGTCAAAAGCTTTCTGAAAATCTATGTAGATAATATCTACTGGGGATCCCACATCTATCCACTTAGTGATTTCTTCCAAAAAACAACATATTTGTTAAGCATGACCTCGCTTTAAGGAATCCATGTTGAGATGAATTTAATAATTTATGCTTAACGAGGAAGTCCACCATATGGTATTTAATTAACCTTTCTAATAATTTACAAATCACTGACGTTAAACTCACTGGTCTGTAATTCTCTGACTTATTTCTCGAACCCTTTTTAAATAATGGTATGATGTTTGCTTCTTTCCATTCAAATGGAACAACTCCCTCTTTTAATGACAAGTTGAATACTCTTGCAAGTGGTATACTGATTTGTTCTACTGTTTCCATTAGTAATTTTGGAGGAATCCCATCCACTCCTGGTGATTTGTTATCCTTCATTGCCTTTATTTTCTTAGCTACCAATTCTGGAGTTACAACTAACGGACCTAAATAGTCAGATTTAGCCCCCTGAAATTTAGCATCAGCAACTGGTAATGAACTAATATTTTTGGTAAACACTGAACTGAAGTAACCATTTAGGTCTTCCGCCATTAAAAACCTCTGTGATATTATATTTCCAGCACTGTCTTCTAGAGGTCCAACCTTGTCTTGTACGTTTTGTTTACTCCTGACATATGCATAAAAACTCTTGCTGTCATTTTTTATGTTACATGCCAGTTTTTGCTCATAGCTTCTTTTAGATTGTCTGATTTCAGTTGTAGCTGCATTAAGTGCCTCTTTATATTTTGCATAGTCTTCTTCCTTTCTGGTACGCCTATAAACCCTCCACATAGTTTGTTTTAGCATTATTTTTCTAATTGCCTCTTTTGACAAGTGTTTCTTTCTACACCGTTACTAATACATAACCATTTGCAACTACAATTAAGAATACCACACAGCATATTAATTTCATGGGCCATGCCATACTGTTAGATAACCCTATGTCACAAATGTCTAGCAAAATTTGCTTGCCAAATGAAAATATATTTGTATACACCTATTCATATACTTGCCAATAATATATGCCATAATATGGTCATGCTATTTGTGTCTAAACTCGACTTATATAACTTATTTTTTACTAAACTAGTCCTCTGTCTGAGAAATTAGCACTTTTGTTTGAGACTGTATTGGTTCTGCTCTGTGTATGCCGGCTCACAAAAGAATATAAATAATAAGTTATTGATATCCTTTGGCCTCACTTAAACTTCACTCGTAGTCAAGGTTACCTGATTTTTTTATAGAACTGCGCATGCGCTTACTGGTCACGCTGGTTAACATGTCAGCCATCAGTTAACCAGAGAAATGACTGGAATCTCCAACTTTTAGAACACATTCTGAGTAAACCACTGATATTCTTGATTTTAGTTGCACACGGTCATGGTTAGTTTTTATTATCTCTTAGGTGCATAGCATAGTCCCAAAACAAAACCGTTACTTTTGTTTTGCTTTAATGATTGTTATGCTTTATTATAAATTTTTTTTATTTATTCTATTGTGTAAACCATTTCGTTATAAATATATTATTAATTAATAATAATATTTCATCATATTTATGCATTATTTGTTAGACTGATACATTTACTTATTCGTAGTATTATTTTTGGCTGGCGTAGCGTCGCGCTGCGACCGGCCGACTGGTACGGTAGCGCCAACGGGCCTGGTGTCACGTGCGAACATGCAATCAACAAAGTCGGCGTCTGTTCTCATGCAACATGAGCAAGGTCACTGTATATTCGTTTAAACGGACGACTTGGAATAGCAGGTTTAAAATGCTTAGCCATCCTATTATGTTAATAACAAATTAAGCAATGCAACTCCAATTTATATGTAAATAAGCAGTAATAGAATGTTATATTGGAAATCGGCATTAGCTAAATTTAAAAATTACGACGTACAACATTTCGAGTGACACCGCTGCACGTCGCAAATGAGAACGATTTGCGCCGACGTCTTGTTAGTTTCAGTTCGTTTTTTCATGATTTCACCGTTGTCAGCAATGCTTATGTTATAATAAGTTTATCAGGACATGTAAGTATCACAGTTGAACTACGCATTTTATTAGTGATGCCCAAGTGTTACTGATTTCACGGCATGGGAGCGAATTTGCGCCAAGCCGACAAGGTGTAAGCGGTGCGCGCCGTTTTGGAGCCATTATGTTTTTCAGCGCGGCGTGACCCAATTATGTGAGCGAAGATGGCGGACGCCAAATTGTATATTGCCGTAGAGATTATTCGGACACAGCGATTATTGATATGTGTTCGCATCACTTGTGAAGGCCTGGCGTTGTTCATGAAGTAACATTGTAGTCCTCGTGTCGCAATGTCACCTGCCAATTTGTCACTGCATTAATTTTCTTGGTATTTTGAGCGCCGTAGATTGTGTATCATCGTCGACGTCGGATATCCAAATCACGTGATTACTTATTGCGAGTCCTATGCTGTGGCTATGACAAAGTAATTGTGCTAAACTGTACATGTTGGATTGTTTTGTCATTGTGTAGTGAAATTTGATGCTATTAAATTTAATTTTATTTTAGTAGTCCAAAACTGGGGTAATAAGATAAATTAACAATTTCTTCATAGATTGCAGTTGAAATACTCTAATATTCCACATTAATATAAACTTTATTTTTTATTTACTTATTTGATTATGTTACAAGATTAAAAAAAAAAATGTGAAAAAATAGCTGCAAAATTATATCATTTTGAGAAAATTCCCACATAAATAAATGGCATACATATAAGTATGATAGTGTCATTGATAACTTTACGGAAAAAAATTGGTTAACAAACGAATTACGTTTGATACACCACCATGAATAAGTTTGCAAAAAGTTGAATGACAGCTTAAAGTGGCAGTGTATTTTTGACACAAACCTTTCACCAATCATAATTCATATTCGTGTGATTTTTCCTACATTTCAGAAGCGTCGATACGCCAAATTGCAGCTTAGTAAGTGTTGTAGTTTTTCTAAAACGGCAAATTTAGCATCATTTCCTGGTTGTTAGTGATAGCAGAAATGTTAGTAGATGTGTATCAAGCTTGAAATGTGATGTTTTTCACTGGCATTTTACGTATTATTGACAAAACAACAGCCATTTATTGTATTGACATGTCCGCTTAATTTGTCGTCCCCACAATGGCCATTGAATCTGTATTTGTAACGTGTTGTCGTCTATGATATCAGGTTACAGCTGTCTGACAGACGTGGCTGGGCGTGTTTATGATCGTTTTGCTTGGCCCGTCATCCGTGGAGTCACCAGGTCACATCTTCTTGGCCGTTTCCAACACTAACATATTTCACCATTCCATCCTTTAAAAAAGCAGTCTTGGAAATTCCCCTGATATCTTAGAAACACTGACAATGTTTCCATAGTAACAACTGCGAGAGCTATGATGTTCGAACCAGCTATATATTCATTCGCCGTGAAAGCAGAATATATCATCTGGTTAATGTGATTCCTGTACACATCAGCATTATATCTACCTAACTAAATCATGTCCTTAAGTGTCAGTGAAGCATGACAGCCCATGACAACATGTTATTCGGTACAGCGGTGAAATTTAGTGGTCGCCAATGGTGCCCAAAACTGGCTTCAGGCGACTCTAATTTTTGACTAAAGTAGCCCGGATTGCGATTCCAAATATTTACAGAGCTGCAATATTTTAGACCCAGCAAAAATAAACGGAATGTCAATAAACATCTCAGAAGTGAAGTCCTGGATATACGTTAACCATAAATCATGTATTTGTGACACGTTTGACATTGCAAGAAATGTTGCCAAACCGTATCTGAAGCGATATCAGTAGGGAGCATTCATTGTATTTTTAATCAACCACATCAATGCTCAATGTGTAACTGAACGGTCATTCTACATTGAAATAATAACTGGTCATGTTAATGGGCTTGGTGCCGCGTTGCGCCACTTTTATATATACAAGAACTAATGCCCGTCCCCAGGACGGGATTACGTGTTAGGTTATACGTGACAGTCATGATTGCAATGTTCACCAAATGCCTCAGGCCAACATGCCATCAATACGCTCGAACGTATTGCCAGAAACAACCGTGTCACACACGTCAATACTCATTGAATGTTCAAAATATAGGTCGCGTGGATTCTTGTGCTGGTTGTAGAATAGTAGAATATCTGCTTTCTACTGTCTTTTTATTGTGTATTGGTCTGCGATCTCAGGTGCATGCTTTCTACTATAATAATATAAACCGCCCATATGGCGCTACGTACTCTCAAATGATTTACGTACCGAAGTATTCGCTGCTAAGAACCCTTGATATATGGGGTATTTAAAAAAATAAAGGCGCTACATTTCATTAGTGGTGTCGTAGATCATTCCCTGATAGTTTGTCGCCCAATGTGCAAGCCATCTAGGAGAAAAACGTGAACATAACCACATATAAATGTACATACAAAAAATATACACTATCTCGATTATAGTTAGATTTAATTATCTCCATGGTGCGCAGAGCGCTTCTGGTGAATTAATCGGGAACCTGGCTAAAGTTTCTCTAGGCTATGGTAAAATCAGGTCCCGTAAAAATGAGCTAAACTCACAGTTTAGCTCATTTCAATTCACAGGACCTTATGTCCTGTGACGCTTGGAGACTTTTCGCGTAGACTGTTGGTGTACCTTGCTATGAAAGAAAAACAACCTGTGTATAATTATATACTGTATTTTATTCAGTATTACGTATCACATTCTATTGAACCTGCGTTAAAAATAAATGTTTCAAAACTTTGTTTTTGATATTTTTTAATTGTCGTTGATATCGTTCATACATTTTATCTTCAAAGTATTTACTTTCTATCATCAAAGTATTGATTAGCAAGAAGGCTATGTAAGAAGCTGTTGGGCTACTTCACTTTGCAAGGTTGGTAGCCCGACTGGCTACCTTCCATGACTTTCTAAATCTTACCCCTGCGGTATCAGGACATAATCCTCTAGGAGAAAATCCTAGGATAAAATGATCAAGATGTAATCATCTACATACTAGTAAATGTTACTGCATAATATAGTTTTAAAATATACTTGGCTTTATAAATACATCGCAACATCGTTCTGTCTGAACTGGTATAATAACATGATTCGATGATGCTGTTATTCAATTTGCCAAAATATTGACCCCAGAAACTTGAAATAATCCAGCCTCAAGTGAACTGGCACAGAACGAAGTGAGAAAACAAAATGGCGGATTAGTAAATAAAAAGCTTAGATGGCGCAGACAGCGTGTTTGTAACATGCTCATTCACATGTATTCAAATAGGCCAATCATGGAGCTTTCCAAAGGTGTAACGTGTTACATATTTAGATACTATGAATGGAAGTGTAAATGTTTTCTGCAGGACGTAGTAAAAGCAGCCAAATATGAGCACCAACTATGTGACTAATTTTGTAAGCTAGATCGTCATTAGCTGTCATTGACTATGCTCATGAATAAATACGAATCGGAACGAAGAGTGATTCAGCTTTCCAATGATATCATTTGTTCCCATTTGAGGTACTGGTGACGGGGAAAAAATTTTCCTACAAAGTGATACCAAAATCGACCGGAAGGCTTTTCGCACTGATCGTGCGGGCCAAATTCGGCCCAGTGGTCTCTCCCATGGTTAAATTATGATATATAACTATTGTTGCATGACTTTGTGAACGTACATTTAAAACATTTTAGTTGCTGTGAGAATGTAGTTAAACATGACTAAATCATGTCCTTAAGTGTCAATGAAACATGACAGCCCATGACAACATGTTATTCGGTACAGCGGTGAAATTTAGCGGTCGCCAATGGTGCCCAAAACTGGCTTCGGGCGACTCTAATTCAGATGGCGGATTAAATCAAGCTATTCACTCATCAAACGTTGTGATGATAACAACAGTCGTTGATTACGTTTATTAACCCTTTAACACTTAAATTGTAATTGTGAAAACAGTTCCAGTTTCCTTCTTTTACCTGGGACTAGTAATCTTGTGTAGCACAGTTAATTAAAAAAATCTACTTCACTAATAATTGTAAAAATATGAATGAGGTATAATTTTAGTGCTAAAGAAACGCTTTTGGCCGTTATGAGGAAATTCGGCAACAGCTGTGCTTAAAGGGTTCATTTTTTATTTTCATTATTTCAGTTTTTAATATGACGATAATCTGAATAGATTAAATAAATCGTGGTATGGTGATGGTCACACACCAAATTGCACTTTACAACTAACTAATTATTACTATAATTATTGTCATATTTGCGACTGTATTCGCAACTTGGAACCCTGTCCTTTCAAACCTGCATTTTTGCACTCTGCGGTGGGTGATCAGGCTTCGATGATAGATGTTCAGTTGGTTTAGCCAAATCCATTGATCAGTTATGAAAACCAAACCGATTTCCAACAATAGTCGGAAGATAAACTGTGCTGTTGTTATGTCTGCAAGCCGTGTATGTGAACACATTTTTTAATAGTTTTGATGACAAAACAATAATATGTTTGTTTGAATTTGTAGGCAACAGTGGCAGCAAGGATGACAACAAAGAATGCAAAACCATCATTCTCAGCCTACAGGTGTCACTACTGTGCGTACAAGGCGTCGTCGTTTCAGAACGTTGTGGGTCATTGCGTTGGCAGCCATGCCGAACATGAGATTGCTGTCTGCCAGCCAGTTCTAGATCATTCCACTGGGCGGCTGTTGACAAAACGGCAGCGATTTGGCATCACGCCAAAACAGCACTTGAAAACAGGTCAGAAGATCGTTTGTTCACTTGATCGACTTGCTCTTGGTGTTATTGATATCGACTCTAATGTTGGTGTCCAGTCAGTCTGCACACCTACAGAGACTGACCAGCAACGGCCAAAGAATGACCACGGGTCTTCTGAGAGTGACCGCAAAGCCTGTGAGAATGAGAAAAGGGGATCAGGTCAAAAACCGAACAGCAGAGCCTCGGGGAGGGAAGACAACCAGAAGATTGGGAGTCGGAAAGCGGACAAGAAAGAGGATACGAGGCTGGGGAATTTGCAGGAAGAAGATGCAAGTGATGACCGATATTCAGAGAAAGACAGCGACAATGAAGGAGAGGAAAAGGCTTCTTTACAGGTACATTGTTGTGTACTTAGATTTAGCAGGGTTTGAAAGCTTATCCTGGGTCTAAAAAAAAATTATTTCAAATTGGGTTAATTCTACATGAGGTCAACTATGAAAAGGCCGAGATGTTCTCGACTGCCCTCCAATTTTTATGGAATTTTACATGTTAGGCCTCTTGTGAGACTTACTCATGCCAAGGGTTACACTGTTTAAATTCAGAGATGTTGCAATTATCAGTAATAGTAAAAGTGACAAGATTATGTATTACCTCTAAACACTTTGTCCCTTATGATGCTTAAGTGCCAAGTTTGGTTTTAAAGTAAAGCTAAGACGATGCCCTATCCATAAATAGTTGAACAAAGTTGTTACAACAGTTACTTTATTTTTAGGAAAATAGCATCGGAGATAACCAAAATTTCTTCTTAATGGTCAAGTCTGATTTTGATAAAATTTGACTTTAACAAGGTTATTGTATCAATAAGTTTCATACATAAAGTTAGAGTGTGCCGCTGAGACACGCGCATTGAAGTGGCAATGTTGATGCTATTATAGATTGTGCAAAATTTAGAGTTGAAGGCAGTGTAGGTAGTGTTTGTCACTGCCTTACATGTCACCTTTGTGTTCATTGTTTACAGCTGTATCTGCCCGTGTCTGATTGGCTGTCAGACGAGGAATATTCCACTAACAAGACAGGGAGGAGAATGAAACAGCCACAACAGGACAAGGACTGCATGCTAGGAAACTCTGTCTCCACAACCAAGCAGCCAGCAGTGGTACGTTTTGTGTTGTGGTACATCGTGGTTCAGTCAGGTTAGGGAATAGTCATAGAGACAAATGTTATCAGGGAAAAGTTGGAGAATTTGAATGATTTAAGGATACAGGCTCCTCGTGAAATGGGTGTATGTCATATCTCCAAAACTACTCATTGTATCTTAACAAAATTTGCAGGGTATAATGTATGTATAAAAAGAAGGTTACCCATGAGATAGTTTGCAATTTGCATAACCGTAACCATGGTAACCATCTTAGAATTGCTGATAGGTATGGTTTTGTGGGAAGTCCCATGAAAAATTTTTAAAATGTAGGTCTCATTTTCTTATTTATTCTAGTAAGTAATATATCAAGTTGTGCAATGAAGTAGTTTGGATGGAAAAAAACCCCACTATGTGGTCTCTCGGACACATATGATTGAGTTCAAAATCACTCATTGCACAGAACCATGATGCATCTGTGAGCAGTGAAAATTTCAGCATCTTTGTAACTTTTTTCGGGGGACTTTCCACAAATCTGAAAATATGTGAAAATGTTGTTCTGAGAAAAACGACAAAAACAGAATACTAAAGTACAACTATCAATACTGTCTCTAATATTGCACTGTTGTGGCCATATTTCAACAAGGAATTATATATAGATTCAAGAAAGTAATTAAAAATGTATTTTTAATACACATTTGTAATAAAATGTGAAATAATAATATGGAGAGTGCGGGATTCGTCAACATTCTCAAGAGGAAATAACATACAAAATTCAGTTCAAATGGCCAGTCTCGCTCAGTGTCCTCGTGCGTCATAGACGACTCCCTCAGAAGCTACCATCTTGATGTCATGTTGCAACTTCTGCATGGCCCTTCTTTTCCTGGATGTCTTGGTCTGTGCGGCCTTGTCGGCAACTCGAAGACGAAGCGCGTCAAGCTGGGCAGTGACTCGCAGCAACGTCTTGCCCGGTGACACACCCAGACTACTGATGGCATCAGACAATGCACCAGCTCCCTTGTTGTATGACATCACTGCCAGGGCAACCGCAATCTCTGTCGTCTTCTTGCCACAATACTTTGCCTTCGGTGCCCTCCTCCAAACCGTCAAGTGTAAGCTCTCGTTTGCATTGGAGGTCACCTGATTGATTGATCCTGTGGTATGTCCGATGGTGAAGGCCACCCTTGATGTTGAGCATGGCAAACATGCGCACCATCTCACGCTGGCCGATCCCCACCTCTCGTGCTGCCAACACTGCACGGTGGTTGATGTCAAATGGCTTTCTTGACTGCCGCTCAGTGGTGTCGATCTGTGGGCTGCTGTAGTCGATGTTCCCATATGTGCATCTTGAGCAAACAACTTCAACTTTCTGGGTATAACCACGGCGTAGTTCATCATGGGTCTTGAGAGTCAGCGTGCTGTGCTTGCATGTTGGGCAGAGTAATAGGGAAATCAGTGCATCCATCTTTTTCTTATGCAGGACAATGTAGAAGTCGTCATTGTCCTGATCTTCAATCTGCAGTCTGTCAGCTGAGAAACAGAAAAAATGTAAACAAATTATTGTGCTTGGGAATACTGAGATGCAAACTTTTACGCGCGCGCGCGCGCACACACACACACACACACACACACACACACACACACACACACACACACACACACACACTCACTCACTCACTCACTCACACGTAACACGTAACACTATGATAGTGTATGGGAATATTCCAATGTAAACTTTTGCACAAACACACGCACACACACACATACACACACACTTGGAGTGACAGACCAGTGTAATCTAGTCTAACGAAAGTCTGAAGTATGGTATAATACTGAGAGACTGCTATCAGAATTCATAACAATAAGCTTATATTTGATAGTTGATATTTGTGGTATCATACTCGCAACTAAACAGTGTTAGTTTCCGCTTGCTGGCAGACATCGCTGGTGTTGCTGCAACTATGACGGATTCTGGCGTAGCCGCTAACTCTGGACATAGCCGTGTACCCATAGCCGTAGACTCTAAGGCGGTTGCATTTGCCGGCACCATCACCGACGTTGCCGGTACTGTGCCCGTTCCTGTTTCGTTGGCAACATCATTCTGGCTGCCCACAATGGCAACATCAGTTATCACTGCATCTAATTCAGTGAATTTTCCTGGATAATTTGCGCGTTTTTGTTCCAAATCGGTGACGAGTACGAAACTTGCGATATGCTTCCGACATCGTTGTTGTGACTACCAAAATGCGTTACGCTGATTGGTTGTCCTGAGCACGTGGCTCATGCAAATGAATGGATGACGCACAGATCTCCCAAATCGCGTAGCAACCGGGGATTCCTCGATTTTGATTGGCTAAAGAGTGGTGGTTTCCCACAGCTGTAGTTAATTTAGTATTAACCTTTGCAGAATGACGTTTCCGGAAATGGAAATGCCATTCAATTCGTAGTAAAACGATACCAAACATGGCGTGTTTCATTTCGGATTTTGTGTCGTATTGTAGCTTCTAAATTAGGCCTATTCAAGCGGATTTAAATGACTTGTTACGCGACATGACGATTTTTAATGTTAGGGTGGGTGCTTATTTAAAGGTTTTAAGAACATCTATGATACAAGTTCAGCAAAATTCACTTAGGAAAGTGTGTACTAGACATTGTACATGCCAAAAAATGTGGTTTTAGAAAATCAACGAATTTCACAGTTTTAGTTATTTCACAAGGCACGTGTATCCTTAAGTGGAAGGTCAGGGAAGTTTGCCTTCCTAGATAAATTTGAGGGGGAGCAGATGATAGCAAGGTAGTTTATTTGCATTTTCAAGTGAAATTATGTAGTTAATAATATTGAGGTGTAGATATCAAATTAAAAAGGGTGGATTGGATGATTGTGTGAGCTGGGAGGGCGTATAAAGTTATTTGTTGTAATTTCAGTCGGAAAATTATGTTTTTATCCGGGAATAATATTTGTTACCTGTGTGGTGTGAGTACAGTTTAGAAATATCATGTCAGAAACTACACATTTTGGCAGAACTCAAAAATTAGGTTTCAACACTATCCTATTCACTGAATTGAACTGTTTTGTTTTATAGCAATTCTTCCAACCTCCATTGTCTACACCTGTGTATTGGAAGTCGTCATAATTATAATTTCTCAAAGCGGCATATCATTTACCATTTGTGTGGACTTTGTATGTGGAATGTGAATGAAATCAATTATTAACCGTGGGAGTGTCCACTGGGCCGAATTGGGCCTGTACGATCAGTGTGCGAAAAGCATTCTGGCCAATTTTGGTATCACTCTGTAGGAAGAATTTTCGTTTCCATCGCCAGTACATCACACGGGAACAAATGGTATCATTGGAAAAGCTGAACCACTCTTCGTTCTGATTCACATTTATTCATGAGCATAGTCGATGACAGCTAATGACGATCTAGCTTACAAAACGTGTCACATAGTTGGCACCCATTGAATGAAGCCATTAGTGAATCACACTATTATACTAGTTCAGACAGTTAGAATGATGTTGCGGACTTTTTTTTTTTGAGGTAAATATCAGGAAGTTGCCATTGTGGCTTCACTGGCTTCAACAGCCTGCACTTCCACAGTAAACGATGGGGGACCAACATATTTCAATTATTTTTGTTTTATTTTGTAGCTATTATGTATGGCTACATTTTTCTAATTGGACATAGGACATGCATTTTTTTAATGAAATTCAAAAAGTAATATCCCTATGATAAGGTTATTTAACAAGATTTAACAAGATTGCCATCTCGAACAACAAGTTCCAGATGGCAAGTGGACAAGGAAGCCATTGGCTTATCGAGAGTCCAACAATTTTCTCATCTATGTGTAGCCCGCCCTTATCATATATCTGTCAATTCTATTTTTAAACATATTCACACTACTAGCATTAACACAATCATTTGGCAGTTTGTTCCATTCATTTATCACCCTCTGTGAGAAAGAGTACTTTCTCATGTCCAACCTACACTGCTCCTTAACTAATGCTACTTTGTGTCCTCTGGTTCTACTGCCTTCTTTAAGTTTGAAGAACATATTCCTATCAACATCCTCATAACCGTTCACTATTTTAAACACTTCTATTTGGTCTCCTCTTAGTCTCCTGGTCTCTAATGTTGTCAAACCACATTGTAATAAGCGACGTTCGTAACTAAGGTCTTTTAATTCTGGAATCATCTTTGCTATCATTTCAGGAGTTACAAATAACTGCCCTAAATGTTCTGATGTATTGCCCTCAAATTTAGTCAGTGGAACTGGAAGTGAGCTGATATCTTCTGTGGTAAAAACTGAGCTGAAATACTCATTCAGGATCTCTGCCATTTGGAACCCATCTGAAATTATGTTTTCACTGTTGTTTTCCAGTGGTCCGACCTTATTTCGAACTTTCTGTTTACTCCTTACATAAGCATAGAAACTCTTGCTGTCATTTTTTATATTACCTGCCAATTTTTTTTCAAAGGTTCTTTTAGATTTTCTAATTTCAGTTGTAGCTAGGTTAAGTGCCTCTTTGTAGTTTGTGTAGTATTCTACATTTCCAGTGTGTTTATAGACCCTCCACGGCATCTGTTTGTGAGCAATTTTTCTAATAGCTTCTTTTGACAGGTGTTTTTTCCTGGATCTTTTCCCTTGTTTTCTTAATGGAATAAATTTCTCAATAATGCCCTCAATCTCATATTTTAAACAAGTCCAGCATTCTGTTGCTGTCTTGTTCTTCAGCAAGTTATTCCAATCTAAATTTGCTAGATATGTTCTCATCACTTTATATTTGCCTTTGTTGAAGTTCCTCCTCCATTGTTTTTTATATGTATTCCCTGTCTTTACTTTTATATTAAAATGGATTTGGTTATGGTCACTTGAACCCAAAGGTTCGTGTACTTTAACATTGTCAACTAATTCATTTTGAGAAGACAAAATTAAATCTAACACATTCCCACCTCTGGTTGGTTCCAAGACATGTTGAGTAAGGAAATAATCCTGTGTTAGAAGTAGAAACTGATGGTCGTCCCCTCCAGCAGTAGTTTCTATCATTTTATTATAATGAGTCTTTAGCAACGAAATGATACATTAATCACATTTGTGCGATAATTATTAGCGATGTTACAATTTTTTTAAAGCACCTGTGTGAATAACCAATTTGTGTACACCGTGGAGATTTATCATTGGTCACACCTAGGGTTAAGCTTCCTAGCAATCAAGCCACACTGCAGAATTTTTAGTGTTGACATGTTTTGTTCTTTTGGAAATCCACCTGATTTCTTTGATATGCTGACGATGTTTCCATAGTAACGATATTCGAACCAACTATATTCGTTTGCCGTGAAAGCGGAACATATCGTCTGGTTACTGTATTAATTCAAGATACACATCAGTATTATATCATGTCATTAAAGATCATTCTCAATGGTTGGATACATTTACTTGTTTTCACTCGTTCTGGATAGAACTGTATCCCCTTATTCATATCCAGTCATAAAATTGTAAAAGTTACATTAATTTAGTCATAAAACGGGGGATATACCTAAATTCCTGAAGGCACTTTCTGAATCCAGTTTGTGGATTTTTGTCAGTAGATGTCAGGCCGTGTGACATCATTTTGGCCAAACAAACCAACTTTTCCTACGCCGGTTCATAGGTACTTAACTTTTAGCAAGATTTCAATCACACAAAATGTCGAGCGACAGCAATTCTGACATAAACTTATTGGTTCAGGTCATTCCGTACATGTACAAGTCAACAACGCGGTCACAGCCACAAAAAAGTTAGTAGCGACAGCGAGTTTTGTCAAACCACGTCTGATTTATTGGCTGAAGCCTTCGAATTCACGCCGCAGTAACCAAATGCCCGGGATCAAAAGCCTCAAAAATAACATCATTGTGTTTACAATGGGTAGTACCATGCTTATTTATTGATCAAACTGTTTTTAAATTCCATGTTTAGTGTGTACAACCTAGTAGTCACAGTCATCAAGTTTAGCCTAAGCATGGAAGTTGGACCAGCAGGCTACTTTGTCTTTGCGTTACTCGGTGGTTTGATTAGGAATATTGGAAATACTTGGACAATGTATGATTTGACTGCCAAAATATGTTGATATATGCAGGGCTGGAGTCCATTCCTTTTAATCGATTCCAAATCCAATTCCTTTCAAATCCTTTTTTACAATTCCAATTCCTGCTGAAATCTTTCAATTCCAATTCAATTCTTTTTCCGAAATAATTCATAATAATATAATTTCTAAGTTTTCTATTTAAATTATTATGTACAATAAATTTGAAGCATTCAGCGTGAGCACGTTCACACAAAGTCTGTCTGTAACTTCTGTGATGAATACATATCACACCTCAGTTAATGCACAGGTGAGCAAATGGACTTCCAGGATTGCAGTTATCTAAATGGGACTGAAAGGATGAGTTGTATTGTTGAGCACAAATGAAAACATTTAATACTTTCTCACAACCTTACCTCAAAGGGAAATACATAGACTCTACTTTTACACCAAATTGAAGTCATTTAACCATTTGTGACACTAATGTGAGAAAATGGACTTCCAGGGCTGATTTCCATATTTTCTAAAACTCACTTATTTGCACTGCCTAATTTACACTGGAAGTCTAGCACATATCCAGCTACTTAACTGCAATTATTAACAGCAGGCTTCTATTGTGCACACATGTCTGTCTTTTGATCATGATTTCTTGCCTCAACAAGTCAACCCTACTAACTGGGCCTATCTGCTAAAGCCTGCTGTTGTTTCATTGTTTATATGAGCTGATAAGACATGTTTGTCGTTTATGGACTGCTGGAAGGTGGTGTTTGGACAGATCAAGAAAATAGGATCAATTCCTTTTTGCTCAATTCCTTTTGCTCAAAATCTTTCGATTCCTTTTGGAATTGACCCCTGCCCTGGATATAAGTAATTTTTAACAACTGTATTCATCTAACAGTCTCGCCTTTGCACTGGCTTGCCCTTTGCGATTTTGTCATAGCACAGAGCACAAACTGCCTCTCGGTCTACACTAGCTATTATTTAAAATCTATGTATGTTGCAGTGTTTTCATAGTGTTTAAAATAATTAAACTGACGTCACACCTAAATTCATTGTTTTTTGCCCCACTGCAACATATAAGCTTTTAATGTGCGCAGATGTTCTGCATTGCTATGAAATGACAAATGTTTGTTGATGTTTTTTGGCCAGGCTGCCGTCACATTAGCTTTTATTGAAAAATAATAACACTATTTGTTAATGCATTCCAAACTACTAATACAACTGTTTGTTATCATATATCACGATTTCTAAATTGTTTACATTTAATCTTTAAACCAGCAAATATCACTAACATAGTTTATTGTGCCTTTGAGCCAATAAAAACGGATAACAGAAATGGCCTATGACCCCGACCTGGTGACCACGCCAGATAACTGGCCAATCGAAATGATCGTAAACACACCTTGCCACGTGTTTGTCAGATGGCTGGCATAACGTGATATCATAGACAACAACACGTTACAAATACAGATTCAAAGCCCATTGTGGTGGCAAATTAAGGGGAAATGTCAATATTACAAATGGCCATTATGTTTTGTCAACAATACATAAAATGACAGTGAAAATCATCACATTTCAAGCATGATATGCTTATCTATCAACATTTCTGTTATCACTAACAATCAGGAAACGTTACCTGATTCGATTTATTTATTTTTTATTACAACAATCCCGATGCTGCAATTTGGCATATGAACACGTCTTACATGTAGGCAACTTTACACGGTTTGGAATTACGATTGGTGAAGGGTTTTTGTCAAAAATATACAGCCACTTTAGGCTGTCATTCAACTTTTGCTTAATGTTAACCAAATCCTACCTTAAAGTTATCAGTGACAGTGTCATACTTATATGTGTCATTTATTTCTTTGGGGATTTTCTCAAAACAATATAATTGGCATTTTGTGACTATTTTTTCACATTTAGGAAAAAAATATTTAATTTTGTAACATAACCAAATAAATAAAAAACTCCAAATTTTATTAATTTGGAATATTGTATAGTATTTCAACTACAATCTGTGAAGAAATGGTTCGTTTATCTTAAAAATTTCTACTGAAACTACTCAATTCAAGACAAGCATATTATAGCCACCCAAACTACTTTAATAGCTGAAAATATTATAGCTTGTATTAGTAGGCAGTGAACATATATGGGATCTGATAATAGTTTGTGAAATCAATGTTGTTTATTGGTAAACATAGGAAAAATTAATCACCAGAGAACTACGTTTATGATGTTTTCCAGAAATATTATTCACTGTAATAAATAAGGTATGAATGTTATTTTTGTGCAGATGACGACAGACGCTAACATCGTGGATGTTCCCAACCACACTGACAGTGTGGCAACTGTATCAGAAGCGTTTGACACAAACAATTCAAGTGACACAAGTCAAATAACGAATGGTGGTGTCGTGTCGGGTGGACAGCTGACAATCCAAAACAGCGGATGGGCGAGTCAACTAACTCCGTGCATGTCGCAGAGCGGCAACATGATCCTTATCAACGACAACACATCAAGAAGCGGGGGCGCCTTGAAGCTCATGCCCGAAGACAAGGTGTGTCTCGTGCCAGTAGATGTCTGCACTGGGCAGATTGTCGACAATCTGCCGAAACTTCTTGTTCCGCTAAAACGCAAATCAATGCTGAAGTCGTTGACGGACGACGTAACCGAGATTTCTTCTGGTGGCAGCGATAAACAACACTTAAAGATTATCAATGTGAAATCTTTGGCCAATGGGCAGAAGGAGAGTGCCCCCGAGGTCCCACAAAACCAGCAATTGACACTTACATTCCGACTTCCATCGCCTGGCCAGGGCAAGCCCTTGCCAGTCGTTGACCAGTGCAAAGTCCTAGCCAAGTCCGTGACCACTACAGAATCATCAACATCCACAAAACTTGACCACAGTGGTAAGAATGCAATCGTGCAGCTTCCATACCCTGGCGCAGCGCCAGTGGACAATAAACACATCTACGCCATTCATCAGGAGCCGTCTAGCATGCAAGTGGTGCAGACAATATCCGACACTGATCCACCAAACATGCTTGAGATCGGCGGCATCACCGTAGAAAATAGCGATCTGCTCAGTCAGGCTGTGTGGTTCAAAGGCGGAGAACGAGCCGTTAACTGCATCACATACTCATATGATACATCGTGTCACTTGACGTCTCCTGGACTCATCATCACACCACGTGTTGTGGACGGTCATGTGGCTGTGGAATCAGAAATGTGCGAGGTACGAACACGTCGCTTCAAGAAGCTCCAACTGTCGGAGTTGGGGCCGGATCCGGGAGACAGCGGACCCACTAAGACGATCCCCATGCTGGTGAGTGAGCAAAGTCTGCAGCGCTTCTCCGACATCGAAAAAAAGTCGCAGAAATGTGCGTTCAGTGCTGCCCTGGTGGACGACAAGGCAGCTACTGATGGTGTAAATGATGTGAGCGTCAAGGAAGAACCGGAGACCCAGGAGGGGGGTGGTGAGAAGACCCTTCCCCAGGAGGGGGGTGGTGAGAAGACCCTTCCCCAGGAGGGGGGTGGTGAGACCCTTCCCCAGGAGCCAGCAAGTAAATCTACAACTGACATTGTACTGGGTAATGGCAGGCTAACTGAAGATCCGACTACAAGTGATGCTGTCATTGACGCAGCTGAGAAATCTTCAACAGCAGAAGCTGATGTTGACGTGCCACTTGATCCTGTTGATGGTGACACAAACGACACGGTGTCAGCAGCTGGTCAAGTCAGACAGCAGACAGCTGAAGGAGATGACGGGACTGAGATCAAAGAAGTAACGGCAGCGTCCAGTAGGACAGCAGGGAATGATGCAAGTGTGGGGATACTGCGAAAGATGCTTCAGAAGGGTGACCTTGACAATTGCGACCTTGATGACGACCTTGATGACATTGGTGATGATTGGCTGAGTCAGTACGGTTGCTACCTGTGCAGGTTTGTCTCGACTAGCATCGAAGGTGTGATGCGACACTGGGTGCGAGAACACGTGTCTCAGAAGCCGTACCTCTGCTCGCACTGCCACGCGGTCTTCAGCACGAGCTACAAGGCCCGCTGGCACATACAGAAGTTCCACGGCGGGCGCGAGATCACCATTGGACTGCGGCCGTCCGAAGTCTACCGCACACCGCTGATCTTTGAGATAGAACGGCCGGAGAACATGACAACAAACAGCTGTTGGGCAGATGAGCCGCGGAAAGGGAGCGGAGCGGGGTACTACGATGATGATGAGGAACAACACCAGGGGCAGTTCTTCTGCCGCAAGTGCAACTTCACGTGCAGCTCAACGTACATGATGAAACGGCACATTCGCGAGCAGCATCTGCAATATCGGCCATTTTCGTGCACACATTGCCACGCAACGTTCACCTGTTCGTATGACATGAAGCGTCACCTGGCGGCGAAACATGCCAGCCTGAAGGATGGCAACAGCGTTGTGACGGAGGGAGGCAAGAGCTCCAGTAACGTGTTCATTGTGAATCCGTACCGCATGGGAGAGGGGTGGGAGATCTGTTCGTTGGGGGTGACGACCAGCATGCTGTGTCGACACTGCAACTTTGTGACAACATCGCGACGCGCTATCTACGGGCACGTTATGGAGAAACACCCACGTCCTGACGCGGTGATGTGCGTCTGCTGCAAGGGCCCCGTTCCGACAAAGTTCAACTCAGCTGGCCGGTCTCTCGTCGTCCGGTGCCCGAGGTGTGGTGCCAAGCTACAACTGTGCTCGGACGATGAAGCACTGCCGACATCCATGCTCGTCGGTGGACAAGGACATGTCGTGCACATTTGCAAGATCTGTGACTACAAGACACGTGAGAAGTCAGGCATGACACGTCACATCAAGTATAACCACACACAGTGTCGGCCGTACATGTGCCCGTACTGCACGTATGCCGCGGTTGAACGGCCGAAGGTGCGCATCCACATCGCGTCAAATCACCGAGGCAAGCCGATGCGTGTGAACAAGTCTGAACGCGCAGTGCAGGAGTTCCGTGACACCATTTCAGCCCTGTTCAAGAAACTCACGTTCACTGTCAACGACAAAGACGAGGTTGACCTCTACGAGGGTGAAGGTCAGGAGTATGGCGCCGACCTCAATGTGGATGCAGAACCGATGACGTTAACTCCGGCGCAGTGTGCAGAACGACAGAAGCGTCGGGTGTCGACCGTGCGAGAACTGCTGCGTGCCAAACGGCGCCGCATGAAGAATGTCAGCGAAGAGGAAGAAGATTCGGATGAAGACACGTGCAATCTGCGACTGCCACGAACATCTGGCTACAAGAGGAAGATGGTGATGACGGGGGCGCTCAGTCCAGGCACGTTCGGCACGACCCAATGCAGCATTTGCCAAGTGATGTTCCGGTCGCCGGCGGCTTGCTGGAAACACAAGAGCGATGTTCACAATCTGAAGGTATCGAACAGGGAAGGACAAGTGGATAAGGAGGGAGCTCACACGGGAGGCGTAAAGCGATTAGTTGGGGAACACTTCCGATGTAACCTGTGTGGCTATCGTTGTCATGATCGCTCATGTATGGCCAGACACATCAAGTACATGCATCTTTCCGGCCGACCGCACTCCTGTCCCTTCTGCGACTACACTAATGTCGAGAAGACCAAAGTGAGGCTGCACGTGCGTGCGGCGCATCCAAACAAGCCGCAGCGTGTCAACACTGACGAACGCATGCTTGTCATGCTTTCAGCGGAAGTGAAGAAACACTACACAAAAGTTAATCACTATGGTAAGACTGAGATTGTCTTTCTGCAACAGGGAGTTTTTTTTTATAGAACTTGTAATTCAAAATCTACTGTTGGTTGTTTCATCCACATTGTGGTTGCAGGCACAGTATTGCAGTATTTATTTGTGGTTAATTTTAAAGCATCTGCGGAGCTCCAAATTTAAAAAGAAGTCTGGTGTTTTCACACCAAGATCAGCACAATTTAGTTGGGAATTTTGAGAACTGTTTTTTATAGAAATTGTGGTGGAGTGTTCAGTGGTTGATGGAGCCTTATTTTTAATTGAGTAATTTCGGTGGAATTTTCTAACAAACTAACCGTTTTCCTCCGATTGTCATACTGAGTTCTGTCTAATTATTATAATTGAATTATTTCTTTCATAGTAATTCTGGGGCAGTTATTATAACAAGCATTTTTGGATGCAAACATATGCTTACGATTGGTGTCCATCTGTTTGCAGGCAAGGCAATGCCTGAGAAGACTGCTTCTAAGTTCCGTGGCTCCTCATTTGCAAGATCGCTGCATTTGAGGTACAAAAGGAAACAGTTGCTGTCCGCTCGTTCCACCCATGAAGCTCCTGCACCACAACACACCCGTCCCACCAACCGCTCCCCACAGGCCTCATCACAGGTGGTCCCTCGTATCCTGGTCAAGAATGTGCACTCGGAAAAGCAGGCGACAATTGTGAAGAAGGAGGTGGAGACGGATGTGAAACAGGAGCCGGTCGATGAACCATCCAATGCCGATTTCTCGTTCACCATCAAATCTGAACCTGTGGACGGGGGTTATGAACAAGTGCGTGACAGTGGTGTTGGTGACACTGCACCGGCTGTGTGTGACACTGTGGCTGACATTGGTGACAAAGTGTCTGACACTGTGACTGGTGTTGGGCGCGACGCAAAACAAGAAGAGTGGGTTGATAGCAGTGTCGTTCACATCCAGGCAACGGACGAGTCCATGGAAGTGGACCTTGACGTGACCGGTACAGCTGTGAAACAGGAGATTGGCTCCAGTGGTCACAGTGATATATCTAGTTGTGTGGCTGATTTTTCGGCAATGACTGGACGTCCTTGGTGCAGCGACTGGACTGTTGATTATGTGAGACTGGATGACTCGGACGCCAATGGCGTCCACTGCAGTTCTGTTGACATCAGCGACAGTAAACTGAAGATGCGTCCTGTTGTTGTCTTGGAGGACATCGTCGAGAAGATTCTGTCGGGCAGCTACACAACGTCACCTAGTGGCTTGGCCAGCAACGTAGTGCCACCTATTGGCTCTGCCTGCTGTACATCACCACCTAGTGACTCGGCCAGCAACACAGTGCCCCCTGTTGGCACCGATGAGTGAGTGGTTTGACGTGAAGTAGTATGAACTACCTAACTGGTGTAAAGGTCGTTGCACAGTTAAACATTTTAATGCTCTTGGAACATCTTAAACTATGCATAATAATAGCTCTACACAGTTTATTTTTAGGTGTGCTTTCTGTAGCAGTTTAGAACTGTTACCATGGCTTTATCACGGTCTTCCATACAATAAAAAATATTTTATTTGTAGTTGATGGTTGAATAAACCTGTGTCCATCAACGTGGTCACGTGCCACCCGTGTGGTCAGCTCTCGATGCCAGCCAATGCATTGTGAGGATGTCACAGTAAATATTTCCCACTGAATCTATGAAGCGTTTATCTGCAAAATGTGTTATATACCCAATTTGTGTGTTTTGAGATAATTAATGTTGCAGGTTGCTAAGCGACATAGCAAAACCTTTATTTCATCAGTCATTAGCATCGCAAAGTTTTCACCGCCAACACACTTAACTGAATTTATGTGATTTTGCAGATATCCCCACACCCATCAAGAATATCTTTCCCTTTACAAGTTAGATTATTTTGTCAAGTCATAGACACTTTGATACTATCATTGTGACAGTCTACTACCAGGATACATGTGGAAACTTGTTCGCTGTATTATGAACTTGTGAAACTAAAAACAATAATTTCTCAGAATGCTATGAATGAATTGTAGCAACATGATTGTGTGGTGTGCAGTAAAAAATGGTGGTACTACATACTACAGCAGTGCCACCTGGGATGGGATGATGTAACCACATCAGTCGAATAAGCTGGTCGGTTACACCTTGTTGGTAATGTAGTTTATGCATATGATAATATGTACAAGTGGTAGGTATCTCTGATAAGTGGGTCCTTGTCACTTGATACTTAAAAAATGTTTAGTATCCAATGTCAATATAATGGCTAGATGCAGTGCATATGTACCTACTGTTCTGTTTTTAAAAAGTAGGACAGGCTACAGATGTTTTCACTACAAAAAGTAGTTCTTTCCTTCTGTGTTGTTGAACTTGTATGATACTCAGATAGAGGGTGAACTGTTACCCTCTACCCCAGGGATAATAAATACGTAATATATGTCAACTGTTGTGATGTTTTAATGATACAGCCTATAAATGATAGAATGTGATACTGTTTTAATGGCAGCTTACAGTGTTGCTTTAAATGTGACCTGCTTTTCATATATCGGCCACATTTATGTTCTACTCTTGCTTAGTCGTATGTGTATTTCACAATTGTACTTTTATATATTATTCACATTGCTATATATACATAATAATAATATATGTACAGAGTCCCAAGTGGGTTGTATTATTTGCATACCATTGATGATTAGATTGGTTTGCTTATCACTGGCTTCTAAATGTAGAAAAAGAAAGGGTAAGTTGGTAATGAAATAAGTATCTTTGCTGCGATTGAAGATATTACATTTGACGTTGGTATGTTGACATTCAATTTCTTTGTTAGATTACCAAGATTTCTTTACATATGTCATACTAAGATTTTTGATTTTGCCAGTAAAATTACTGACTGAAGAAAAGTTGTGTTTGTCTCATTTGTATTGAAGTTAATTAATTGTGTATGCTGATAGTGTATGATATTATTAGAAGTCTGCTACACGATGTTTGGTTGGACCAAACGATACGTAGTCTGGAGCCTCCATAGACTGTATAATTGTGTAACTCGATAACCTCATATTTACAATCACTTGTTCTTTCAGTGTGATTAACTCCAGGGTTGATTTTGGCTACTCCAATTAGTGTGTTGTGTTGCTACAGGTGATGCTAATGGCTTTGTGCAGTGCGTGATGGGATAATTCAGTGAGCAGTTTGAAATTAAAACAGTATAATTAAAAAAATTAAGTAATAATGACAGTATATTAGTGTATTTTTATCAGGACTGCTTTTAGGAATGTTCACAAAAAGTTGGTATAAATATCCCTTTCTGCCTGACATGAGATTTGCAGGCAGAACTGTAACTGATTAAAGTAAATAAATATAAAGCATCGACAAAATCTAAAATTTTTTAATAGAACACTTAAAAGATTTTCCCCAATTCACTGTTTTCGTTTGGATAATTTCGGTTCGAAAAAACGCGACCTACCTTGTACCGACTACGACATGGTAGTTCGTTTGTACACATTTGTTATTTTTGGTGAAATCATCAGACAAACTAGACATAAATAACTATTAAACCGACTGCACAGTGCACACATGGTAGTACTTATAAACTATTCACAAATTTGAACACCAACGAAACTGATTCGTAATGGACTAAATCAGTTGAAGGAGGGGTTTTAATAATGTAGATAAAATTGTGATTTTTTTTAAAACTGCCCCATGTTCCAGTTTATTGATGCCTGAATTAGCTAGGGCACAATAAGTCGAGGAATGGACAGTTTACTGATGAGGCCGAAAGAGGATATTAAGCTAAAAGGCGAATTTTTCTGGGGGCGAAGTTCGAAATGGTTCCCATTGGTGATTAAATGTGTTATTATAATGCTGCTCGCTCTGAAAGAGCGTATGATATAATATGTGTGTGTGTGTGCGTGCGTGCATGCGTGCGTGCGTGCGTACGTGGGAATTCATCCGTTATTTTCCATGGTTGACGTTCTCTGTTATAATTCATTGTTATTATATGCAGTACGTATTACTGTAGCTATAATATGTCTGTTATTAATAAATTGATGTAAAATACATGCGCAGATGCACCAAGTGGATAATATTTGACGGAGGATAAATCAAATCAATACATAATTAAGCTTCTCGTATTACCTTCTGTTCAGAATAGTTATTCCAATGACTGGCCCCAGTCTCCTGATGAATAAGATTTGCCAGGCTGCTTTGACGTCCTCGCAACTGGCGCATCAAGGAAAAAGGTGGACATGGGAAGGGAGATGATGTGGTGGTCTGCTTGCCTGGAGCCAAAATAGAGGCGATAACTGAGAGGGTAAAAAACATCGTAGGCTCGGGTAAGGGTGGATCTGTTTTAGTACATGTAGGGACAAATAACGTAGAGAGGGAGGGTACAACTGCCATAGTTAGGAAATATAGGCAGTTGGTCAGAACACTAAAACAGACGCGGGTTGAGCAGGTAATACTGTCAGGGATTTTACCTGTGATGGGCAGGAGGGGTCATAAATATCGAAATTGTCGGGGGATGGCAATTAACATGTTAGTCCAGAGGCTGTGTAGGGAAGAGGAAGTTGGATTTGTGGATTTATGGGAAAGTTTTGTTGGGAGGGGTGATATGTACATGAAGGATGGGCTTCATTTAAGTGGAAAGGGGGCGGCAGTATTCGCGGACAAACTTTCAGCAGCAGTAGATAGCGACTTGGGTACAATGACAAATATTTTTGGAAGTAAACATTCTTTAAACTAGAAGTGCAGGGGGGTTACCTAGAGGTGTCTCAAGCAGAACAAGAGACCACTAGCACAGATAAACCAATATCAAATCATCCGAAAAACATCTCTGAAAAAGGTTATAGATGCGTATGTTTAAATGCAAGGAGCATAGTAAATAAGAAAAACGAATTAAACATTATGGTAGAAGATATTGACCCTCACATAATTGGTATAACTGAATCATGGGCCAACATAGATATAACAGATGCTGAATTAGGACTGACAGGATACGTAATGTTTAGGAAAGATCGAATAGGAAGAAGGGGCGGGGGAGTTATTTTATATGTTAAAGAATCTATTCAGGCTTATGAAATGAAACTAGAAAGGGAAGCAGATTGCGATGAAGCTGTTTGGTGCAAAATTGTTTCAGGAAATTCAAAATTAACTGTTGGATTAGTTTACCGAAGTCCAAACATAAACGAAGAGGACAACACAAAAATAAAAAACGCTATAAAGGAAGTTAGTAAAGGGGAATGTATCATAATGGGAGATTTTAACCATGGACACATACAATGGAATTCTCTAGAGAGCACAGGGATTGAGGATCAACAATTTCTATGTTTAATCCAGGATAGCTTTCTTACTCAGCACGTACTAGAACCAACCAGGGGAGAAAATGTATTAGATATAGTTTTGTCATCACAAAAGAATTAGTGGACAATGTAAAAATATTTGAACCATTGGGTAATAGTGACCATAATCAAATACATTTTGACATCAATGTAAAATCAGAAAGTAAAAATAAGAAAACGTACAAGAGAAACTTCCACAAAGGTAACTACAAAGATATGAGAAAATACTTAGCACAGCTAGATTGGAATAACATGCTGATGAATAAGACTGCAATTGAATGTTGGAATATTCTAAAATATGAAATTGAGAGTATCATTGATAAATTTGTTCCCCTTCCGAAAACAAGGAAAACGGTGTAGAAAGAAACACGTGTCAAAAGAGGCAATTAGAAAAATAATGCTAAAACAAACTATGTGGAGGGTTTATAGGCGTACCAGAAAGGAAGAAGACTATGCAAAATACAAAGAGGCACTTAATGCAGCTACAACTGAAATCAGACAATCTAAAAGAAGCTATGAGCAAAAACTGGCATGTAACATAAAAACTGACAGCAAGAGTTTTTATGCATATGTCAGGAGTAAACAAAACGTACAAGACAAGGTTGGACCTCTAGAAGACAGTGCTGGAAATATAATATCACAGGGGTTTTTAATGGCGGAAGACCTAAATGGTTACTTCAGTTCAGTGTTTACAAAAGAAGATATTAGTTCATTACCAGTTGCTGATGCTAAATTTCAGGGGACTAAATCTGACTATTTAGGACCGTTAGTTGTAACTCCAGAATTGGTAGCTAAGAAAATAAAGGCAATGAAGGATAACAAATCACCGGGAGTGGATGGGATTCCTCCAAAATTACTAATGGAAACAGTAGATCAAATCAGTATACCACTTGCAAGAGTATTCAACTTGTCATTAAAAGAGGGAGTTGTTCCGTTTGAATGGAAAGAAGCAAACATCATACCATTATTTAAAAAGGGTTCGAGAAATAAGTCAGAGAATTACAGACCAGTGAGTTTAACGTCAGTGATTTGTAAATTATTAGAAAGGTTAATTAAAGACCATATGGTGGACTTCCTCGTTAAGCATAAATTATTAAATTCATCTCAACATGGATTCCTTAAAGCGAGGTCATGCTTAACAAATGTGTTATGTTTTTTGGAAGAAATCACTAAGTGGATAGACGAGGGATCGCCAGTAGATACTATCTACTTAGATTTTCAGAAAGCTTTTGACAAAGTGCCACATCAAAGATTGCTACTTAAATTAAAAGCCCATGGTATCGGGGATAGCATAACTGACTGGATAGAACAATGGCTGACTGACAGAAGACAACGAGTTGTAGTAGATGGCGAAGTTTCAAATTGGAAATCGGTTTTGAGTGGGGTACCTCAAGGATCAGTATTAGGACCTATATTATTCTTAATTTATATCAATGACTTGGACGACAGTATAACAAGTAACGTACTGAAATTTGCGGACGACACAAAACTGTTTAGAAAGGTTAATACTGATGGTGATAAACAACATTTACAAAACGATCTAGACAGATTAGTGAAATGGTCTGAGAAATGGCAGATGCTGTTCAATTTTGGGAAATGTAAATGCCTACATACAGGACATGGGAACTTGAATGTAAACTATAAAATGGGAGCTATTGTTCTTGGTACTACTGTAAAAGAAAAGGACTTAGGAGTTACAATAAGCGCTGATATGAAAGTTTCAGAGCAGTGTGGTATTGCAGCTTCAAAGGGTAATCAAATTCTTGGATTGATTAGAAGAAACATAACATACAAGGGAAAAAAGTTAATTATACCTCTTTATAAAGCAATAGTTAGACCTCATTTAGAATACTGTATACAAGCATGGAGACCATATCGTAAGAAGGATATAGATACGCTTGAACGCATACAAAGGAGAGCAACTAAAATGATTCCAGAACTTAGAGACCTTAGTTATGAAGAACGCCTGAAAGAATGTGGTTTAACAACTCTAGAGACAAGGAGGTTAAGAGGAGATCAGATTGAAGTTTTTAAGATATTGAATGGGTATGAAAATATTGATAGAAATATGTTTTTCTCACTCAAGAAGGATAGCAGAACTAGAGGACATGAGGTAAAATTAGTAAAGGATCAATGTAGATTGGACATCAGGAAGCACTCGTTCTCACAGAGGACAGTAAATGAATGGAACAAACTGTCTACAGATTGTGTAACTGCTAGCAGCGTGAATATGTTTAAAAACAAGGTTGACACATATATCAGGAGGGCGGGTTATAAGTAGGTGAACATTGTTGGACTCTCGATAAGCCAAAGGCTTCCTTGTCCACTTGCCATCTGGGCCTTTGGCTTGGATGGCAAATCTTGTTAAATCTTTTTGTTCTCATTTAAGTGATTTATTACTTTGCATTGTGGTTACAGTAAGGATATGTTACGTACTATTAATTTTATATATTTGTGTAATAATATTTGCTGCACAGCTCGTTCGAATGGTGTATACAAATTATTTTATTATGTATTGAGATCACGAGCGGAAAGGGTGGACCAGAATATAATAATTATTTATTATATGCAAGTATTACAAATAATACAGAACTCGGAGAAACGAGTAGCTACAATCGTTACAAGGTAGACATAACTAACAAAACAAAACATGTCCTTACCGTAAGCACCATTTGGAGTAATAAATCATGAAATGAGAACAATTAAGATGGCTGTTGATCCGTCCGCTTGACCCGCCTTTTAGTCTGTCCCCTGCAGGCGTGCGCGCCACTGTACGGGCGTATTGCAGACTGGGCGATAATAGCGGAATCTGTTGAGTGAACCAGACCGCTTCTTTATGGCGATGGTTAGCAAGAATGGAGCCAAAATAAAAGGGACTGGGTCGTTATGTGCGGTGACAGGTTGCCCAAACAACTACCGTGACAACCAGGGTCTCTCGTTTTTTCGTTTTCCCGCAAAGGACCAAGACAGGTAGTATGCTAGCTAATAATGTCAACAACATCAAATAAATGGCAAATGTATGGATGTCAATATAAACTGCAGATTCGTTTTGTTTTATATGTTTATAATACGGTTGCAGCCATGGGAAATTGGAATGTGAAAACAGTTTCAAAATCGGTAAACTACCTTTCGATATATAATTTTTTTGGCCTAATTTGCATGGTTTTCAAAGAATTTAGTTAACCGAAATAATTCAGTTTTTTTATTAAATTAGTTTTTTTATTGCTGCCATTTTTTATTAATTAGCAGAACGTTGAGATAAACTATTTTTGCAGGGATCATATTAGGTAATTCCGTAATATATCAAACAAATGCAATTCGTTAATGCAGCCATACGTTGTGAAAAGAATTTTGAATACATTTAATATTTTTTATTAATCGCATATGTATACCGGCCTCTATAGATGCAACCGCTGGATCATGTGTTGCCGACGGAAGGATCTGGAAGGGAAGTCTCCAGACGAACTCAAGACAAGGAAGCTATGCGGGGTACACTTCGAAGACAATATGTTTATGAATACTCGACGTGAGTAAGCCTACAAAACGAAGGACATACAGCGTGTTTTGTTTACCACCTTTCAGGTTTGCCTGGCGTTTGCATGCCACCACTATTAAACGCTCACCTGTTTTATTATATCGATTGGGACATACCGATATTGATCCATGAAGCACTCCAGTGCAGATTTAACAGGGCTGTTAAATTTTTTTTAATTATGTGTCGCCAAAATATCCCCACACTCCACGCACACACGCACGCACGCACGCACGCACGCACGCACGCACGCACGCACGCACGCACGCACGCACGCACACACACACACACACACACACACACACACACACACACACTCGCGCGCACACACACACACACACACACACACACACACAATTTTATTAATTCCCAATGACAATAAAAATTAAAACATACTTAATTAATTTAACAGTCAGGAACTCTCTTATATGGAACGCCGTCCCAACAATCTTTGCCACGCCCAACCCAGTACCACTGGAAGAAGTGACGCGCCCGCCACGAAAGAACCGGAAGGCGGAGTCAGTGACACGGAAGAAGCGGAATTATAAGAAGTCGAAGGTGCAGGTCAACAATGGTGAGCCGTGTGAGCATGTTCTTATTGTGATGTTTATTACGTTTTATTATTGATTTATTTTTTGTATTTTTCAGCAACTGCGGATATTCTGCGTTGGATTCGCTTAATCTTCTTGGCAACCTTGTTTTGTATGATGAGCCTAACATTATTTGAATGTTGAAGCGTAATTATTTGTAAATGACTTTAATTGGCTCATATAGAAAGAAAAATAGGATAATTAATTTTATTTTGTATGCAAACACAGAGATACTTACGCTGTAGTTATTATGTGCTACTTTCAATGTGACACTATTCACATGCATCTTTAAGGCAAGCATTAAATGGCGTCACAACACCCTTACTAGGACAAGCACCACTCAGCGTTGCAACAACGCTATCCAGTGGGAGCTGCCTGTTAATTAAATGTGTCAAGCTTCGTCGGTCGTTGATCCCCAACATAAGCCAGAAAGCGTCTGAGTGGCATCCGTTTGTTTACAGCGAAAACACTGCCAGTAAAGGTTGCTTCCAAATTTCGTGGGACAACAGTGGATCGATGGCTGCACATCAAATACAAACAGAAACAGTTGCTGGCCGCTCGTTCCACCAGTCAAGCCCCTCTCTCGCAAGCCTACCGTACCACCATCCTCTCTCCCCAGGACTCTCTGAAGGCGGTCCCACAGATCCTTCCGACGAGAGTGCACCCAGAAGAGCAGGCCGCCAGCGTTGCTACTGTGAAGAAGGCGACGAAGACCGTTGTTCGCATTCGGCCAACAGATGAGTCTATGGAGGTTGACGTGACGGAAGACACGAACAGGCTGCGGTCGTCCAGTGACAAGTTCGGCATGACCCAATGCAGCATCTGCCAGGTGATGTTCCGGTCGGCGGCGCTTTGCTGGAAACACAATGTTCATGTCCACAACCAGACGATGTCGAACAGGGAGGAACAGGAGGACGAGGATGGCCAGGCGGGAGGCGACACACGACTGGTTGGGAAACACTACAGGTGTAACCTGTGTGGATATCGCTGTTATAGCTGCACCTTCGTGGTCCTACACATCAAGTACACGCATCTGTCCGACCGACCCTACTCGTGTCCCTTCTGTGAGCATGCAGGTGTCGAGAGGGCCAAAGTGAGGCTGCACGTGCGTGCGGCACACCCGAACAAGCCGCACCGTGTCAGCACTGACGAACGCATGCTTGCCACACTCAGGGTGGAATTGAAGAAACACTACACACAGATTTTTGATCACAGCGGTAAGACCGATATTGTCTTTCTGCAATCGTTTGGAGTGGTTTCTTTTTGACATGACGCGTAATTCAAGTCCTTATGTCCGTTGTGTTTTGTCCACATTGCAGTAGCAACCACATAAATACAGTGTTTATTTGTGGTTATTTTAAGAGCTTTTACGTAGCTCAACATTTCTGTTCAGAATCTGTTGGCCTGTTTGACCCCAAGAATGATGCAGTTTATTGGTTAATTTGGGGAGGGTTTTCACTTTGAAATGGTTAGAGTAAGTATCCAATTCCTGCGCTCGTTTTTAGTTGATTAATGTCAATGGGTTTCTTCTCAGGCTGCATTTGAAATGGTGAGGGCTCTACAATTATTATATTCGAATCATGTGATTGTAATCAGGTTGGAATCACTTAATCATCTACTTTTTTTTCGGATACAGCTCTCAGATGTATAATATGATGTGCGATGTTCATATGTTTGCAGGCAAAACAATGCCAGAGAAGGTGTTAGCATATGCTAATCGGTAGATCTCCTTCGTCTCGCTCGCGTTTGGATTTCTACGAAACACAACGTAGACACTGACCAAATTCAATATTAACAAACGTGATGAAAAATAAATATAAAACCAGCAACATGTCGTCACGTCAACAATAGTCATCCGTATGTCTGGATAAATCACAAACGTTCTGAATACCGTCGGCGTGTGCATCTCCCAAGACGTTCCCCGGTGTTCCACGGGTCAACTCCTTGTCATAAAACTAAACAGTATAAAGAAATAAAAACGAACCTTAGTATCAACGCCTCAAGCTGTGATGTCTGCAGCCACAACAGCGATCGGTCAAACCGGAAGCACGCGTGAGCCACCTGCATTGAAAGATCACCGATGACGAGCCACTCGCCATTTAATATACTGGTTGTCTATATACATCCTGGTAAGATCACCACATTTAACACACGCAGTACTGCATATAAACAGACTCCAGGAAACACTACGGTTGAATGTGTGAGACTGGACGACTCGGAGGCCAATGGCGGCCGTTGCAGTTCTGTTGACATCAGCGACAGGAAGCTGACGATGCGTCCTGTTGTTATCTTGGATGACATTATAGAGAAGATTCTGTGGGGCTGCTACATAGCGCCACCTAGTGGCTCGGTCAGCAACACAGCGCCCCATATTGGCACGGATGAATGAGTGGCTTGGCGTGTAGTACTACGACCTATCTAACAGATGGCAAGGTCGTTGCGTCGTTAAACATTGTAATGCTCTCGTGATGTATTCACCATGCATAATAATTTGTTTTGAAGATATTTTAACAATTACCTGCATGAATCGGAAATGTCTATTTGATATCGTTTTGGGATTTGTAATTGGAAGGCAATAGTTCATTGCTAAATTATAGTTTAGACTGTCTATGAATCAAAAGTTGTTTAATCTGCCAGTTTTCGTAGGGTAGCATGTTATGCATACCGATCAAGAAATACATTGAGAGTATGACAGAAGCATTGGTATAATCACGCGTACACTTTATTAAATGAGCGAACAGTGACGACGCGAGCTGTTATGTTTCCTCGCATCAGCGCCAATATTCTCAGTGGCATTCCGTGTTCAAGGCTACGCTTTCTCGGGTAAGGTATACTGCTTTCAACTGCGTTAACACCAGGTTTCGCGGCGTGGTCTTAGCCTCCATCAACGTCGATCGCGTAATGTTGAAGAATGAACGCACCGATCGGTGTCGACGACGTTCGTCCGAGACAGTTCATCGGCGGCCACGATGGACGATCTTCTCCTCGATCGGCTTCGATCACGTAACCTTCACCGCCTGGGAGCGTCTATAGGTGGACACTGTATATGATTCACATGGCGCTTGACGGCTGAAGAACGAGCGCCTCGATAGGCGTTGACGAGGGAACTTTCGAGTGATATTTGACCATCGAATAGCTCAGAACCCAGAAGAACTCGGTGTTAGCGTTGCGTTGCTGGTGGCATATGCTAATCAGTAGATCTCCTTCGTCTCGCTCGCGTTTGGATTTCTACGAAACACAACGTAGACACTGACCAAATTCAATATTAATAAACGTGATGAAAAATAAATATAAAACCAGCAACATGTCGTCACGTCAACAATAGTCATCCGTATGTCTGGATAAATCACAAACGGTCTGAATACCGTCGGCGTGTGCATCTCCCAAGACGTTCCCCGGTGTTCCACGGGTCAACTCCTTGTCATAAAACTAAACAGTATAAAGAAATAAAAACGAACCTTAGTATCAACGCCTCAAGCTGTGATGTCTGCAGCCACAACAGCGATCGGTCAAACCGGAAGCACGCGTGAGCCACCTGCATTGAAAGATCACCGATGACGAGCCACTCGCCATTTAATATACTGGTTGTCTATATACATCCTGGTAAGATCACCACATTTAACACACGCAGTACTGCATATAAACAGACTCCAGGAAACACTACGGTTGAATGTGTGAGACTGGACGACTCGGAGGCCAATGGCGGCCGTTGCAGTTCTGTTGACATCAGCGACAGGAAGCTGACGATGCGTCCTGTTGTTATCTTGGATGACATTATAGAGAAGATTCTGTGGGGCTGCTACATAGCGCCACCTAGTGGCTCGGTCAGCAACACAGCGCCCCATATTGGCACGGATGAATGAGTGGCTTGGCGTGTAGTACTACGACCTATCTAACAGATGGCAAGGTCGTTGCGTCGTTAAACATTGTAATGCTCTCGTGATGTATTCACCATGCATAATAATTTGTTTTGAAGATATTTTAACAATTACCTGCATGAATCGGAAATGTCTATTTGATATCGTTTTGGGATTTGTAATTGGAAGGCAATAGTTCATTGCTAAATTATAGTTTAGACTGTCTATGAATCAAAAGTTGTTTAATCTGCCAGTTTTCGTAGGGTAGCATGTTATGCATACCGATCAAGAAATACATTGAGAGTATGACAGAAGCATTGGTATAATCACGCGTACACTTTATTAAATGAGCGAACAGTGACGACGCGAGCTGTTATGTTTCCTCGCATCAGCGCCAATATTCTCAGTGGCATTCCGTGTTCAAGGCTACGCTTTCTCGGGTAAGGTATACTGCTTTCAACTGCGTTAACACCAGGTTTCGCGGCGTGGTCTTAGCCTCCATCAACGTCGATCGCGTAATGTTGAAGAATGAACGCACCGATCGGTGTCGACGACGTTCGTCCGAGACAGTTCATCGGCGGCCACGATGGACGATCTTCTCCTCGATCGGCTTCGATCACGTAACCTTCACCGCCTGGGAGCGTCTATAGGTGGACACTGTATATGATTCACATGGCGCTTGACGGCTGAAGAACGAGCGCCTCGATAGGCGTTGACGAGGGAACTTTCGAGTGATATTTGACCATCGAATAGCTCAGAACCCAGAAGAACTCGGTGTTAGCGTTGCGTTGCTGGTGGCATATGATAATCAGTAGATCTCCTTCGTCTCGCTCGCGTTTGGATTTCTACGAAACACAACGTAGACACTGACCAAATTCAATATTAATAAACGTGATGAAAAATAAATATAAAACCAGCAACATGTCGTCACGTCAACAATAGTCATCCGTATGTCTGGATAAATCACAAACGTTCTGAATACCGTCGGCGTGTGCATCTCCCAAGACGTTCCCCGGTGTTCCACGGGTCAACTCCTTGTCATAAAACTAAACAGTATAAAGAAATAAAAACGAACCTTAGTATCAACGCCTCAAGCTGTGATGTCTGCAGCCACAACAGCGATCGGTCAAACCGGAAGCACGCGTGAGCCACCTGCATTGAAAGATCACCGATGACGAGCCACTCGCCATTTAATATACTGGTTGTCTATATACATCCTGGTAAGATCACCACATTTAACACACGCAGTACTGCATATAAACAGACTCCAGGAAACACTACGGTTGAATGTGTGAGACTGGACGACTCGGAGGCCAATGGCGGCCGTTGCAGTTCTGTTGACATCAGCGACAGGAAGCTGACGATGCGTCCTGTTGTTATCTTGGAGGACATTATCGAGAAGATTCTGTAGGGCAGCTACATAGCGCGACCTAGTGGCTCGGTCAGCAACACAGCGCCCCATATTGGCACGGATGAATGAGTGGCTTGGCGTGTAGTACTACGACCTATCTAACAGATGGCAAGGTCGTTGCGTCGTTAAACATTGTAATGCTCTCGTGATGTATTCACCATGCATAATAATTTGTTTTGAAGATATTTTAACAATTACCTGCATGATTCGGAAATGTCTATTTGATATCGTTTTGGGGTTTGTAATTGGAAGGCAATATTTCATTGCTAAATTATAGTTTAGACTGTCTATGAATCAAAAGTTGTTTAATCTGCCAGTTTTCGTAGGGTAGCATGTCATGCATACCGATCAAGAAATACATTGAGAGTATGACAGAAGCGTTGGTATAATCACTATAAGTATAAGTACTATGACCTATCTAACAGATGCCAAGGTCGTTGCGTAGTCTCGGCAGTGACGACTACACCATCGGCGGCGTACCTTTTGCAACCTGCGACCTTAATATTAACGAAACGAATTGCAACATGTAATGCTAATTCATGAAAGAAAAGGCAGAACAGCTCAAAGTTACCATCATCGTCACCATACATATATTGTGCGGTAGTCCTTCGTAGGATGTCTGGTGACACCACGGCGGATGCTTCGTCCATCAACAGAAAGAGCAGGTATAATTAGATTCACCAGAGCAAAGCATGAAGGAATTGCGACCTTTATTGTAAGTTAATAATTAGAAAAAGGAGAATACGTAACAGCAGCATCTGCCCACAACAGCAAGTACAAACATTCGTGTTGGTTGAGAATGCTTCGTATAATGTCTGCTGACCCTCTGGTGATGTTTAGCTGCTTGCAACTGAAAACATATAACATTATGCTTTATAATATCGGAGCTGTTGTCCTACCTGCATAGATTGCGACGTGAATTCAACAATTAGCCCGTGGCCGAGGGCAGGGGCCCTTCCGGATATTTGTAACCAGGCACTTCTGTCTGTAAGCAACAACTACAGGCCCACCGATGTCACGGTCGATGCTCCTTCAGAGGTCCGCCGATGTCACGGTCGATGCTCCTTCAGATGTCCGCCTATGTCACGGTTGATGCTCTTTCAGATGTCCGCCGATGTCACGGTCGATGCTCCGCGCATGAAAACAGAAAGCAGACCAAATTTAAAATGGGCAAAGTATAACATCGCAATTGTAGAACCGTTACCCTACCTGCATTAGTTGCGACGTGTCGTCTTCAGTGTCCTGCTCTGTCCTCTTCTGCGTCCTCTTCCGTGTCCTCTTCCGTGTCCTCTTCAGCGTCCTCTTCTGCGTCCTCTTCAACGTCCTCTTCTGCTTCCCCTTCTGCGTCCTCTTCGATGTCCTCTTCTGTTTCCTCTTCTGCGTCCACTTCCGTGTCCTCTTCTGCGCCATCTTCTGCGTCCTCTTCTGTGTCCTCTTCTGCGTCCTCTTCTGGGTCCAACTGTCCCGTGACCCTGGGTAGGGACCCTTTCCGGGTACTGACAGCCGGGTCAGCTGCGCCCGGGGCTAGCTAAGGGCAGGGGCGACCACACCCTGGACTGTATACCAGACTGCTACCCTATTTGAAAAGCAAACAAAGGTTAAGAATGAATGAAACAAAAAGTGGAATTTGTAACCGCAGCTGCAATCACAGAAGTGCCTTTTGCTCGATGCTCCTTCAGATGTTCTCTGACGTCACAGCCGATGCTCCTTCAGATGTTCTCTGACGTCACGGTCGATGCTCCGCACATGAAAACACAAAATTTACCAAATTTAAACTGCGCAAAGAATAATATCACAATATTAGAGATGTTACCCTGGCTACATTAGTTGCGACGTGTCGTCTCCAGTGTCCTCTTCTGGGTCCAACCTGTCCCGTGACCCTGGGACTAGCTAAGGGCAGGGACGACCGCACCATGCATGCCTTTATACAGCATGCTGCCCTATCGTCTGAGAGGGAGGGGAGGAGGAGGGGAGGGGGAGGGGGTCTTGGAATTACTACGCTTTGTATGAATATTTAGGTAAATGTCGACAATCGTGAACGACCCCAAGGGACGACCATACCGTTGGGGAAGCAGCCTGCTACCCTACACAAACAATCCATAAATAGAACATTAGGGTGTATATAAGGTATAATTACACCACTAGTTTGAAATGTTTCCAAAACTGTGAGACGGGAAGTCAATAATGCTGCGGACAAGTATTCATTTTCCTCCACAGTAATGACTTTATCATGATGGTGCCGGAGTTATAATGTTAGCCATGACAGAAGTGGTTAGTAGCAACTGCGACCGCACATTTACCTCTTCAACTATTTCTGATATTCAGTTAGAGCCCATATTCGACTGAATGCGTCGTTCGGAAATGTCTCTGTTGGAATCTTCGACACCAAAAACACGGGGTTTTACATAATTTTCGCAATCTTCCATGCGGTAGTTCAACAAGAACTAGAGGACATGAGGTAAAATTAGTAAAGGATCAATGTAGATTGGACATCAGGAAGCACTCGTTCTCACAGAGGACAATAAATGAATGGAACAAACTGTCTACAAATTGTGTAACTGCTAGCAGCGTGAATATGTTTAAAAACAAGATTGACACATATCTCAGGAGGGCGGGTTATAAGTAGATGAACATTGTTGGACTCTTTTAAATCTTGTTAAGTATTGACGATTAGTGGTGTTCTATGATATCGGAATATGGCGACGTACACAAATCGTACCAAATTTGGCACCTCGTTTTCTACAGATAAATGATGGGAAATGCTGCTATTGTTATGCCAATGTTTATGTTACTACGTTGAGAATACAACAAAAACGCAAAAATCTCCTGTACACGTCCGGATTGCTGTTTAGAATAATATGCCATAGATTTTGTGACGTAGCCGTAGGCACTTCGATACTGTGACGTCATACCGACGATCGGCAATAATTCATAGCCGAATTAAATTAATAAATACTAATAATACACACATTAGCAAAGTAATATGACACCAATCAATGTCTCTTTGCGACAATAGTCAATGTGAATGTTCAACCAGAGCAGCAACTGTTCATTGCCTAGGCTTTGTCTATTCGCCGGCGTCACATCGCGGCAATTGAGAAACATTTTAAATTTCGTATGACGTACGTGCTCACCACCATTTTACAGCATGGCATCAAAGGGCCCTGCACAACAGTGTGTCGTTTAGCTCGTTCTTGTGTTGCGGGCGATCACTACTAACACTAGCGCTGTCCGTTCATGTTCACCGAGAAAAGCGTCGTTGGCAAGACGTTGCAGCCTCGTCTCCGAGCGTTCACTACGGGAAACAGACATGCGCAAAGACAGTGTCACGTCATTTCCGCCAAAGCAGTCGCAAAGTTCACGAGTTACTTGGTGGATGATGGCGTTGATCTTTTTTAAAATGATGGGTTCTTTCTTCAAAATACTATGTTTAAACCACTGATCTGTATGATACAGAGATTAGTGGTTGATTCCGTCATCGAGAACGGCATAGAGGTCTACCTGTGTTTACGTCAGCTTATTGAATTAACGCGGATAGTGAGAGAATTGTTTCTCGTTAAAATGTCGTTTTGATGTTTTGTCATTTATTTATTTTGGGTTGGCGTATCATTTCGGTGGGATTGGACAAAGCGGTGCACGTATACATATACTAGCCGGGTCCATAAAGTACGTCGCCCTCAAGGGGTGGGGTTGTCCGGGTAAGCATTTCGAAGCGCTACATAGAGGTAGGGGTGTCTTGGCGATCGTTAATATCAGACTGATAGCGTTGGTTGCTCTGCCAATGTTGGGGTATATGCGGAATCTACCGAGAGAAAAAAAACCTGGTGAAAAATAGATGTATGCATAATAGATGGGGGAGGGTCTTTCTCAAAACGGACGTAGTTGTAGGGGGTGTACAGACTAGCGTTACGAAGCGTAATAAGGGGACGGGGTGGTCTCAAAAAAGTAAAAAAAAATAGTGTTACCTACTTTATGTTGCACGAGACAAAAAGGCAACCACTTAGGCCTAATAAAAAAGAAACGAGTTTTTTTCGTTCCTGTCCGCTTTCTTTTTGACCATCGCCTCCTTTTTTATTTTTATTTATTTTTTTTATGTTGAAGTTCAGGGGCCTGGTGATACCATCAAAAAATGAAAAGTGGCCAAAGCATAAGCTTAGCAACATTGCACTGAAAGCGAGATAAAAACAAGGATGGATCAATAAAAATATATACAACAAAAGAAAGAAAAAATAAAAATAAATAAATAAAAATTTACTATTGAAAAAAGATTATTTTAAATAGTTTTCGGTTCTGTGAAGAAATCTCTGTCCAAAACTTGCCGCGCTAAGTACTTTTACATTCTTTACTCATCACACAGGGTGTAGGGCTGTATGTGCCTTCTGCAGTGTCTAAAAGAAGAGCGACGGCCCCTTGCTTTAGATGAATTTACATAATACTAGTCTCAACCAATATTAAAGTCATTCAGTTGTACGCATGTGATGCAAACTAATGAAACCATGGCCAAACGTACACGTGACATTCAGCATTGTGTTTGCTTCTTGTTTTTATCTAGTTGAATTAAGTCGTTTCTGGTGTATCACGTACAGGACATATTCTTACTCATGTGCCTTCCCGATAAAACGGATTGTATATAATTTGCTAATTTGCAAATGGAATGGCAGGCTTTCTTGTAATATACATGAATGACATGTTCCATGTTGCATCAATGCGGCAGTGCATAAGACATAACATACAGACAGGCAGGCGGGCAGGCGGGCAGGCGGGCAGGCAGGCAGGCAGGCAGGCAGGCAGGCAGGCAGGCAGGCAGGCAGGCAGGCAGGCAGGCAGGCAGGCAGGCAGGCAGGCAGGCACTTCGATTTATATAATTATTAGATTGTGTTTTATCGTGGAAATAAGTTGTGCGAGCTCAGAAGGAGAAGCGTATCGGTGGAAGTGTTCCAGAGGCGAGCATTTGAATGTAAAGATGCAGTCACTAAAAGCTTGCTGCGTGAAGACATATTCCCGTCGCAGTAGAACAGACTTCCAAGTACTGAGAAGAGACTGCCAAATAGTTTGTGTTGTGGATTTTGTTTAACATCTGACGTTTCAGTGATTGCTACGAGTCGTGAAATCATCTTGCCACAGTATCGACGAATTTCATTGGCCAATCTATTTAACATGATAATCGCCGTTTATGGAGACCATAAACGTACTAAGACGTCGCAAGCCTTTATTCTGCAGCGCCACGAAGCATTGTTTTCAACATACGTTTACGGACTGCAATTCTTGCTTTTAAGCAGAGTGGTATGCATCCAGTCAGAGTTTAGTTTACTTATAACCTGGCAATGACTGGGAGTCAATCATGCAATTGAACACGGAACCAATCATGTCGTGAATAACTGAATTGAAACTTCCGCGCCAAACCTATCTTGTTATAACAAGAAACTAGTTACCTATCTTGTTATAACAATAAACCAGTTATAAAAGAGTTTCTTTTTATATCAAGAAACTCATTTATAACTAGTTTCTTGATATAACAAGAAAGCTTCTTGTTACAGCAAGATAATGTTATAACAAGAAACTAGTTAGCCCATGTAAAACATGTTTTGCGATTTGCACCATGTCCTTTCTACGCTTCCGTAGAAAACCTTGTTGAACACACAACATTTTCATTTCATGGGCAGGGCCATACTGTTAGATAATCCTACGTCACCATTGTGCTTGTAGTCTAGCAATATTCGCTCACCAAATGAAAATCTATTTCTAAGCACCTAATCCTATACTTGCCAATATGATATGGCCATGCTGTTTGCGTCCTTATCGAACCTAGTTTGGTATTTGTTTACTAAACTAGTCCCGTTCTGACCTAGTAGCGTGCTTGATTGAGGATTTTTTTTTACTTGTTTGTTACGCCCCTTCGATCTAGGTCGGACCACTTAATACATCGTAGCGGAAGTCTATTTGTTTATTTTTCCAAGAGCTGCGAGGCGCTTATATTGTTCGCTTAACATGTCAGCCGCCAGAATAACAGATATTTGGCCAGAATCTTCCATATTTAGAACAAATTCACGTTTGTTATGTCCGAAAGTGGTTTCAGCAACGAATATGTAGATCCGCTGAAGTCGCGAACATGCGCCAGTACGCAGCTAACCGCGAGAAACGCACGGAGACTGCACGTCCTCGTGGTTTTGAAGAGACGGTTCGAGCATGCACAATGAGCCGGGGATTTCTGGGACTATTTATACAAATGTTACACTCGAACGCAACCCTGTCAAAAAGGGGGGTTCGAATGCCCCCGCTCCTGAGGACGGGCAGCTGTGGATTGATGAGGAAAATAACTAAGTTGTGGGGGCTGACAATAGGTCAGCTTCGTGGAAAAGGCTATTTGAGAGCCAGGCTGTCCCAGTAGATAGACTACATGGATTCTGAAAACATCTATATCTAGAAGGTGATGGTAGAGCTATGTAAAAAGAGCGGAGAAAGAGAGAACTAGTCAAGAAGAATAACTAGTCAGACATGCGCAACGAGACAACGAATTGTACTGATGCTGAGAGGTTGTACGAATAAAAGCGGTTTTGTTACGATATAGCCACGAGGACTTCTGCTATTAGAATGGTAAGTTTCTCTGTTGCTCTTTACTGGTCAACTGAGTTAGGACCAGGTAAGCTGAATGAAGTAGGTTGATCCAGTAAATGATTTCAATGATTAGAGTAATGGCGAAAGTTACTGTGTTAACTTCAGCATGTTGCATTTTATCCAGAGAAACCTGTATAAATGTTCGGAAACAACCAACCACCAACTTCACACTGATTCGTCCGCATCTCGAGTATGCGAGCCCTACGTGGTCACACACAATAAACATATCAAAGAAGTCAAGAACGTGGGGGGAGGTGGGGGGAGGTGGGGGGAGGTGGGGGGAGGTGGGGCATATCCATGGGGAATGGGGGTAGTGGGTGTCATAACCAGTGAACTGTTTATGCCAGAAGGGTAATATGGGGAATGGGGGTAGTGGGTGTCATAACCAGTGAACTGTTTATGCCAGAAGGGTAATATGGAGAATGAGGGTAGTGGGTGTCATAACCAGTGAACTGTTTATGCCAGAAGGGTAATATGGGGAATGGGGGTAGTGGGTGTCATAACCAGTGAACTGTTTATGCCAGAAGGGTAATATTTCGCAGTGCTAATGTGTGTATATAGTAGTTTACAATTACCAAACTCCAACTCCACTAAATAAGAATAACGTATATGTTATTAATATGTATTGATCACTGGTGTGTGGATATGCCCCAGGCTACTACGTGCTAACATACTTCACGTATTTCGCCTCTTTGCTACAGAGCAGAATACGAACTGCAATGGTAAATTTAAAGCTGCAGAACATCACATGTGTTGTTAGGTATATCCATAAGTATTATTTGGGGGTCAAATGCGTCCTACAAATTGACTGAAATATAACCAGCAGTAGTTTATATAATAATATTGCCTAAATGCGGTGATATCCAGCGTAGTGGGTGCGTGATATTGATCTGTCTCAACTATCGCGCCCACTAAAAGCCATGCAACGAAACCAAAAGACGCAGAATAAAAACAATCTTATAATTATACACTTCAAGAGACACGAACAATGAACCCACATTAACAATCATGTTATAAGATTACTGTCTTCAACACATCCTACCTCAAAATCCCACCTCCCATATATATCTATTTTGGCCAACCTTCCACCTATTATTTATGTCAACTTCCCACCTCCCACCATTTTATGACAAACCTCCCACTTCCTACCAAATGGAACCAACTGATGGTTTAGCTGATGAATAGCCCCATAGGCGTAAGGCGTATCTCATATATCACATTGTAAAATATATGCCAGTTTGATTTAATTACTTTTTAATAACTAATTGTATTAAGTCATTAAGAGGTGTTAAATCGATAATTTATATTACAAGCATGGAAAACAAAAACTAACGACATTTAACGCAATCTGGGAATTTCCGCCCCTTTCACGCCGAAAGAGCATTGTGGGATACCAGCTTTCAAATCCAACATTGCAGATAAACGAAAGTCGAAATTCAACCCATAATGGTGCACAGTATTTCCTTGCATCGGCAGGAGCAGCAGGGTGTGGGAATGGCGAGGTGCACACTTTGCGTATGCAATTTTTCTGTCGCGTCGGGTGGTCACACTGATGTGCGTCGGCACGTAGAAACCGCTCTTCATTCGAAAATGTATAAAAACGATGGTAGCGACCAAGGGCGGCATGGGCCAGTACGTCGCCAAGGGCAGTGACGCCATCGACGGCGTCACTAAGGCGGAGACGATGGTACGTGGCGTACTGGCTGACACACCATAACCTCCCAATGTCAGCCGCCGACGAGTTTATCAGAATGATCCCGGCAATGTTCCCCGATAGCAAGATTGCCAAGACGTGTTCCTCTGATAAGTACTATAAAACGATATATAATAATGTATCGTCATTAGGCCAAATATGCTACATTTCGGTTATCACGATTTGGGAATAAGACGGCTTTCCGTCAATAAAATTATAGGATTACGGATTACTGGTTCATCAGATCTTAATGAGTTAATCTGACCATGACCATCCGACCGTGACTAGATATATAATGTAACACCTCATGAACATGACTGATATGTGGTTTGAGGCCACTTTTATAGGGCTTTGTCGGCTTATTTCTAGCGCCGATAATGCTGTGTGACGGATTATAGATTTTTCGCTATCGCTCGTTATGCATTTCCTCCATTTCACTTACACAAACGGATGAATGAATGACCATAATTTGTTATATATTGCGTGACATATCCAGGACGCACCAAGACAACGCAGAAAATATAGCGAGCCCTGCCACCAGTGTTGGACGACCACGTCACAGTCTTGTGCGGGACGGCGCCCTTCGCCCTCCCATGGTGTGACCAGGCTGGACGCCTTCTGGTGAGAGATGGCTCTCCGTCGTGGCGGCAGTGGCACGGCATTTGCTATCCTCGAGAAGGTAATGCTCGCGTTCATTGTCGTGTCACTATCGAACGGCGGTAGTGAGCGAGCCTTTAGCATGGTCAGAACGATAGAGACAGACTGTCGACACTTAAAATATTAAGTGCACTCGTCTCACAATGGCTTAATAACCATCATATTCTTGCCGATTATCATAATTATTATAGACATATAGACAGTCTATGACGTCTCGCGTAAACGTCACTTTTGGATTCACTCATGATTGTCGACAGACATCCCACGTGACAACCCTATGTCTCCCTGCCAGAGTGATCATGATATATGGGTATGGTATAACATGGCGCACGTTACGTGCGCTGTTCCCGCGCCTCGTTGGCATACTGACTGTCAATAAAACGCCCATTGACATTTGAGCCAACAAAAGACTTGCTTAAGAAAGCTAAAAAGGCTAGGCATATCATGGACATACAACTGACCACGCACATATATACTAAGTGTAGCAAACGTTGAGCCAGCCGAACGTCTGCCTTTCCTGAGCATTTAAGCCAGACGTGTGCGGGTGGGTTGAAATGCTGATGAGAATTATGCGAAGTTATTTTTTCATTTCGAAATTCGTAAACACAGTGTGGCAGTTCAGCGTCTGTCCCGAGTGACGACCAGTTTAGTTCTGATATCAGATTGATTACGGTTCGTATTGTGCGTTCATAATTGCTAACCATGAGTGAATCCACAAGTGACCTTTACGCACGACCTCACCGACTCTGTCTATGTATGATAATCGACAAGAACCTGACGTGTAATTAGTACGCCAATGTGGAGACGAGTGCTAAAGCAGAGCACGGACTTCTGATCTACCTGTTCAATCTATTTTCCACATTGACTGCAGACACAACTGTTTCTGAGAGTCCAGTCCAATTCTTTATAGTTCCGTTGAAAACGGTGTTGGCGTAAACCTATGTGCTGGCCGGTACCTGGATAAATATGTGGCCACGTAATAGGGAAAGGTTACATATACTGAACCGTTGCTTATATTGAAATGGGGAGCGGAGCTCTAATGGTTAGAGCACCCACATATCGTTCGACAGGACGGTTCGATTCCACCTCCACGTGTCGTTTACCATCAAATCTGAACCAGTGGGCGGCGGTTGAACTGTAGAGAGAATGTATAACAACGTGACTGGTATAGCAGTGAAACAAAAGACTACCTTCAGTGGCCACTGTGATGTGTCTACTTGTGTGTGGCTGAATCTACGGCAATGACTGGACGTTCGTGGTGCAACGACTGGGCGGTTGATTGTGTGAGACTGGACTACTCGGAGGCCAATGGCGTCCACTGCAGTTCTGTTGACACCAGCGACATGAATATGAAGATGCGCCCTGTTGTTGTCTTGGGGGACATTGTCGAGAAGATTCGACCGGGAAGCTACACTAGCTAATGTAGGGGAGAGTTGCCGGGATTGGACCAGTTCATCGGTCAGACCAGTGCTGTATATTCCATGTTACTGTATACCGTGGCATCCTCTATCGATAATGTCATCCATCAGTGGTTTCCTGGCATTTCGGATGACACGGTAAGTTTCGACGAAATAGCAATACTTTTAAATATTTATTACCGAAATAGGTTTTCTATGTCCCCGACATAATAACCAGGACGTGATCAGTTATCATTACAGCACCCTTGGTCATACTTACAGCACAAATGTGTGTCAATAAGGGGTATACGAGCCCAACGTATGTGGCGATAATAAGAATTTTAAAGTGGATGTCGTCTGCTTGTGAATTGTGATGACAATATTCTTAACACGTAAAATTCCACCCATAATTTCCACAATTGGACCAGTGGTCCACGTACATCTAAGGCTGTGCCATCATTAGATGTGTGTAATTACCCCAACACAGTTTACTGATTACCAGAAAGTAATATTAGACAAGGGAGCAATTCTAATAATGCAAAATAAAGGAAGCTGCTATGTGGTCCAATCGAGGGAACTTGTAACAGAACACATTTGATTACAGGTAAATTTACATTGTTTCGGACTACCAGAGACTTTATTAGGGTTTTCATAAATTTAGTGTCAATAGTCATATATAAACGAAAGAGGATGAAAATAGAACTGACAAATGGTGGACCTCCGGGACAAAGGCTGGATGTCCAATGATTGCAGCTCCAGTACTGACAGTTGTTGCCATGGAAGCTGTACCAGAACTATGCCCACAGAAGAAAGAAACTAGCTAAGCAAAGCAAAGTCGGACCAGAGAAAGCTACGTCTATAAGGCCTACATCCACCCAAGAGCCCACCCAGTACGTCCTTCTAAAGTTCTATGACCACTGCAACTCAATCGAAAGCACACAACAGTTCTGATCCACCGAAACAGGATAACACAGCAGTATACGAATAGCAGTTGACATTTTGCAGGTATATAAATTACTCGAAACATTAATTAGAGACCACATGGTGGAATACCTTGTGATATATAAATTAAAATAAATACTTCTCAACATGGGTTCCTAAAAGCAAGGTCATGTCTAACCAATCTCTTATGGTTTTTTGAAGAAATTACAAAGTGGGTAGATGACGGGTCACTAGTGGATGTTGTCTACTTAGATTTTCAGAAAGCTTTCGATAACGTGCCACATCAAAGATTGTTACTTAAACTAAAAGCCCATGGCATAGGTAATGATGTAATCAACTGGATAGAAAACTGTCTTACACACAGAAGACAGAGAGTAATAGTAGATGGTGAGATTTCAAACTGGAAATCGGTTTTGAGTGGGGTACCACAGGGATCAGTATTAGGCCCTATACTGTTTTTAATATACATAAATGAACCACACAAGAAAAGAATTTAGGAGTTACATTTAGTGCTGACAAGAAAGTTTCAGAGCAATGTGGGATTGCTGCTTCAAAAAGGAAATCAAATTCTAGGGCTAATTAGTAGAACTATCATGTATAAGGAGAAACAGCTAATTGTACCCCTGTACAAAGCAACAGATAGACCACATTTGGAATATTGTATTGTAAAAAGGACATAGACAAGGTAGAAAGAATGATGTATGATGGGTGGAACTACAAAGATTATGAACACTGGTATCTATTAGTATATTGTATTTCACTAATGATAACTATTCTTGTCATAATGAACACTATATGTTACTCATGTATCAATACATAATTATGCTTAGTTCTGTATATAATCATTTTACTTTTGGTCCAATCGAGGAAACCATGGCCATGATTGGACTGTTTTTTGAATTTTTTTCAAAATTCATCAATGATTTTCTTGTGATTAATAGCCTTGTTGTTGAAAATAAAATATAAACTATGTTAGTGCATTGTTTTCATCAATTCCATTTGTTTTCGCCTATGTAGACCAGTCATATATTCTGCTTTAAATGTGCATGTGTTTTAGTTAGTACAGTTCGTGTAAACTGGGTTTTCTTGTGGTTTCATTTCCCCACAAGACACATTTGAATTTTTTTTATGTCATTTGTTTGCATGCACATATTACATTATTTAGAACATTATCATTTCAAATTACTGGCCGTCGTCTTAACCATAATCTTGTTACACTTGCACATTTTTCTGATGATGTGATCACTTACCACAGGTCTGAAAACAGGTGGCAAGGATCTTGATAGTTCTATAAAGCTGTAGTAAAACCATAAAAACTGGCTAAATATTAGGTGTTTTATTAACAGTTCAATGAATGGTACACATGTGACACAATCAGTAACTTGATACATATACAATGGGTTGCTAATTTGATGTAGCTTTTATAATTACAATTTGTTGGCCTATTTTCTAACAACCATGTACAACTTGTGATAAGAACACTTATAAATCACCCGCTGGCTGTTGCATAGCTTGGATCGATATTTTGTTAACTGTCATTGTGTCCATATTAAAAGCTTGAAGTAATCTCAGTACTCATCTGTTCTGTGTAGCCACAGTTGCATTGCTGAAGATACAGTCCTATAAACATATGTACTAGTGACTGTTGACATGTTGTGTTGTCGAAGTTAGAATGTGGACTGATCACGTTTGAATATTTGTTTCCACAATACTTCAATTAGTTGAAACCACTTAAAAAATAACATTCCATATATAAAGCCAATAAAATATAAAACAAAACCACTGGACACGATTTATAGATGTGACTGGATTTTTTTTATTGTATTCATACTGAAAACGATAATTAAAAACCCTCACTGAATAGTGTACAGGAACACATACAGTGTGTTTACAATCACTTCTATAAATAGAAATTCCTATGTACATGTCTAGTAAAATGTAAAGGAATGTGCTATTTGGTGGTGTTACATATTTATATACACAAACACAGCGACGTATGTAACATGTTGCACCGTGATCGCGACTGAACAAAGCTGTGACATCGTTATTAGCATCGAGCACTGCCCACTATCCGTGCAGAAGTTGACGGCAGCACTGTCATTGTTCGGCTCACAAAATGTATCATAGGCAATTATAAGTGCAACGTGTCACCAACGCCATGACCATAGACAGCAGAGATGTTAGGAGACAAGAAATCTAACTGACTTTGAAAGTGGATAGGACACAGAATTAGTATTGTTCAGTTCCATTGTGAAAGGAGGCAGCTAGAAAAACAGACAGTCAGTCTTAGAAACAGCAATGGAATTTACAGAGTCAATTGCTTGAAGTTGGCATCAATCAAAGTAATCGGTGTAACATCTGCTGTCGAGGCCATGTGAGTTACAAACTATTTTCACCGCCCGGTGGGTTGGTGTCACTTGAACCTACATCTTGACCAGTGCGACTTCTGGGAGAAGGCTCTGTTGTCGCTGCAACAAATTAACGGTTAATATCAGTTAACTTAACGGTGATGGTTGTGACAGCTGGATTAAAAACATAGTTAACTAGCCATGACGCTTCAGTAAGAAATAACATCAATGACACCCACACCATCAGAGCCACAACCGACATCATGAAGAAGATCAAGTCATAGCCACAAATGACTTAATGATACCCAGAAAATCAGGTCATAGCCACAACTGACATAATGACACCCACAAGATCAGGCCATAGCCACAACTGACCTCCTTTGTCATCTACACACTTGAGTGACCACTTGAGTGTCAATGTCCAGTGTCCACTGAATCTATACACCTATTTACCTTAAGTGGCTCCATTTCTACTGTTGTGAGTGCACATAGTGAATGAAGTAGTTTCCTAATCAAGACGGCCATTTCAATGCAGTTTTAAGTATTATGCATCTGAACTCCCAAGTAATCCTGAAGCACTATTACAGGGTTGTCAGTGTGTGTTAGGTCATCATCTGAACTCCCAAGTAATCCTGAAGCCCTATTACAGGGTTGTCAGTGTGTGTTAGGTCATCATCTGAACTCCCAAGTAATCCTGAAGCCCTATTACAGGGCTGTCAGTGTGTGTTAGGTCATCATCTGAACTCCCAAGTAATCATGAAGCCATATTACAGGGTTGTCAGTGTGTGTTAGGTCATCATCACTCATAAGAAGTAACAGGAAAATGTTGGAAGAATACTTGTTATACAAACTTATACATGATTTGGTCTAAAAATAGCAACATATGCACTTTATGACAGCGGACTGGGCAAAACATCACATCTAAAGCACAACTACACTGTCTACCGGGTAGTTAAACATTTGGTCATGAATGTTGACATGCAAGTTTTTGCAACAGATAAAATGGCTATGAATTTCTATGATACTTCAACTACTGCAAAGTTTGTGTTTGTTACAGGCATACCATGTAATCAGTCAGCCTAACATTTTTTGGCATTATGTTTAATGACTCTTTCATTCAGTAATTTTGTGACATGCCTAAAAACTTCAGTAATTTCGCTAAATGCCTGAATTCAAGGTGCAGTCATTATGCGAAATGACTGAAATGTTCATTACAATTGGTCTTCATTGTGTATGTTGAAAATGTACCCTGTTCAATCCTACTGAAATACTCATCTTTCAGAATTAAATGTTTTTGACATTTCTGTAATGTGTCGTAGAGTTAATCTTTTAATAATAATAATGCATACAAATGCATGTTGTGAAATGACTGATATCACAGTTTGTCTTTAACCTACATACTTTATGGTGTGTAACACTAGGGTCCTAGTCACTTAATTTAGTTGAAATTGTAAACTTTACATTAGACAAAAACCGTTGAAAAGAAAATACGAAGCGACCAAACTTGCTATGGACAAGTGTTAAATTATGTGGATGAGAATTATTATGCTAACACTGCTGGTACTTAGTGCGACTTACTGGGCTGCTTCGTGGTGCGCGAACTACGAGGACGTTGATCCAGCTTGCATGCCCGCTCCGAGATGCCCGGCACCTCCTTAGGATGGCTGCTGCATGCATTTGAGATCTTCTCCCAAACGTAGCTGCAGGCTGAAGATAAAAATAAAACAAATAAGGCTTCAAAAATTTTCAAATTAATAAAAAAACACCATCTCAATTAGAAATGCGTTATGTGGGAGCAACTATTTATTCTAAAACTAAATCAAAACGAAACTTTTTTTCTGGTGCACTTCTTACGAATAGTCCTATGATTATGTAAGCAGGTGCTATAATAAATTAAGTGTTGATTTTCAACTGTGAGACAGCATTGATGATTTTTTTCAGGTAAAGTGGATGATACGACATGCTTTTTTTCAGGTAAAGTGTATGATATGACATAGCAAAACATTATAATTAATTGTAATTGGTGCAATTACAAAAATATATTAGAGTATCATTTCAAAACTAGAATAAATTACAAATACAACAAACTGTTGTAAACCTTGGCTGATCACACCGGAATGTTATGTATAATAAGGTAAGAAAACTTAATTACAATAAACATTCACTGACTGGTATATATAAAACCAGCTGTGAACTTATGGTGGTCTCTGCGCCTAATTCACGCAACAAAAGCTTGCAGATAATTCTGGTAATTAATCATTAAAGGCTGGTCAAACTGTATCTAAAAAGTATGTATGTGTGTGAACCATGCGAATTAAATGTTGCTTGATCACATGAGGTAAAACTGTCACATATAAAGATTGACGTTTCTGTCATTGCTCATTTGGTTAAATGATTCCTTTGTGCCATGACCCCAGGTCTATTTCTTTGTTTGTCTTATGTCACATTGTCACAAGTGATATGTCACAAGTGATCAACAGTTGGCAGTGCACCACTAATAAAGTAATAATAAAATGATGGCACTTTGAATATGTATAACCATGAACATAGTTCAAGTACTACACATATAATTACATTATACAGGTTAGAGATTATGCTGGATTATGACACCTCGTTATAATTCTTTATTTACGGTGCATCTAATATATATTTTTTTTTGTAAATACCAATGAATATTCCCTTTACTACTCAATTATTACTTTACCTCATGCTGTTAGATTATGACACATCATTGTCATTTTTTATTTATGTCACATCTAATGTTATTAAAATAATCTCCAATTTGTAGCATCATTCCATGACAAAATTACTAAACCTAATTATAGGTGCTTTTCGTAATAAGTTCCTTGGGCGTGGGTTTCCAGAGAATCTCCTGAGTTACCAGATGAAATTAATCATGACCATACTTGTAACAACATTGTAAATGAGTAACCAAATAAACTCACATTTATTGATTGGTTACTATTTTGTAACGAATGGCAATATGCCAAGGCTACAACAAAAGCAGATGTCACCTGAATTTCGCTGTGTCACAATGTCAATGACACCACCGAAACCAAGCAAGTTCAACTGAGTAGTGACGCATTACTGCAGTGAGTCGTGACGCAGCAATTTGAAATTGGTTTTGCCTAATCAAGACCGCCAGCAAATGCTGTTAATTCAACTGACGCCATATCCAAAATATTTATAACAGTAAGAATGATACTAGTAATATTTGCAGCCAGGTACTAAACAATCACTTAGTTTACCTTTAGCCTAAAATTTAGGCGGCTTGCTGGAGCTAATAATAGACTAGTAATAGTAATTACTAATGACAATGTACTGTCTGTGAAGCTATGTACAGTTGCATACACGATAGTGTAAACTACATCATCCATATTTCTTTCACAAATTACAGCGTCGACACATTTACTAACAACGGTTAAACGTCTCCCTACGCCTAGATAAGTTGGACTGCAAGTTTGAGGTCAAGCTAGCATAACCAAAACTTAGCCATAAGCCGATAAGGCAAAAACCAAGTATAACGAGTGAATGTCCTAGACCTAGTCCTAGTTTAAAGCCGGGCGAAAAACACAACTAACTACGCAAACACATTATCAAAACACCATTTTACGCAACACTTACCATTTATTATCAGTCATACCATGGTTGAGGTTTTACAAATATCCTAGGCGATACACCTTGGATAGTCACCAAACAAACGCGAACTTGCCAATACACAACGTCCCACTGTGACAGCCGCAGCACGATTGTCTCATTAGTCTTTGATCGCTTGAACAGGTCTCGTCACCTCCGACTAGTGGCGCCATCTACTGTAACAATTTGTACTATACATTTGACCAACGCTAATGCATGATTGTATCATCCAATGATTATATAATATTATATAATTATATTGTGCGTGTGTTTATAGGGTTATGCTTACACTTATGGTCAACATATTCTAATTAGTTAGCTGCATGAAATTGCGACATGTAGCAATTTCATGCAGCTAACTAATTGGAATATGTTGACCATAAGTGTAGCGTAGGCCTAATTAACCCTATAAATACACACAAACAGGTACGGCTTACATCTATTGGATGATACAATCACCGTACGTACGGTGATCGAACTTTTTTGAAATGTAACGGCGACTCTGACCCTGTGTAACGGTTTGCTTCCTGATATCAGAAACTCTAACAACTGCGTCAGTTTTCAACGGCAGTTGAAGACCTATCTTGTTCCGGCAGGTGTATGTATGCCTGAGGCTGAGAGAACATTACGTTTACAGGCATTACTTTAATTTATGTATTAATATTATTTCTGTGTATGCTTTAATTTAATTAATTGTTTTAATTACTCAATTATGTGTATACTTTTAGTTGTATTGTCCTTAATTTAATTTATTATTTTAATTATTTAATTGCAAATGCATTTGAATGCGCATTCAGACGATTTCATAAAAATGTAAATGCATTTGCATGCGACCCACAAACATTATTTTTTCAAATGCACAATAAATTGCATGCGTAGTATATATAATTCTTTGAATTATTATTGGTAGATTCACTTTCACAAGTTCACAACATGCCATTGCAAAAAAAAAATTCTGTAGTGAGCAGTACCCTCAGACCATGAAATCATTGTTTGACCTGTGATTCCGCTTTCACAATGTGCTCTTTAAAAAAGTGCTCTGTAGGTCAACTGGTCAATGCCTCGATCAGCTGTTATTCATACATGAAAATACCAATTAACGTACTGGTCTATAAGTTGATAGTTTCGGAGATTACCTGTTCATTGAAACAAATCAAACAATGCAGACAAATGATGATTTGTATTGTGTTGGCACTATTGGGGTGGCAGTTCTTTGGGGGGAGTATAAACATTAGAAATGTCAGCCCTAAATATTCAGGTAATCTGTTACAGGTGATCACAACTCGGCTACACACACGCACATAAACACACACATTCGAAACGTTTCATTTTATTGGACAATACCGTGCTAAACTATTCCCAATAATCACCCCAGAAATGTATCGATAGACAACTCCAGTCCGTGATGTTCATGCATGTCTTCAAACATGCTGCAACGATTTTGTGCAGTGGCATTGTTCGGTAAACGTAGACCTATTTCACTCTTAAACAATTTTTCTAAACAAATTGTCCACTCAGTCAATGAACTAGTTACTGATTAAGAATATCGATCTCTTGCGAAAATGACAGACATTTAACCACATTTAAATCCACATTTCACCCATAAAAGTCTGATAAAATAATGCTTGGAATCGATAAACAAATTATCCGGCAGATGGCGAAATGGTTGCGGAAGTTTTTAACAGGAAATCGTTCAGATTGACGTGCGCATGCGCGTACTATACACGTTGTTGTGACAGATTGGCCGGCGAGAGGAAAGTTTTGTTAAAGAAACGCTGTAAAAATGGTTCTCGACATCGAATTATTCCGCGCCGACAAAGGTGGCGACCCACAGAAAGTGCGCGAGAACCAGGCGAAGCGATTTAAAGATGTGAAATTAGTAGATAAAGTGGTTGAAGCAGACACGCGGTGGCGGAAATGTAAGTGAATGTCAGAATGATGCAACTGTGGCTTTGCATTGCAGACGCTCCGGCAACCAGCCATAGCTGTGGGCGGTGGCCCTTACGAGTTCTTCTTCTTCCATTAAACGGCCAACATCATTATGTTGATGATTCTGTCGTTCGGCGCCTCTCACGTGCCGGGAATTGGTGGGTTAGAGATAGAGACCACCACTCTTTGAGTCCACAACAGGTTACACATTTACCCCCTGGGCCCTGTGTGGGATCTTTTACTTCCCCTGGCATAGACACCAGGTAGAAGGGACCAACGGCTTTTAGTGTCTCTTCCGAAAGACACGAGCAAAGTGGGGTGAACAAATTTTCCTAGGTTTTGAAACGGCAGCAGGTGGTTTTGAACCCCGGTCCCTTCGGCCGAAAAGTCCGATGCTCTGCCACAGGTGGTTTTGAACGCCGGTCCCTTCGACGAAAAGTCCGACGCTCGACCACCGCGCCCCACTGAGTTCTGTGACTGTGTAGCAACTTAACGCGTTGTTACTTTCTTGTTTGAGTTAATTCAGTAAAATTGTATACATGAATAATCATATATAAAACAATACACATAAAAGCGCACCAAGGCAAGGGCATGGCAGTGTACACTTACCGGGTATTTCTAGTGTGGTCCACGAAAAAAATACAATAAATAAATAAATTAGATGGTACAACAGTAACATAAGAAAGAAGTTAAAGATGATTACTCACTAGCAGTTCACTGTTTTACTTTTGCATTTATGACATAAAGTTATAGCACTTGAGTAATATTAGTTATTACTCTTTCTGACCAAGCTTTAAAAAGCTACCTTTGCTGCCAAACTTCTCGGCTGCCTGTATAACAACAATTTACAGGCTATGTGCCTATTAGAATTAGTATTACTATTACAGATTGTAATACTCCTGGAGGCCAACTTACAAGTGTGAACAATAAAAAAAATCAAATTTATTGTGCTGTCGTAGTTGCTTTTGAACAACAATTTCATATTTGCTTTTATTCCTGGATATTGTCAGACAACTAATTGAATCCAGTGTGATGTGCCTAGAAACTGAAATGTTGTATTTGTTGATGTATGCTTCAGCTAATTAACATAAACTTGTGCAGCTATGGAAAATATATGATAGTGATTAAACAAATTGTATGGTGGAGTAAGTGGACCTTTGATGAATGGCCTCCCAGATCATCAACCACCCTTTTCCCTAGAGTGTTTTTCATCGATGAACTACATAAAACTGTATAAATGACCATGTGACCCCATCATCACTGACCAAAACAAAATTAAGTTACTGTTCGTATGGGAAATTATGTCCAGTTCTGGTTAGTTAAAAATGTGTATCTTACATTGGTAAGTATACAGACAATGTTGCCATACACCAGTGCAAACTTACATTGTTATTAATATAAGATAACTATGGAATATTCTCTGAGTAAAGTTGAAATACTTTGTTTCTGAATGCAGTGCGCTTCCAAGCAGATGAGCTGAACAAGCTGAAGAATCTGTGCACACGCACTATTGGTGAAAAGATGAAGGTATGATGCTTCTGGAGTTCATTGATAAGCCCGCTGTTGAATGAATGAATGAACTGTATTTATGTATATGTTAATCACAGTACCTTGTTATGGTAATAGTAACTGAACGATGCTGCATTGTTTAAATTACATTGTATCATTGCCATTTTTGTGTATTTGATTCTGCTGGGAAGTGAGTAGTATTTTCATCCACTTGTATAATTACAGTTATAGAATATGTTTATCTACAATGTTTTGTAGAAGAAGGAGCCTGTTGGGGATGATGACACGCTTCCCGACGCAATTCTAGACAACATTACTGGCTTAGACGCTGAATCGGTGAAGGTAAACAGACACACTACTTCTTTCAATGCATGAACATGCACACACACACACACAAACACACAAAATTAATTTAAAACTATTCCCTTACTTAATTTTTTTATTACGATTAGGTTTGATTTGTAGTAAAAAAAATTTGAACTGTTGTCATGATAAAATAATACCTTGAATATAGTAACGAACAGGTATTTGTAAGCACATATATTATTACACTCATTAAAAAAATCAATCAGCATAAACCATATTCACTAACGTCCATTTGTAATAATTGTAACAATGGTCATACTTTATTCAGACAATGTAGTTATAATCAAACACTTTTAGCTGTTGATTAATTTTTGTAGTAAACTACCCATGGTTGTAAGTATATCGTATTAGGATGTGTTGTATTTTCTGCCAGGCATTTAATGTGAAGCAGTTGAAGAAACTCTCCCAGCTCACAGATGGCAGCATCAAACAATGCAATGAGGAGAGAGTTGCGGCCGAACAGGAACGTAACAACTTCATCGGGCAGATTGGCAACATGCTGCACAACTCAGTCCCTGTCAGTAACGATGAGGTGAGGCTTCTTCTGTACAATGTGTTACTTGAGTTGGTCCCTGTCAGTAACGATGAGGTGAGGCTTCTTCTATACAATGTGTTTCTTGAGTTGGTCTCTGTCAGTAACGATGAGGTGAGGCTTCTTCTGTACAATGTGTTACTTGAGTTGGTCTCTGTCAGTAACAGTGAGGTTCTTTTGTACAACATGTTACTTGAGGCAGTCCCTGTCAGTAATAATAATGATGTTTTAATTCAGACAAAAGTCCATAGATTACAAAATAAATACATGTAGACAAATGTGTGTATATATATATATATATATATATATATATATATATATATAAGCACACATGTTGAACAAATAAAAATATGTGATGAGGTGAGGTTAGTTTTGTGCAGCAGGACACTCACTGTGTTCATGAAGGCTACAAACTTAAAAATAGACACTTGTTTCTGGTGGAATATTGTTGACATTTTATCACTCGATGTTATTATTTGGTTTATGAATTATAATAATTATCATCCATTTTAATAAAGCCTTAATCATGGCAACATTATTTTACGTTTTTTTATTTTATTCATAGACAGTTTTTTTTATATATTACTCATAATTTTATTATTAATTATCTGAAACATTTTGACTTTTTCAAGGATATTGCACTGTATAAGAATTATATATTATTACAACAAGTTGCTTGAGTCATTCCCTGTCAATAACGATGCAGTTAGTTTTCTTTGGAATGACTGAATGTGATAACTGTTTACCAGTAATCAGTAGCTGAGTGTAAGCTTGTTAATTAGTATGTCAGTCAGTATTACAAAGACGTAAACAGGCCGTCCATTTGTTGATGTCAGTTAAACAATAATACAATTAGCAAATATGAATAAAAAAATTATTCTAACATACAGTGCTTACTCCATTGGCTAATGATTTTGTCTAATTGATCAAGCTGATGTATTATTGTAACTGCAGTAGACTTGACTATTGCAATTCCCTTTATCACAACATTGCTCTCAAGGACATATTGAAACTTCAACATGTGCAAGATTGTTTGGCAAGGGTAGCTACCCGGTCTCCTCATTTCTCTCACTCAGTACCACTTCTTAAATCATTGCATTGGCTCCCTGTTTGATATCACATTATTTTTAAGATCTGCACAATTACCTATCAAGCACTTTTGTCAAAGCAACCAGCATATTTACATTCACTGCTCACTCCTACAAGACAGCCCAGACAGCTTCACTCATCTAATTCTAATCTACTGTTCCCAGTGTTAAGACAAATGTCAGAACTAGAACTTTTTCAGTAGCTGCACTGACCCTGGAACTCACTCCCTGTTAGTGTTAAGTCTGTAGGAAATATAACAACATTTCGCCGTAAGCTAAAAACCCACCTGTTTAAACTTGCTTATCCTCCATAGCTCCCAAACGTACCAATCCAGCTGTTTACAACTGGAACTGCATATCGATTAGAAACTGCTTAACCCCTTTTGTTTTGGTGTGCTGCCAAGCTTGGGTCTCCCAATGATTTTAGCGCAATGGTAGTATTTTGTATTGTTTCGTATTAATTAAAATCACTTCTGTAAAGATTGATTGTCACTATATACTATATATATATACGTTAGCACATACTAACTTCTACTAGAATTGTAGTTGTACAGTTTTATTCAAATACATAAGAGTATACCCCTTTTCTAACATTATAAATGATTGTAATTACCATATATATTTTCTGTATTCTCCAGTGACAGTGTTGAAAAATAATCATTATTATCATTATCTTGTTGACCAGGCGGAGAATGTCACCGAAAAGACGTTTGGAGATGTGTCGGTGCAGAAGAAATATTCACATGTTGATCTCATTCATATGATTGATGGCGTCGAGACGGAGCGGGGAACCGTGACAGCCGGAGGGAGGGGTTATTATTTGAAGGTGACATGTTAATTATGTGTATTAAAACCTGTTGCTACCGGGCATGAAATAATGTAGTTGTAAATAACTAGTGATGAGATTGGTTTGCCCTTTAGGTTTACATTACAATCCTTTCTAGGTTGGCATTTCTGGGAAAGGTACAGAGTCTGATTGTTTTTGTCATAAAATCACGCTTTATGATATAAACTATATATATTCCAACATATTGACTGCCCAAATGTGTTTTAATATACCACATTGTTTTAATATAATTTGACTGTTGTCTATCAACCAGGTTAATATCATGCTCCTATTTATATTATACAGCTTCACTGCATTTCAGACACAGTAATGTAATATTTTTCTGAAGAGGTTGTTTCTTTGACTGTGTTTTTATGTTTATGCCATGTGCTACCACCAGGGTGCAGCAGTGTTCCTGGAGCAGGCGTTGATCAACCTGGCGATGCGGACGCTGTATGCCAAGAGCTTCACGATGCTCTATACACCATTCTTCATGCGCAAGGAAGTTATGCAAGAAGTCGCTCAACTGAGTCAGTTTGACGAGGAGCTCTACAAGGTACAGTGGCTGAGAGTGGCAAGTGTGAATGGGGCACACGTGTGTATGCATTAGTACCTGGCTATAGGCAGTGGTGGCTATGTGAACGAATAGTCTTTGTGCAATGAATGCAACATGGCTTAATGGTTCCCGGAGAAGTTCAGTTGGTGAAGTGTAAAGGACTACCAGATACTACGCTACATTAGAACCTACTTTTTATGATTCACTTAAGAGCCATTCTCCAAAAGTGTCTGACTTGGCTTGGGAGAGGCCATTTTTTTCATGTTCTCCAACCTCTGTTAAACTTTAATTAGAAAAATCTGATAAAATACATAGCTTAAACATTTAAATTCTGAAGTTTCTTTGTTTAAATTTGAAAACTCACTAAGTGGCAGGTGGCGCATGTCAGGAATGTTACCCTCTGCGAACTACCGAGTTTGTTTTAACAACCTAAAGAAATACAAGTAAATGCTGGAATGGAATTGCGATAGTGATATTTGACAGTTATTATGTTCTTCTTCATGTTATACTAAAAACAGTGTGGAGACCATCTATAAATTCATAAAATGAGACCCTGTGATTTGAAATTGCTCGTGCATGCACAGTACTGTTGCATATACAAACTGGTAATTGAATTAGAACACAATTTAAAAATAACCCTTTCCAACAGACCACTTCTGAGGGATGTTTTGTGGATAATATAGTCCAGAGATAATGATTTGGACACATTGCTTTTAGCTATACAGCATTAAAGCTTGATACTAGGTACAGTGTATAACAATAAACATCGTAGCTTGTTACCGGGCGTAACAACTATCTTTAAAGCAAAGTATATATGCAATCTATATGTTATGTCAAACTGATGCTTACTGTGCAGGACAGCAATAAATATTTCTACTGCACGCTGTATTACACGTTTTGATTACGAGTGATTAGTTTCTTTGCGTCCACACCCACGTCTTTAACTACAAGTGTGTGTCTGGGGCTGCGACTTCCAATATGTTTGACGTTTAATTGTTGTCTTCACCCATCTATCATAATTTCCTTGACATGTATTGGTGTTGGCGTCACAGCAACATCACTTGTAACAAGAACGATCCCTTTTATAACGGGAGGGTCCTTTTGCCATCATATTGTACACATTCCTGAAGTTTTCTGCTTGGTGCAATTACTACGCATCCACTTGGCCCTTCGCAATGAGAACATCATTCCAATATACCAATAAGCAGTTAAAATATTTTCGTTCTAAACATTCATTGTGTAGTGTTGTACGTGTGGATGCAGTGTAACAGTGTTTTGTTGACATCTAGGCAGACTGGATTTCTTTATTGTTGCTTCACAGAATGTTTTCTACAAAGTTAATGTGCATGTTACATAATGTCCACGTTAAGGTTGCTATTGAACTTTTTGTATCACGGCATACTGAATCTTTGTTAGTTCTTTGTGTCAAATACTTTTCCAAGGAATATACTCGTTGTAAAACATTTCCCTATTTCCATTATTCAGTGGGTACCTCCTGTGTCACTAACATAATCTATCTCTAGCCATTATTCAACTCATTTCGCTTCCACCCTGACATCTTGACAGATCTTGTTTTTCTTGCAGTATTTTTTGAACATCCTTCTTCTGATGCCTCTGAGCGAAGTGGTCATAATTTATCTCTAGCTGTGCAACATTAAAGCTTGGTACACAGTGTAACAACAACCATCACACCTTGGTACACAGTGTAGCAACAACCATCACACCTTGGTACACGGTGTAACAACAACCATCACATCTTGGTACACAGTGTAGCAACAACCATCACACCTTGGCACATTGTGTAACAACAACCACCATACCTTGGTACATGGTGTAACAACAACCACCACACCTTGGTACATGGTGCCACAACAACCACCACACCTTGGTACATGGTGTAACAACAACCACCACACCTTGGTACATGGTGTAACAACAACCACCACACCTTGGTACATGGTGTAACAACAACCACCACACCTTGGTACATGGTGTAACAACAACCACCACACCTTGGTACATGGTGTAACAACAACCATCACACCTTGGTACATGGTGTAACAACAACCACCACACCTTGGTACACGGTGTAACAACAACCACCACACCTTGGTACATGGTGTAACAACAACCACCACACCTTGGTACATGGTGTAACAACAACCACCACACCTTGGTACATGGTGTAACAACAACCACCACACCTTGGTACATGGTGTAACAACAACCACCACACCTTGGTACATGGTGTAACAACAACCACCACACCTTGGTACATGGTGTAACAACAACCACCACACCTTGGTACATGGTGTAACAACAACCACCACACCTTGGTACATGGTGTAACAACAACCACCACACCTTGGTACACGGTGTAACAACAACCACCACACCTTGGTACACGGTGTAAGAACAACCACCACACCTTGGTACACGGTGTAACAACAACCACCACACCTTGGTACATGGTTTAACAACAGCCACCACACCTTGGTACATGGTGTAACAACAACCACCACACCTTGGTACATGGTGTAAGAACAACCACCACACCTTGGTACACGGTGCAACAACAACCACCACACCTTGGTACATGGTGTAAGAACAACCACCACACCTGGTACATGGTGTAACAACAACCACCACACCTTGGTACACGGTGTAACAACAACCAGCACACCTTGGTACACGGTGCAACAACAACCACCACACCTTGGTACACGGCGTAACAATAACCACCACACCTTGGTACACGGTGTAACAACAACCACCACACCTTGGTACACGGTGTAACAACAACCACCACACCTTGGTACATGGTTTAACAACCATCTGATAATATTTTAAAGCAAAGTTGTTGTTTGTCATATAATATTCCACCACTGATGTTTATTCTGCTTCTAAATGACAGCAGTATAAAAAAATATTGTCTTCCTAATGGACCTTAGTTGAAACGTTTTGGCGACAGGTGATTAGCTTGGTACCTGGTGTAACATTTGTGGTGAAATGCTGAACATTCAACTAAATGGGTTTCTCTTGATGTGTTATTAATAGCATCCCATGAGAAAGCATTCATATACACTGTATGTAACAATTATTGTTATTTACGTATTTGTCAATTTTGAAGTAATTATTTTCACTAGTTATGTCTCAATCCATAACAAAATTATGGTACCAAGCGTAACCAGTTAAAGTTTGACAATTTGTTGGGCAGCACGGGGTCAGTAATAAAGGCACTTATTCAAATAACTACTGTGAAAGAATACATTCATCATACATTTGATTATACTCTGCTTTCTAAACAAAGTAAATTTTGGAAAATCATTAATTTTTAGTATTGAATTATTGGTGCTTGAGCTTGGTAACAATAAAAATGAGTTCATTAACAAACAGTAAGTTTGGGTAGAAGCAGCTACTGTAGGGGCCTATATCATTGTTTGTGACACACATTGGAAAGTTTACTTTATCATAAGACACTTTGACTGGTGAATTAACATTACTGAATTAAAAATAATAGCTTTCTGAAATGCAAAATGTTTTTGGGAAAGCTTATTTTGGCTGTTGTTTTACACTTTAAAGGGACATGGACCATTCTTTGACATACGACTGTAGGAAAGGTATAAATGGTATAATATTCCTGAAAGAACTCTTAGATAAAGAAATAAGCAAGTAACAAGGCAGGGAAACTTCAAAATAAACTGTCAGATAATTTTGGAGAGTGGCCCTTAACTGGATTGTTGGATTTGAAATGTCGTGCTCTAAATCAGACATTTACCAGTCTTACATCACAGCTACAAGACGTTTTTTCTTTGTCAGTTACTGGATATATATAAAATGATGAAGCAGTAACATTTTCAAAGTGTATTTAAGCAACAATTATTCGCAATACTTTCTATGATCATATGTACATTTGTACCACTTTGTATAACTGAACGTCCAACATTGAATGTTAAGCTTGTAATACATGATCTTTTTTCTGTTAATTACATATACTTTTTATAGTTTTATATAATCTTATACATGTACAAGTACAGTACAATGATGATACGCATGACACGTTGCATGCATACACGTTGCATGCATGATTGTTGCCCAAAGCATGGGCAACAATCCAGCCAAACCCTTGGTAATGAAAGTGTGGAGACATACCATATTCAACCTAATAAACGCACATTACGCTTAAAAAAATTGGGCCATGGAAAAATGTCAAGGAATCGGTTCTTATAAGCGTAGACCAAAATGTGTTTCTCTAGAAAATAAGGTAATTGTTTAACACTAGTGGTATCATTTGGTGACCAATGACGTAGAGCAACTGAAAAGTGGTGCCTGTTAACACCTAGTGGTGACACTTTTCAGTTGTTCCACACTGGTCAAATTACAATGATTGATCCTGTTGATTATAAAAGGGATCTATGCTAATTAGATATAAAAAGACTCTGTCATTGTTTCCTAACAGTATTGGTGAAATGTCCCTTGTCAGGCAGAGATGCAGTAATCATACTGACTAATCGTAATCATGTAATGATAAAAAAAATTTTTTTAATCATATTTGTACTCAGTTACATTGATAAAGAAGCCAAGTAATCGTAATTGTATTTGAGTACATTGTTAAAGTAATCGTAAACATGATTACAATCACAAGTACAATTTTCTTGTGCATATTTCTGTTGCCCAGATACCAACTACAACACAAGCAGGCTTTTCTCTTCATTTTGTATCTAATGCACGTACAGTGACTGTATTTTAATATCGTGTTTGATTTTGTCTTCAATAAGATTGCAGACAATATTCACACGAGAGTTTTTATTCAATTCATTATGTCAATTATATTCTTGAATGTAATCATGATTGTAATAATTATTACATGCAAAATTTATCATAATTGGTTAAACTAATTTTTTAAGTAATCATACTTGTAATCGTACTGATAAAGTTTCACAATAATTGCATTTGATTACATTTGTGTTGTATTTCTTGTATTTCTGTTGTCAGGTGGTGGGAAAGAGCAGTGAGAACGTGGAAGACCAGGGCGTGGATGAAAAATACTTGATAGCGACATCTGAGCAGCCAATCGCAGCGTACCATCGGGACGAGTGGCTCGCCACAAAGGATCTACCAATTCGTTACGCCGGCTTCTCTACGTGCTTCCGGCAAGAGGTTGGGTCACACGGTCGCGACACACGTGGAATATTCCGGGTGCATCAATTTGAAAAGGTAATACATCTGAAGTTGGTGTACTCTACTAACAAAGTTTTAATATAAATACTTTACATGAATGTGATTTCCTTTTGGCATATATGTTTAACGCAGGTGCGCTTTCTTTGTTCAAACCATTAGAAAAACCTCTCTGTAGATTCTGTACCGAAACTTCAAAGACAGCAAGTGTCAGTGCCTAAGAAATTTTTAATGGTGTACTAAGGGCTATTCTAAATGTGAATATATTGGGGTGAGGTATTTTTTTTATTAAAATATGGGGTTTGGGTTCCAGTATGTTCATGTATTATATATTATTATAAAAAATTATTGTGGATCATGGAATCCTGAAGTGTCCACTGCCCCCGTATATTTATTTATTGAATAGCCATAACAAAGTTTCTTTATATAAATTTGATTTCCCTTTGGCATATAAGTTTAAGCAGCATGTGTGCTTTCTTGTTACCAAGACAACACTTAAAAAAACATCTGTACTAAAACTGTTTCATTATAATGGTGCGTTTACCCACCAGGTGGAGCAGTTCTGTATCACGTCCCCACATGATGGTGAGTCATGGAAGATGTTCAACGAGATGGTCTCAAATGCAGAGGAGTTTCTCCAAGCCCTAGCAATTCCTTACAGGATGGTCAACATAGTCTCAGGTACGTTCACCAGTCTGGTTCGTATTCACTTAAATGTTTCATATCTTCATATTCACACAAAGTTACTGCGTGAATCTAAGACTGATAAATATTATATATTTTTACGGGTTGACATTTTTATGTGGTGTTCTAATTCGCGGAGAACGCACACGTGAGAAGAGGTGAAACCACTTGAAACCAAAGAACTAACACATGACTAGATTGGCCTCATGTGCAACAAATAGATTTATTTTACTGCGGATTTTGTTTGTTTTTGAAAATTATAAAAAAACAGGACATTTCGTCCAGAAAGCAGACAAAAGGAAAAGAGCTGTATTATCGTACCGAAAGCTGTGATGTAGACAATTACTGCATGATACACATATCAAAAACACTGATGTCATTCAGTTACTGTTGTAAAGTATTTTGGAACAGACCAAAGGACTAAAATAGCGCTATAATTGTTTTAACCAACATTTTAAAATGTCATTGACTGTTTTCTGTTTAATTAGAATGTTTTGACTCGAATATCATGTTTACATTGCCTGCTGAACAGCGAGGTTAGTGTTTATAAAGAGATAATGGTCAAATTATATTCTAAAATTGTGGCTCATTAAAACATATAAGTGTTCAAGATGTTAGAAAAGAGATAGTTTATGATACATAACATGATTTTACGATAAAAATGATCAAAACTTTTACCATTAATTGCGTCAACTCTCGGTCTTATTGGGTAGACTGGTATAGTTCAATCTAATGACTCTCACTGAAAACTTGACTTCTACAGGCGAACTCAACAATGCGGCGGCCAAGAAGTTGGACCTTGAGGCGTGGTTCCCCGGCTCGAAGGCATTCCGTGAACTTGTGTCATGTTCCAACTGCACGGACTACCAGGCTCGACGCCTGCACGTGCGCTATGGACAGACAAAGAAGATGAACCAAGAGGTGTGTTGTCATGCTACAATATTCATTCACCCTCGTTAAAAGGAATGTATTTTCACTGGTTATGTGACACCAATTTATTCATTCGGATTACGTACACAATACATGTTTCTCATGCAGTAATTTTAGTTTTCTTCCGCCTCCTCCCTAACAACAGTACTCTCAGGTGCCAAATAATCGTATAGGCCAAATAACAGTAAAGGGTGGCAAATCGGTCAAGTTTAATAATAATATAGTGCCGAATATCAAGACGGGGGGGCAAATTGTTCAAAACAAATAATAGTACAGTGTGAAAAAGTCACTAGTATATTTGTCTTTTTTAGCGATGAAGCAATTTTTTACTCGACGTGAAGCCAAGAGTAAGTCGTCCCTAGAAAACTACGCGGATCGCAGGGTATTTTGTTTTTTCTGCCGAATATGCATGAACTTTATGCGCATTTGCGTCACTGCTGATATAGTAACCACATTTTATATCTGCGAAAAAACCGGGGAATTTTCCGTTTTAAAATGGACATTAAAGTTTTATTGAATTGAATACGCAAGCCCGTTTCAGGGGAAACCACCGCCAGCCGGTTATGACCGGTTTGAGGCGCTGCGCACGGCGGCCATTTATGGTCGGTTAACACGGTGATACTGGCGTCTTAACTAATAATATACCATGTCGAGTTCTCGAGAATTAAGGATTCTGAACGATACATCTAATCATAAAAATTTAATGGTCTAACACTTCAGGATCAAAATGTAGGATCCCCAGAAGCATGGGATCTCGCTAAATTCACGATTGTCGTTTGATAGGATGAAAACTTAGCCGTCAGAGGGAGCTACATGCAGCTCCAGTTGGGAGCAAGTGATTTTAGCGCGAATGGTAAACCGCTCCGTGGATGAATGATTAGCGCTAGCAATAGGGAGTGAGAGCAATTGCTCTCCTAAAAATTATACCCTGCATAATTTGCCACGTTTATTGGAGAATATAAGCGGGCACAACTGTTTAAATTTAATAATAGTATAGTGCCAAATAAAGTGCGTGTAGGGTGGCATTTTTCATCAAATAAATATGCGTATAGGGACGCTTATTCGGCACTTAAGAGTATCCTCCAAATCTGTAATCCTAAAAATAAAATTTGTGTGGCCAGAGTTAGTTGTTTGTTTCCTGTAATTAAAATTGCCCAATTCATTCCCAAGGTCATCTAAATCAATGTTATGTTTCATGTACTAATCTTTGTTGCTGTAGTGTATTTATCATTAGAAATTGTATAAAAAGGGATCATTAAATCATCCAATAAATTGTTTTATATATTTCACCTTCAAATGTGAATATTTATGGTCTCTCTATATATATATCGTAAACCTGGCATATTATATTTCACCTTCAAATGTGGATATTTATGATCTCTATATATGTTGTAAACCTGGCTTATTATATTTCATCTTTAAATGTGAATATCTATGGTCTCTATATATGTCGTAAACCTGGCGTATTATATTTCATCGCCAAATCGTGTTTTCTCGAATATTAAGATAAGAAAGATCACCATTGTGACACGTTTTGCATGGATATTATTTCAAAACAACCAGGATACTAATGGATTCACTGTCATAAAACAGTAATTCATAGTTGTTGTATATTCCCTTTAACAAGTGATGATGATATATATTATCACCCCTCGTGAACCACCCTTTCAAAAATCTCCCACTTATAACTTTTTTGAACTAGTCAACACATCACAAAAAACACTTGGTTAAGCAAACGTTTCCAATGACAAATCCATGGAATATCTGTCGTTGAACAACTAAAACGTTAAACTTGTATATATTTCATTGCAACTCGTGTATACATTATTATTTTTATGAAAAATCCTTTGTCCTTGGGACACGTCCTTCACGTCTTTGCCAATTACTGGTCACCTGCCCTGTGACGTCATTCCTTCCTCGTGTTCCTTCAGACGGAGTACGTGCACATGTTGAATGCGACCATGTGTGCAACGACGCGCGTCATCTGTGCGGTCATGGAGAACTACCAGGTGGAGGATGGGATCATCATCCCAGAGGTCCTCCGGCCATTGATGCCTCCCGGTAATAGTTTATTTATTGATTACATTTCCATGTTGACTACACAGGTACACCCCAGCAGTGATGTTTAAGGCAACAGTTTTTGGGGACGGAACGGGGGCAGCCGTGGCCTAGTGGTTAAGGTGTTGGACTGTAAATTCGAGGGTTGTGAGTTCAAGACCCACACTGGGCACGGTTCGTTTTCGAAGCTTAGGCAATTTCGTTTACCCTACTTTTCCTCAGTCTACTCAGCTGCAAATACGCGTATAGGGACGCTTATTCGGCTTATTTGCAAATGAGTACAAACACTGTTTGGAAGGTACCTGCGATGGACTAGTGTCCCGTCCAGGAGAGTCAGTATAACTGCACTCTAAGTTGCTTCGCACTACAGAAACCAGGTTTAAGCACTGGCCATATAAGCCTTCATGGCTTCCTAAGGCGTAATGCCTGGGGGATGACTTTACCTACCTACCTTTTGGGGATGGAACCCTAGATTTTTCACATTCGTAAACCATTTCATACACTGGTGGGCGCCAAAGCAGAGCACAGGACCATAAGCGAAAGCTTAAAAAATGTTTTGGATAAAAAGAGTTGGTCAGTCAAAAAAGGTTTGGCTAGAAATGATCTTGATTCCTCTTCTACTACTGCTACTACTACTACTACTACTACTACTACTACTACTACTACTACTACTACTACTACTAATGTAATGTGTGAATGGTTAAAGTAACACAAGTAGTCCATCTAATAAGAGTGCGTACCGTTTGGCAGTTGTCTAAAAGTGTTGTTTGATCATTAGATCAGGTCAAATACGAAAGTATGAATAGTGTTATGTTATGGTATATAAGGGCTGGCTACACTTTTTGTTCAACAGAATTTCAGACTCCATCAAAAATAATCAATTAGTTTGTCGAATGATTTCACCAAAAGTAAACAAATTTGCACAAACAAAGCATGATATGTCTATGAAAATATGAGTTCAGCTTTAAATGATGTCATTTCTGTTTGTTTGAAAGATTTCTGGATTGTGTCACAAACTGTCTGTTGTTGACTTCAGGTCTCGATGAGAAGATTCCATTCGTGAAGGAAGCGCCGATTGAACAGGAGGAATCGGCGAAGCAGAAGAAACAGAAGGACGGACAGAAGAAGAAGCAGAAGAAAGGAGAGCAGGGTCAGGGTGACCTCACGGAACCCGTCAAGAACATGAAACTCGACAAATAAATATTGCTTAGGTATATTGCAATTGCTATGATACAAGTTGGTTTGTTGACCAGAGGTGTCCCAAGGATGCAGTATACACTGCTGTTTGTACAAGTCACAGAGACAGACAGAGAGAAGATAATCGTATGTGACTGTGGTCACCGCAAGAGATGTCCAGAACATTATTTAAGCTCACCACATATGTATTGATGGTGCTTCTAAAAAATGCAGTGCTGTAGTATATTAGCATTTGCTTTATTTTGACACCAGGTGTCGCTAGTTCACACAATGATTGACGTGTGCAGAATACAAGCTCATTATGTTTGCAATCATGTGGGTCCACCTTCTGTTAATCAAATCGTTACAGAACCAGTGTGTGATTGTCATTAACTGAACTGAAGGTTTGTGTTACCAAATTATATCGGTGTAGGTTTATGTTCTGTTAAACCTAAGACTGTGTAGACTTGTATGTATGTTACATACATCAGTTTACTTAAATTCTATGAAATAAATACCTATCAAGATACTGGTTTTACTTAAGAACAAGTTATGTTTTGTTGAATAGCCACAGAAGATTCTTGATATCTCCATTGGTTCAAGTCACCGTTTCATTCTGAGACAAACCATTGAAGCTCCATGTATTGTGCATAATAATTCATTTACTGCGCACAATAAATTCTGTTCCTGCAGCATTGTTATCACTATTGTTATCACTATAACCATGTATTTAAATATGTGTTTGTGTGATGCTGGCTGTATCAGTGCAGGCAACTTGTGTCTTGTGCTTCGTGCAATCGAAACTCTTCTAGAAACCATCAGCAACTTATCTGAGTATAGACTGAAGATCAACATTGTCAACTTTACATGTGAGCTTGAAGACAGGCCTCTGAATTCAACATATACACAATTGCAAATTAAATGCAGTGTATAAAATTGAAGATGTTATTTCACTGAAGAATCCACTTTCTTAAGGGCCCTTCTCAACTTGATTATTTCATTCATTTTGTTTCAGACCAATTTCGTGAAAGATGTAACCCACTATTATATATAGTACTAGCTCGTACAAATTTGTTATTTAGTTTTGATTAAACCATTATTTATTTTTAACTGGATGTGGTCTAAATTTGGCAAAGAAAAAGGCAAGTTGTCTGCCTCCATATTCCTCAATAGCCTGTTACCTGATCTAACAAGAACCTGATTTGCAAATGGCTAAGTCAGTTTAAGATTTTTATTTCAGCAATGTTTATCAAGAAGCCAAGTAAGTTGTCTGATGTCCTACGTCTTGACTTCCTGAGACACAGCTGACTAATGGTGATAGAGCATTCCCAGATCCCAACACAGCTGTCAATTATGTTTTCATCCCCTATTGGAAATAGTCCAAACAGACAGTACCATGGTAATGATTATTACTAGTGAGCACATGTTATCCTGCTTAAAATGTCCACCATACACAAAATTATGAAAATATGTTCACAATGTGGGATCATTGTAGAGCACATATCTGGCCATCTTCACCTTGATCACAATGATTTCAGACCTGTTGTCTACATTTATTGTGGCAGTACCCCAGGTCAAACCTATTATCTAGATATCTTGTGGCAGTACCCTATATCAGACGTGTTATCCATATCTATTTTGGCAGTACCCCAGATCAAACCTGTTGTCAAGATATCTTGGCAGTACCCCAAGGTTGTCTAGATCTCTTGCCAAGAGATCTAGACAACTGCAGCCAAGAGTCTTGGCTGCAGTTCGTATAGATGCAATAGTGGCGCCACATGGTGGACTAGCTAGCAACCATTGTCCCTAATAATTTCGGTCACGGATGTTTCAGTCGCTCCATTTAACGTCTCTTTGCGCCGTTTTGAGAGGTATGTAGGCAAAGTTAATCGCTATAATTCTATAATTGGAGTTTACTAAATATCATAGAATCAGCTGTAAACAAAATGCATCGGTGTTTCATGTGTAACCAGGGCAGTGCCAGTGGCGTATTTAGTATCTCGCAAAGCCAAAAGGGGGTTGCTAAGCCAGGGGCGGGAGCTTAGTCACCCATTAGTTTACCATGATGCTGTGAAGTGGCGCAACAGGTTACATACGAATTTGTTTTTAAAAAGTAAGCCAAACTGGGTGACAGCCCAATGCCATGGCAATGCCCCCCCACACACACGCTACTGTGTGTAACAGTCATGTGCTTGTAACATATTATGTAAAATTAAAAAATATGCAAATGCTAATAAATTATGTGTAAAATTTCGTACATGGATATTGGCTGTACTGTCTTGCCAATTCCCATAAATGGTATAAGTATCGGTAAATGCCTTTGCTATTAACCCCCACAGGTGTTATATTGTGAATTGACCACTGTTTCGTTCTCCGTGATCACGACTATCAAGAATAACGGCTCGAATACATGACTAGGTTCTAACAGTTTTAATCTACGACAAGGTGTCTCCCGCAGACATACATGTGCCCCGACGCGTCATCTCGACCGGGAAGCTATATTTATAGTTTCCCCGCCATTCGCTAGATGGCAGGATGTCTTGGACATAATCACGTAACATCTCCCTCCTTATAGAGCTGTGTAACAGCACTCGAAACGCACAAACTAATAAGATTATTAGACTAACACTATCCAGTGAAAGTGTACAGTAAATTAAACGATTATTAGAGTTAACGTGATTAGGCTGCTACTATTACATTTAAGTCCAATTTTAGTTTGTCTATAGACTTGATCACCTACAAGTTCAATCTGTCCACGGGCCTGACTACTCTCCCGGATCGTGTAGTCATGGGACCACGTGCTCGCGTGTCTTCTGGCACAAATACCTCACTTGGTCGTGTATTCCGTGAGACTGTTGCAGTTTCCTGTTGTTGAGATGTGGCTGCGTTTGTATCAACAGTGACGGTCGCCGGATCGTGTGCTCGATCTCTCGGTACGCAACTAGGTGGTAGCATTCGTACGGGTCTGTCAGCGCAATCACTTGTCGTGTCGTGCTCGGATGGACGTGACGGTCTGAGATGTCGGCGGTTTCGACGGTAATGGCGTCCAGCCGCTGTTACGACATCGTACGATCGACTGGACAGAGCTTTGTGAACCGTTGCCTCAGCCCACTCTCTCCTGCCGTGTTCTAATGGCTGCATTCTGATCGTTTCGCCGACATTCAAATGTCGTAAGTCACGCCTGGAGTGGTCTGAGTTCAATACTGATCGGAACTTCGTTCGCTGACCGCCGGATTGCTTTCCGACATCTGCAGGACCACCCGGTTTCAACTGGTTGTTTGTTGTTGGCAGCAACGTTTTGGTACGTCTGCCAAACAGACGCTGTGCAGGGCTTGTTATCATTCCTTCAGACGGTGTGTTACGAATGTTCAGAAGACCGAGGTATGGGTCTTCCCCAGCTGCCTTGCACTTTCTCATCAGCCGCTTAGCGATTTTTACCGCCGCTTCGGCTGCACCATTGGCTTGGCTGTTGCCTGGACTGCTAGTCTCGTGCACAAACTGCCAGTTCTGTGTGAATTTTCTGAACACAGCCGAAGAATACTGTGGTCCATTGTCACTGACAAGTGTGTGCGGTATGCCGTGTCGACTGAAATTATTCTTCAGCTTTCCTACCACTGTTTCGGAAGTTGTGTCTGGTAGGTAGTCTAACTCGAAGAAACCGCTGTGGTAATCTGTTGTTACCATATAGTCCCTTCCAGACCACGAGAACAAATCCGACCCTACTTTCTGCCATGGTAGGTCTGGGGTCTCAGTCATGACCATTGACTCTGCAGGTTGCTTGTCAGCGTAGGTTGCACACACACCACATGTTTCTACGTAGTGACGTATGTCTGTAGACATCTGAGGCCAGTAAATCAGGTCTCGTGCTCTCCTCAAAGATGAGTTGATGCCCATATGGCCGGCATGTACTTTCTTTTTCATGCTGTGTCGCAGTGAAGTCGGTACTACGATGCGTTCTCCGCGAAATATGACACCATCCTGGATCGTCAGCTCGTCACGGTAGCTGAAGTAGGGTAGCAGACGATCTGACACGCGTCTTCTGTCATTTGGCCATCCTTCCATGATGACTGTACCCAGTTCTTGCAGGACAGGGTCCAGTAATGTAGCACCACGGATCCGGTCTAGGCGATCCGGAATGAACGCTGTGAGCGTGACGTTGTTGATGGCTACCTCATCCGTGACCGGGTCGCCTGTGGGTGCTCGGGACAAAGCGTCGGCGACCGGTATGGCTTTTCCAGGTTTGTACGTCAGCTGGTATGAGTACTCTTGTGATTTCAGCAGCATGTGTTGTAGCCGCTTGGGAGCTTTCCCTAGTGGCTTCGCTCGGATCGCAACTAGCGGTTTATGGTCAGTCACCACAGTGACATCTCGACCATACGTGTAGTGGTGAAACTTGTTCAAACCAAACAACACGCTCAGCATTTCTTTTTCAATCTGAGCGTAATGGCGTTCAGCAGAAGACAGAGACCTGCTAGCGTATGCTACTGGCTTGCCATCTTGTAGCAGAATCGATCCCAGTCCGTACTCACTCGCATCGTTCTCCAGCACTAGCTCCTTGTCCGAGTTGTAGAAAGCAAGAACAGGAGCCTCTGATAACATCACCTTGACTGCATCGAAGGACGTTTGTTGAGTCTTGGACCACACGTAGGGCACGTCATTCTTGAGCAGGTTGTGTAGCGGTTGCATGGTGTCCGTCAGGTGAGGCAGGAACCGCGCCAGGTAGTTCGCCATGCCCATGAATCGGCGCAATTCGCTGATGTTGGTCGGTGGCTGCATCTCGCTGATTGCAGATACCTTAGCTGGGTCCACGCGTAGCCCGTCCTTCGTGATTCGGTGACCCATGAATGTGACCTCTTGCAATCCGATGTCTAGCTTGTCCTTGTTGAGTTTGATGCCTGTCACCTGACACCGCTCGAAGAACTTTCGCAGGTTCTCATCGTGTTCTTCGGATGTCTTGCCATAGATCACTATGTCGTCCGCTATGCAGATGATGCCTGATAGGCCACGCAAGGCCTCTAGAAGGTGTTTTTGGAACACTTCACTTGACACCGTTGTGCCAAAAGGCAGGCGACACCACCGGTACCTTCCAAAACACGTCTGGAACGTCGTCAACAGGCTGGATTCGTCATCTAACTTGACGTGCCAGTAACCGGACGAGAGGTCTGCCTTTGAGAAAACAGTTGCTCCTTGAAGCTCATGGAGCACATCTTCGAGAATTGGCAGCGTGTAATGCTCACGCTGCAACGCCTTGTTGAGTTCATGAGGGTCTATGCACACCCGTAATGCGCCTGATCTCTTCTTTACAACTACCACCTGACTGACCCATGGTGTCGGTTCGTCCACAGGAGCAATGACACCCATGGCTGTCAATCGCTCGAGTTCGTCCTTAAGTTGCGGTCGAATGGCTATGGGTATCCGTCGGCTAGCCATGATCTTGGGGCATACTTCTGGGTCGATTGTGAGGTGTTGCACACCTGGAAACTCTCCCAGTTTGTCATCAAACAGTGAATTGAAACAACTATCATCTTGGATTGCTGCCACGCGATGGAAGTTGTTGTCCTGTATTTTCACCAGCTGCATTTGCTCGCTGGTCTGTAAACCTAGAATCGGCTGACAGTCATCATTGTCCTTGAAGACGATGAACTCGACATCATGTGATGTCTCTGTTTTGGGATTGCTCAGCAGCATTCGACACTTCCCCAGCGGTTTTATCATCGTCTTGTTCCACATTGTGAGAACGCCATTGTATGGGACAACATCTCTGGCGTATCTGGCTGGCAGCATATTGACTGTGGCACCTGTGTCGATTTGGAATACGAGCTGGTTCCCGTTTACGAGCATTCGACACTTCGCATATGCGCCCCGTTTTCGTGGTGTTAGTGAGTACACCAGGCGTTACCATTGTCGTCGTCTTCATCACGCCCATTGTTGTCACGTATGTTGTACACACGTCGTTGGTGCTGGTTTCTAGACTGCTGGTTTGTGCCGCGCCCTTTCATGCACTTCCGTTCAAAATGATCCTTGGCCCCACAATTATTGCAGGTCTTTCCATATGCAGGGCACATTTCTTTCTTGGGCGCGTGACGCCTACCGCAGTATCGGCACTCACGCTTGAGTAGACGACCATTATTGACGACATGTACAGGTTCACATACATCATCCAGCACTGTCCTGTGTGATATGGCCGACTCTGCTACTTTGCAGACATCTCTACACACGTCCAGGGAAAGCCTGCGGATCTTGAGCAACTCTTGTCGCGTCTCCGACTGTCTTATGCCTAAGATGATTCTATCTCTTATCATCGAGCTTGCGCATGAATGACAGAAATTGCAAGTCTTTGCCAACACACGTAGAGCGGCATGGAAATCGTCAAAACTTTCTCCATCCTCTTGCTTCCGGTTGTTGAACTTATACCGTTCAAAAGTTTCATTTGCCTCCCCTACAGCGAACTCGTCAAAAGCTGTTAAAATTTCCGTCGTGGTGCGGTGTTCCTGAGGTGTTGCGAACTGAAATCCGTCATAAAGACGCATGGCCTCGTCTCCTAGTGAATTTTCCAACATCGCGACTTGATAGCTTCGTGGTTTGGCAGCCATATCCGATAGTACGCTAAAATTTGACCAGCGCCGACGGAACATTTTCCACGATTCTGCCTTGTTTGGCCCGAACACGAGTGGCTGAGGGGGCCTGGCCGGTGCACCACCATTTCGCGCTTCGACGGCAAGTTGTGCGTCGTCGGCAGCCATCGCCATTTCGTTGGATGCCGTTGCCATACGATTGAATAGATTTCAGCGACAACGCCAGTTTGTGAGCGATAATTAGTGGGTAACCAATTAATGTGACAAATAAATGTCTCTCACGCATATAATTGTCACACGTCCACCGCTGCCACCATATTTCGTTCTCCGTGATCACGACTATCAAGAATAACGGCTCGAATACATGACTAGGTTCTAACAGTTTTAATCTACGACAAGGTGTCTCCCGCAGACATACATGTGCCCCGACGCGTCATCTCGACCGGGAAGCTATATTTATAGTTTCCCCGCCATTCGCTAGATGGCAGGATGTCTTGGACATAATCACGTAACAACCACCATGATATATGGACCCGGGGGTCCATTTACCACAGTATATATCCGTGGTTAATGAACTGCTGTGAAACGTGCGTGCTGTAAGGAAAGCATTTCTTTTTTACAGTTTTGTCTTTACAGATTTTATTAAAATTTACATAACTTTCAGTATACCACTTATAAAAAAAATACTCACTAAGCACATTAAACATTTTCATTTATTGCAGGGTGTCCATTTACCACTGACATATACCGTGGTAAATGGACCCTCGCGTCCATTTGCCACGCGGGTCCATTCACAATAACACACCGGCCGAGAGGATATGGGACATCTAGAATGAGACTGGGAAGAAATGTCCACAACAATTATTGATGCTGTCTGCGTTGAATGCTTGTTGATGAGTGCTTTGTATATTTTGTAATTGTTATTTTATTCATACAGGCTGGGAATGAGGACGATGCCACTCACTGTCCCAGCGGTGATGATGACAGTTGTGATGGCACTTTGTTGTCCTCCTCAGCATTTGACAGCGATGTGGAGGATAGCAACCAGGTGAATGTGGACAGTTGTACTAGCAACACGTCAGCCACCTGTCACCCGTCAGACACCTGTCACCAGTTGGCCACCTGTCTCATACAAGTCCAAGCGTCCGCCTCCTTGCGGAAAAGCTTCCTGTAGAATATCATACACCAGCCAGCACTTTAACATGTGAGGTTACCACGCCTCTCCCTGTGTCTACAAGGCATTTTTTATTCAACCCTATCACAGAAGACGCCGCTCACGATGCTGACAGTGAATCTTGTACATGTGCTATAATTATAGAAATACCCATAAACAAATTAGTGAGATTTATATAAATGTAATAATACGTTACGCCAAAGGTTGAATCGTCCATGCACCACTGCCCACACATTCATGTGATTGATTTCAATGTTTCTATAATCTGTCCGTATCATATAATGCGCGCATATCAACTAATTATGCAAAGAAGTCCATTTGCGTTTCAGTCCCTCGCTATGCTATTGTGTGGGACAACGTACCCAAATTGATAACTTGGGCCCACCAACGCAACAAACAACAGAACATCTATGCAACCCTGCTGGTTAAAAACAGTCTTTCCACCAGGCACCACATGGAGAATGTTCCGTTTGTAAGGAGAGCAGACACTACGATTCTGGCTAAAGCGTTCCTACCTGGTCCAACAGACTGGGACGAACTACGTGCACGAATGGAGACGGTGGTGGCAAGAATACTGGTCACCCACTTAACTCCTTTTGAAGCGCTGACGCCAAAGGTTACCTGGCACATTTGTCATGACTACAATGACCAGTCAGTGGCAAAGAGTGAAGTGGTGAGTTGCATGTTAACCCAAGAAATAATTTTTTGCAAGAACCATATACATATTGTCTGCAATCTGTGATGTCGTATGTTAACTTGAAAAGGCATCACATTGACATTGGACACTTTTTAAACACTACAAAACCGTTTTGCTCATTCATGTAACATTTCGGTTGAGTGGCGTAACGACTCGGTAATTTCTGGGCATAAGCCATACATAATCATAATAAGTACAGTTATATAACGCCACTAATGTGAACAAAGTGCATTCAGAGGAGCGTCCCAGATCATGTTCACTCACTCATCCTTTAATTGTCCCGGCCTGTATGAATACAGATCCTACACAAATACACGCTTCATTAACTTTAATGACATGTACTAGCTGGTGTCGCCAATACACAGTTCTACTACATCATTCTGACAGCTAGGTGCGACTCGTAGTGAGAACAGTGTCTAGTCAAGAATGCTTCTTAATCTCCTCTAGTATGGTACTGGATGCAGCGCCCCGATTGTAATTAGATGCCATATATTCATAGTTAGATAACAATATGTCTAATGTCTGTTAAGACACATTCCATCTTTAGCACACTAACCTGTACAGTTTTGGGTTCCTGAACTGTATATAGACCGTATCATTAACAAAGCAAAGGTTATGTGTTTGAAATGTGTTATTGTTGTAGTAACATGAATTAATACGATGTACGCAAGGTAACACTGAATATGAGTGATGACGTTATAAATTCGTTACATTTAGGTAAACACCGGAGTCATCAGAGCAGACCCAGCTTCTGCAAAAGGGGTTGTGCAGATAACGAAGAGGCTGACAGACTACGTGCTGCTTCCAAATGGGCCAGATGAGGAACAGTACACGATAGCATGCCACGGTGACCAACTGTCATGTGAGCATATGGTCGATGCGAGATTCGCCATGGGAGACCACGACCTTCCAGTTAATATCCTGATAGGTCTGGAGTCATGACATGGAGAATGCCACCACTGATGCGTGCATCTACAGGTAAAGTCAACATGTTAAAAAAACTCCCCCCTCCTTCGAAAAAAATGTACTCGTGAGATGGTGGAGGAAGGTTTTGACCAGAACCACCCCGCCAATAAATAATACTATGTTCCGGCTTTATGGCAGAGGAGTGTACATTGACGGGTAGCCTGCAGTGATTTCCTTGTTGATGTGGAAATACCTTGCTGTTTCATAGAATCCAATGGGGATTTATACATACACAGGTGAAATATAAGTTTTCAATACAACGTTAGTGCTGTGTGATTATATCTATATATGAAAAAACTATTACCATAATCGAAATGAATTTTTTTACCAGAACTAGTTAAGAACTAAACATAAAGGTAGGTAATTCTATATAAAATAAAAAAAATTTAAGAAAATTAAAAACGTTTATGACTAAAAATTTCATATTAGTTTAACCAATGACTAATTAGCTATAAATGAGCACGTCTACAAAAACATTTACATTTTCCCTGTAATCGAAATACGATAAATCAAGTGAAATACATGACTTTGGAACAAGGGCCCCCAAAAATAACACCCATTATTTTGACGTGTTTAAGGTGCCTGTAACTTGAGAAGTGTACAGGCTTCCTACTTGATTTGCTGAATATGTAAAAAAGAATTGCTACAGATTAGTAATGCAACATTTAAGCACGATAGGGAGAAAGGCAATGTGCATATCAGGTGAGAAAAAAATGGACAAATGTATTTTTTTTATTTTGTCATATTTACTTGATTGATAACATATATAGTCGGTGATACTGTCAATAATCTTTTCAGTTCAGTAGGAATGTACGTGCTATATTTTCAGAACAGTTCATCCTTCAATGAAATTTTTATTTTATTTTACCGAATAAAGGGATATGTGCACAAAATTGTGATCCTAACGTGTCACTGCTGTACATCCATACTGTTGACAAAGTGGCTTGTTTTGTCCATGACTATGTAAACAGGTGATACAGTACAAAACTAATTTAATTACCTGCAAATGTGTAGTGCCCTATGTCCTAAGAACATTATCACACATCCATGTTGCGTGTACCATCATTGTTCTCACACATCAAATACTGATCAGTATTAGTCATGTTCTACACTACTAAATCATGAGTGTCACAAATGTATAACTACATTGTCCACATACGTGTAGGTATATATATTACTGCACACTTATCAAACCCCTTATCTGAAGTGATACTAAAGCCATGGTTAGTCAATTATTCACATGTTACTGCACATGGCTTGTTCGGCTTCTTGCAATAATTTGTAAGATGTTTGAATATACCTAGTACCTACAGTAAAAATCAGAGTTCCATTTGCCCAGTGTTCGTACCATGTGACCTGGAATGTGTGCAGTTGCTACTGTGGTAGCTGCCCCTATCCGGAATGAGTGACCACTATACAAAGATGGATTGTAACATCTTTAGTTTCTCTATTAAGAAAGAGCGTGTCAATGGCGCAACTGTTAAAGTGGTAAACGAGAGGTCATGTGACTGTGCTACCATATCATTCCTTGTCTGCTACAGGGCCATCATAGTCTGGAAAGGGAAAATGTTCTGCATTGTTGCAAAACATTTAAGAGTTACCCCTTTGTGAAATGGATCTGTCTTTGATCTTTTCAATATGAAACTGTATGCCACCTATACTCAAATCTGTTAGAGGGTCAAAAGTGTTAGACCGACTTGGGAATATTCCACATCATAAAAGTCCAAAGAAAGCCAGACAGAATGCCGTCTCTAGGACTAAGTCTTCATATGGGCCTAAGAAACCTGATCTTAGAACATTACACATTTTACTTAAAATCTCCGCTGCGATTTCTTTACTGCTTTTAGAATAGTTTACAATCGCAGGAATGGCTGGCCATTTACAAAACAGCATGGATCCTGAAAACCCACCTTGATATTAGCAAACCTTATGCCTGCTAGATTTGTCTTTAAGGTAGAAGCCTATTAAATACCAAGGTAAGCAGAGTCATTGTTCTCTCTGTCATGGCATTGGGTGGATCTAGTCAGAAAGTCGTCTAACAAATGTAACATAAATTAATTCCATGCCACAGTGATGGATGGATCGGAATCTGCTTAAATGCATCTACTATATCAGTTTTACATACTAACCAAGATACCTGACTCCTATCTAGGATCCCCTGTATAGCATCATCTAATTTAACATAGGACAGAGAGTATTCCTCTTTGTTTATCAGCTCATTTAAACTAGTCTGTTGTCGCTGTTATGTTGGGCGGATAAATCAACAATGAGACGTATCTTCCAGGAATAGGTGCCCTCGGCCAAACCAAGGGGACTTACTCTGTATAGTGAGAAAGGGGGTGTTCTCAATGGTCCTACCAAGAACCCTTTCTTCACTTCTTTTATTATTAGTCGACTGACTATTTCGGCTGTGCTTTTGTTGACAAGTTATTTGGAAATCCCCAACTTGCCACTGGTGGCTCACCAATCCCTGTAAAGAAACCCTCCCTTAAATGGTCCAGGGTTGACTGAATTACTTTAATTTTGTACTTGAGTAAAAGTAAAAGTAATTCACCTAAAAACTACTTGAGTAAAAGTAAAATTACTTTGTAAAAAAAGTACTTGAGTAAAAAGTAAAACTACTTTTCAAAAGTACTTGAAATAAAAGTAGAAGTCAAAGTACAACACTTAGAAATAACAACAACATCATGAGTAATATTATATAAATTAAACAACTTGCATCTGACAACTGTTTTGCAACCACTCTGCCTATAATAATGTGCTCCCACACAGCCTTAGCTGGTCAATCGGTCTGCCACCATTGAACACAGTGCTCACTTGGATGCTTCGAAAATTACATTATCTTTAATGAGCACTCACAACATAAAATAATTTCAGTTAAATACAGAACTTAATTAATGATGAGGCACAATCTGTCTTTTTATCGACCTGTTCCACTGAGGTATGGGAGGAGCTAGTTTGTACAACAGGATATGTATACGCAGGTGTGATTGTATCTGAGTAGGTAGAGGGTCAGTCCAGTACTAGTAGTAGCCTCTCAGGGAAACTGGTCAGAGGTAATACAACCTAGCACTGCCCATAGTAAAATTAACAAAGACATTTGATGCTTAGCTGATGAAGCCATCTGGCTTGTGAACCCCCACCTTCTCATGTCTTCCCAGACATGTCTTATCAGCTCACACAAACATTGAAACAACACGCTTTAGCAGCTAACTGTGTTGGTTACCTGGTACCAGCTGGGGCTAGAATTGATCAGAAGACAGACCAGTGCAACAGAGGAATGCTGTTGCTAATTGCAGTTAAAAGTGACCTGTCAGGGCCCCTGTCCCTGTCTTTGTCTTTGATATTATTTATGGGTCAGCTTGAATAAGCCACTGCTGGGAAAATATGCTGTCAAATGGCAGAGTATCAATTCTTTACCGTTTAGTAAAACCTTTGATCAAATTTGCCACAAAGGCTTTATCTGCCCCAGTAGCTCCCCCTCCAGTCTGTCTATGTCAGTGGGTGTGGGAGTCACTATCTAGCCGCTAAGTGTGTTTGTCCCTTTCGCTGCTGTTTGTGTAGGAGTCATAGTCTGTCCGTCAGTAGTGTGTGTTCAATCTAGTGGTGTTGTGGGGTGTCTTAGTTTGGTGTCCATCGCACATGTTCCAACCATCTGCCCTGGTTGGGCAGGATACGCTGGCATGTGGTGCCCTGCAAACCAGGCACGAGTGCAGAAACCTACAATTCCGCCTCGAGCAGCCGTGCTCAGAATTACAATTATTGCAAACTTCTCTCTGGCCTACGCTAACCCTGGGTCTGCCCTGAAAGTCTGTTTGCCTGCCAGTGACTGCCAGTGACATTACCTCAGGGGAATTGGTGGTTGTGTGTTTTAGGGTTGGCAAGAAAGGGACAGAAACTGCTCAAGTGAGCTACACTGCCACACGACAAACACACGTTTGCTTTCTGTCTGACAAACAGTGAGCAAAACAGACTATTGTCTCAGACCCCCAGTCTACTTCAACGTTCTGCTGCTGGATAAGTGTGGCTGCTCGGGCAGAAAATGATTGGTGATATTCATAGAAAGCAGTGCCATCAATCTGCGAAGCAATGCCTGCTACTTCACATATAATGTTACGGTATTTGTTAAACGCGACTCAGTGATGCGTTTCAAATAAGAAATTGACTAGGGATGTCAATAAAAAATTCAGATTACAGAACTGTTTTTTTGTAATATGTTTACAGTATGACAGAAGCCATGAGAAACTGACATACGAAAACAGTTTCAAAATCGATAAAGAATTTTTCGAGATATGATTTTTGGAAGACGTTAACTTTTAATAAATTGCATAGCCGAGTCTGACTCTAGTCTAGACCTAGTGTATTTGACATTGATTGGAATGTCAATAACAGTTATAAATTGTAGATATATGTGGTTGTTAAAATAGTTTTATGATATGATATATATATATGATAATATCCATAAAAACTTAAATGTGAAAGAAGTTTCAAAATCGATCAAGTAATTTTCGAGATATGATTTTTTTAAAGATGTCAACATTTTACAAATGCCGTGCCATGAGAAATTAAAATGTGAAAAAAGTGTCAAGACATTAACATTTTACAGATCATGCCTTATGGTATTAATCACTGCCTTTGATAATAATACTATTAATGCCTCTAATGTACATATTATATCTACGTTAGATTAGTAAAGTATTATTAACCCATGTATATGAGTGTACAATACTTCTTATAAGGATAAATTTCTGGAAATGACAAGTGGATATTTACTAATATTAATAATAAGTAGAAATACACTATTTAGAAATAATTCACATGCCTGCATGTATGTATATATTACCTGGGTCATAACCCATCCAATAAGCTAGCCTAGGCCCTAGCCCTAAAAAAGTTTAAATCAGGCAAATGAAGGGTCACACTATGTATATAAATTTAATGTTTGTTTATATAGATTCACTTTCTTTGCCTTTGCAGAAGTCTCATACATTCTGCTGACCATACAACTGGTTTGGTGAGTATAACACTGTTCAATGTAGTAAACATGGGGGTATTTTGTAGACCTAATCCTAGATGCATATATTTTACAACTGTGTTTATTGTTAGGATAGCGCTACCTGTGGCCATTTGGGGCCATAGGCACAGTGAACCTGGGGGAACATTGCAGACTTCATATTAATGCCTCTAATGTATATATAGTATATCTACGTTAGATTAGTAAGGTATTATTAACCCATATATATGAACATACGAGACTTCTTATAAGGATAAATGTCTGAAAATGACAAGTGGATATTTATGATTGTGTCACAACAAGATTTTCCATGACATAATAATCAGTAGAAAATGGAAAATCTTGCTGTGACACAATCATAAATATCCACTTGTCATTTTCAGACATATATCCTTATAAGAAGTTTCGTACAATCTGTTCACCATACAACACAGTAAACCTTGGGGTACATTGCAGACTTCAACTTAAATACATATATTTTTACAACTGCATACATTATGAATTATTTCTGTACTGTGTGTCTTTCTTTATAATATTAAGTCATGGAAAATCTTGCTGTGACACAATCATAAATATCCACTCGTCATTTTCAGACATTTTTCTAATAAGAAGTCTCATACACTCTGCTGACCATACAACTGGTTTGGTGAGTATAACACTGTTCGATGTAGTAAACATGAGGGTACATTGCAGACCTCATCCTGGAGACATATATTTTACAATTGCGTATATTGTGAATAATTTCTAAATATTATGTCTTTCTACTGATTATTATGTCATGAAACATCTTGCTGTGACACAGTCATGTCATTTTCTCAATCATCACTGTGAAATACATTAAACGGTCCTATATATGTGCTTTTGATGCACAACGTACGTGCGTGCGTGCGTGTATTTCTATTTTATGTATATATTATGGACTTTTTGTCTTAAATAAACATTTATTATATATTGTAGAAATAACAATTTTAAACATGTTTTCAAATGGCGCTCGCAACCAGGTAGCACCTGCATCATATTATTATTATTATCATTATTTTTATAATTATTATTATAATTAATATTATTAAAGCAGTAGTGGCTATGTGGTTTGTTCCCAATGTGACGTAACTGAGACGGAACAGATGACGTATCTGCTACGTAAATGTGACGTCACACATGGAAGTCAGGTTGTCTATGTCTCATGGGATATCACTAACAAACATATTGATTTGTGAAGAGTAGCACTTTAATGCAACACATTTTTCAAGCAGATAGTTGTGTTCGTGAAAAATGTTCATCAAGTTGGTATATCTGAATTTTTTTACAAACAATTATTGAGTAAGTTTTCTCAATAGTTGTGTTCAGAAGAAAATCGTTATTCGGATAGTTGTGGTAAGGGAAAGGCGCCGCAATACTGTCGGACACATTTGCGGTGCATCTGAATACGGCAGGAATTTGGTATGATTTCGTTCCAGCTAATATATTTTATTTTACCAAACGGTTGATTCTATTATCCACAATTATGTTAAGCTGAGTCCGCTGAAATTATAGCGCGATCCAAAAATTGTAATACTATCAAAACAATCACTGAGCATCCGTCGTTTATGACACTGTTGTATCAGCTAGGGATGATTCTGATATAATCGGAACGTCTTCACAGTTCGTCTTTTCCTTGTAGGAGCATGGGCTCCTTAGGGATGGGAACGTCGTAGTTCTTGGTGGGCGGTTGTGTGCCCTTGGTCGTCGTCCGATGCAACACACGAAGGCCGATCTCGCTCGGAGGGAGCTGTGATCCCTCGCCGGCCACGTGCGCAACCGACAGGTTGTCAGAGATGATGAAATCACCCTCCTCCCTCCACTGCAACAGTTCACACATAACTCACATGAGATGCAGATCACACCTGCTGCTTAGAACCAGATACACCCACCGCGACACCACAAGTTCAAACAAGACCGACGAGGACACGATACCCACCACGCTGGACAAATGACTATAATTATCATGAACGTATAATCGATCAATCAATGTGTCAAGAAAGTAACCCGATGCTAGCTCGATTTGAGATGTACGAATATCCGCTCCAATAAAGGTGTGTTTTGACAACATGACTTGTTAACACTACTTGTGATATGACCCCAATGCTTGCGTGCAATATTCTTGTTTCAGTGTGTTCACGCTTGTGTATCCGTCGTTGAATGGTGTATTGCGCACATGGGTCAAGTTCACACTTGTGCTCACGCTTGTGTATCCGTTGTTGAATGGTGTATTGCGCACATGGGTCAAGTTCACACTTGTGCTCACGCTTGTGTATCCGTCGTTGAATGGTGTATTGCGCACATGGGTCAAGTTCACACTTGTGCTCACGCTTGTGTATCCGTCGTTGAATGGTGTATTGCGCACATGGGTCAAGTTCACACTTGTGCTTACGACACGGCAACGTCATTATTGGAGGTAGATATGAGGTTAATGCGCATACACACGTAACTATTGTCATCCGATCAAGTCACAATTGGTATACGTTCTGTTCTAAACGAAAAAAGGACACATCAGTGCGATTACTAATGTTCTAACATCACAATACTTCAAGTTCAGATAGTCAGTATCGACTTACAGTTCTCAAAGACTATGTCTATCGCTATGTTGAGCCAGTGAAGACTATCGTGCTCTTCGTTGATTAGTTTCCTCATATAGATGTGATCTGATAATACACTATTTAGTGTGTTTCTACATTCCCTCAGGAACTACGGCACCTTATCCACTGGATGTTAGCCGATCATGAACTGGCGTCACATCCAAAGACCAACTAGCGAGTATTGGTCTCTGGGTCGTAAGTTTCGTTACCCCCGCAATCGCTGTCTTGTTCGTCAGTCCACTGTCATGGAATGACAGGGTGGGTTAGTCTCCTGGTGGGTGGCGTCCGACTGGCAAGACAGGAATTAGAATAGGTATCCCACAGTTCCTACTGATCTCTGTTCTCCTTTCACAACAGCTGGGTTGTTAATCTTGAAGATTGCCTTTATCTTCTTGTTGCCAAGTTTCAAACCTTCGTTTTTGACACCGTGTCCTATTTCCTTCGTTCTGAACTGGAAATTCTTTCTGTTCAGTTTGATGCCTGTTTTTGCATTGGAGGAACAGTCTCGGCTAATCCATTCTTAATTAGGAAGTCAAACACACGGTCTCTAATTAACATTTTAAATAAATAGCATATTATTGATATTACACTTTTAACTTTTACTTTTAAAGTAAGGGCACCAAATTGGCTTCGTTACAGCTCAGGCATAAAACCCCTGGTGAGAGAAGGTGCAATTATAGACAACATGCCACATAAAGTGTCTATATCTCACTATATCTATATCTCACTCTGAGCCCTACCTTGTGTGAGTATTGGATAGCGCCGTCCTTAGTAAACTCATGTTCTATTTCCCGGAGAATGGCTGCTGTCTCGTTGTCGCCTGTGATCCGAGCCACCGGTGTTCCATAATCCCAGATCAAATGCTTCAGCATGGCCGTTGAGAGGTGAAAACACAAAGTCTGAAGAATCGAACATGTTAATTAATGCAGGAGGCAATCTCTGGAAGCCTTGAAAGTGTTATTGGCAGTGAAGCTCACCATACTCCAGTTAGGAATTAGTTAGTTACATTAGAACTGATGTCAGTGTGGCAAGACTTCACTGTCTCTATTCCGTACAGTTCGTATGCTCTAGACATCAGATAGATCACAGGGAATAGATAGAGACATTAGAGTGAAAAGGGAACTGTCTCCTCTGCTTGTAGAACGTCTCTCCATAGACAATGCTCAAGCAAGCCGACGCTGGATAACACAAAAGCAACGTTAACTCGTGGAAAACAATTTTACAAAATGGAACAAATGGAAAAATGTACTAAAGCAAAATTCATTCGGCAGTTGTTGGTTCAATCGTTGTAGTGGCCCAGTCGAAACTCACCTTCTCGCCAGTGGCTGGGTGGGAGTAGATCATAGGGTGAACAGCATTAGTCTGTGATATCGTGGCCATCCACAGTCGCTCCCATCTCTGCAGCTGTTCCGTCGACAGACCCTCGATCACCTCCCTGATGGGCGCAAACACTGCAGCACAGCACAGCACTGGTGACGTCATCATGCCAAAGCACTGGTGACGTCACCGTGTCACCATTTGTGACGTCACTATGTCACAACATCTGTAACCTCTTCTTGTCACAATACTGGTGAAATAATCATCCACGAACAAACGTGATTTCATTGTGTAACAGTACAAACGTATGCTTAGTGGAACCGTCGAGTACGATTCACAAGGCGATTCACTTCGCGAAGGAGCCATTTAAGATTGATTTCATCCGATGTAAATTTAGTTAAAAGTTGGGGTCTATGTTCTGTGTCGTTATAGTCGGTTGTCAGTCGGTTTTAAACAATCAAATTAACGTATGTTGTTTTGTACTAAACACGTTCGCGTTTCATCACCCTTTTATCCTCTGCGGCGCCTCATAATTCACGCGGTCGCTCGGCGTTTGTCTTGTCCCTTCTACGCACAATGGGCCGCCACTTCGGTTGTGACGGGGGGAGGAGACCGCACAAAGACTCGTGGGTTTGAAGTATGACCAGCACAACCATTACAATTCTGAATAATGCGACGAAGCATCATTTGAAGACATACTCAGACGAACAGTTCATAAAGCAGGTAATACTGTCAGGGATTTTACCTGTAATGGGCAGGAGGGGTCACAAATATCGAAATTGTCGGTGGATGGCAATTAACATGTTAGTCCAGAGGCTGTGTAGGGAAGAGGAAGTTGGATTTGTGGATTTATGGGGAAGTTTTGTTGGGAGGGCAGATATGTACATGAAGGATGGGCTTCATTTAAGTGGAAAGGGGGCGGCAGTATTCGCGGACAAACTTTCAGCAGCAGTAGATAGCGACTTGGGTACAATGACAAATATTTTTGGAAGTAAACATTCTTTAAACTAGAAGTGCAGGGGGGTTACCTAGAGGTGTCTCAAGCAGAACAAGAGGCCACTAACACAGATAAACCAATATCAAATCATCCGAAAAACATCTCTGAAAAAGGTTATAGATGCGTATGTTTAAATGCAAGGAGCATAGTAAATAAGAAAAACGAATTAAACATTATGGTAGAAGATATTGACCCTCACATAATTGTATAACTGAATCATGGGCCAACATAGATATAACAGATGCTGAATTAGGACTGACATGATACGTAATGTTTAGGAAAGATCGAATAGGAAGAAGGGGCGGGGGAGTTATTTTATATGTTAAAGAATCTATTCAGCTGTTTGGTGCAAAATTGTTTCAGGAAATTCAAAATTAACTATTGGATTAGTTTACCGAAATCCAAACATAAACGAAGAGGATAACACAAAAATAAAAAACGCTATAAAGGAAGTTAGTAAAGGGGAATGTATCATAATGGGAGATTTTAACCATGGACACATACAATGGAATTCTCTAGAAGGCACAGGGATTGAGGATCAACAATTTCTATTTTTAATCCAGGATAGCTTTCTTACTCAGCACGTACTAGAACCAACCAGGGGAGAAAATGTATTAGATATAGTTTTGTCATCACACAAAGAATTAGTGGACAATGTAAAAATATTTGAACCATTGGGTAATAGTGACCATAATCAAATACATTTTGACATCAATGTAAAATCAGAAAGTAAAAATAAGAAAACGTACAAGAGAAACTTCCACAAAGGTAACTACAAAGATATGAGAAAATACTTAGCACAGCTAGATTGGAATAACATGCTGATGAATAAGACCGCAATTGAATGTTGGAATATTCTAAAATATGAAATTGAGAGTATCATCGATAAATTTGTTCCCTTCCGAAAACAAGGAAAACGGTGTAGAAAGAAACACTTGTCAAAAGAGGCTATTAGAAAAATAATGCTAAAACAAACTATGTGGAGGGTTTATAGGCGTACCAGAAAGGAAGAAGACTATGCAAAATACAAAGAGGCACTTAATGCAGCTACAACTGAAATCAGACAATCTAAAAGAAGCTATGAGCAAAAACTGGCATGTAACATGAAAAATGACAGCAAGAGTTTTTATGCATATGTCAGGAGTAAACAAAACGTACAAGACAAGGTTGGACCTCTAGAAGACAGTGCTGGAAATATAATATCACAGGGGTTTTTAATGGCGGAAGACCTAAATGGTTACTTCAGTTCAGTGTTTACCAAAGAAGATATTAGTTCATTACCAGTTGCTGATGCTAAATTTCAGGGGGCTAAATCTGAATATTTAGGACCGTTAGTTGTAACTCCAGAATTGGTAGCTAAGAAAATAAAGGCAATGAAGGATAACAAATCACCGGGAGTGGATGGGATTCCTCCAAAATTACTAATGGAAACAGTCGATCAAATCAGTATACCACTTGCAAGAGTATTCAACTTGTCATTAAAAGAGGGAGTTGTTCCGTTTGAATGGAAAGAAGCAAACATCATACCATTATTTAAAAAGGGCTTGAGAAATAAGTCAGAGAATTACAGACCAGTGAGTTTAACGTCAGTGATTTGTAAATTATTAGAAAGGTTAATTAAAGACCATATGGTGGATTTCCTCGTTAAGCATAAATTATTAAATTCATCTCAACCTGGATTCCTTAAAGCGAGGTCATGCTTAACAAATATGTTATGTTTTTTGGAAGAAATCACTAAGTGGATAGACGTGGGATCGCCAGTAGATATTATCTACTTAGATTTTCAGAAAGCTTTTGACAAAGTGCCACATCAAAGATTGCTACTTAAATTAAAAGCCCATGGTATCGGGGATAGCATAACTGAATGGATAGAACAATGGCTGACTGACAGAAGACAACGAGTTGTAGTAGATGGAGAAGTTTCAAATTGGAAATCGGTTTTGAGTGGGGTACCTCAAGGATCAGTATTAGGACCTATATTATTCTTAATTTATATCAATGACTTGGACGACAGTATAACAAGTAACGTACTGAAATTTGCGGATGACACAAAACTGTTTAGAAAGGTTAATACTGATGGTGATAAACAACATTTACAAAACGATCTAGACAGATTAGTGAAATGGTCTGAGAAATGGCAGATGCTGTTCAATTTTGGGAAATGTAAATGCCTACATACAGGACATGGGAACTTGAATGTAAACTATAAAATGGGAGATACTGTTCTGGGTACTACTGTAAAAGAAAAGGACTTAGGAGTTACAATAAGCGCTGATATGAAAGTTTCAGAGCAATGTGGTATTGCAGCTTCAAAGGGTAATCAAATTCTTGGATTGATTAGAAGAAACATAACATACAAGGGAAAAAAGTTAATTATACCTCTTTATAAAACAATAGTTAGACATCATTTAGAATACTGTATACAAGCATGGAGACCATACCGTAAGAAGGATATAGATACGCTTGAACGCATACAAAGGAGAGCAACTAAAATGATTCCAGAACTTAGATACCTTAGTTATGAAGAACGCCTGAAAGAATGTGGTTTAACAACTCTAGAGACAAGGAGGTTAAGAGGAGATCAGATTGAAGTTTTTAAGATATTGAATGGGTATGAAAATATTGATAGAAATATGTTTTTCTCACTCAAGAAGGATAGCAGAACTAGAGGCCATGAGGTAAAATTAGTAAAGGATCAATGTAGATTGGACATCAGGAAGCACTCGTTCTCACAGAGGACAGTAAATGAATGGAACAAATTGTCTACAGATTGTGTAACTGCTAGCAGCGTGAATATATTTAAAAACAAGGTTGACACATATATCAGGAGGGCGGGTTATAAGTAGGTGAACATTGTTGGACTCTCGATAAGCCAATGGCTTCCTTGTCCACTTGCCATCTGGGCCTTTGGCTTGGATGACAAATCTTGTTAAATCTCTTGTTAAAGGGCCAGTGTCAAGCCCAAGAAAAGTGACATACTTGTGGAAAGTGAGTTAAGTAGCTCAATCACAACAGAGAACAAGTGGCATCCACTGGTAGAAAGATTTTTCTAATAACTTATTTAACCATAATCGCTTTGTCAGAAAAAAGAAGTAACATCACATGAAGGATTTACAATGACAAAAGTAACTGTCCAACCACGCAGCGGGATACAAGACTTAGCTAACTTTTAACCAATCAGATAGTACGTCTCATACCGTCATAGGGAATGCTGCTAACTATTGTCTTTACGCCTGGACCAGCTCATATGTGAATTATGGGGTTCAAAATGTAAAACATTGCTGATATCTTTTATCACTTACGCGACATGTGAGTATTATCTGGTTAATAGCTACTTTCTCTCCTTGAAAATGATTGTAGGGAATTATGAGCATGCAAAAAATCCAAGTAAATACTGTAATTTGTGTACTGGTATGTATGCAACATAGGCCTACCTATTTCCTATATCGCATGCTTTCTTTCTTTCTTTCTAATACTGTAGATGCCCCGAGTATCGAGGAATAAACTCTACATGCATCATCCATGAATGCACTAAAAAACTTTGCAGTACAGTTGTTTCCTTCTGTCATGGTTATTCGTTCATGTGCTAGTACTTGTTTCCTTCTGTCATGGTTATTCTTTCATGTGCTAGTACTTGTTTCCTTCTGTCATGGTTATTCGTTCATGTGATAGTACTTGTTTCCTTCTGTCATGGTTATTCGTTCATGTGCTAGTACTTGTTCCTTCTGTCATGGTTATTATGGCTAAAACAAACACTATTACCACAATATGCATGGCAGTGGATACCACTTTCTTCCTTACACAGTTTTTTTTTCCAATCTTGTTATGCATAGGCCTAGTACATGCTTTTGCCTAACTGGGATATGGTCTACTGGTTGGAGGTTAACAGGTTAAATACTCCAATCGTATCAGTGATGGGGCCCACTGTGTAGAAGTTTGCATCATAGCTCTATAAGATGCAGAGGAACCTAGATGTTAATTTTCTATGAATATATTAACCCCATATATATTTTTTATCTAAGTTTATTACAACCCCCTCCGACTGCTCTTACTTTTGGTTGCTTTTTGTTGTGTCAACTGATTGAAAACATTTGAAAATGGGTTGGCAGGCCTTTTTACCCTTTTTGAAATAAAACCCGAGTACATGATTTACATGGGATATGAAATCAATTATATATATTTTGTCAATGCAAATAATACCGTAACATTTGAATCAAACAATTGCAATGAATGAAAGAACTGATACCCTGCATTGATTTGTAATTGTTCGGTAGTTGCAACTATGACAAATCGTCTTTAAAATTTGCTCGAGCATTGTATAACACTGGATTGTCACATATGCATTTTAAGTCCACACAAGAGCTGGGAAAAAGTTGTAACTGTATGAACAGTTATTTGCATTGTAATTAGTGATCAAACTTACTAAAATCTTGCATCAACATTTGTATAGTTTTGTTTGACTGCACGTTAAGTAAGTTGTAAATGATGTTAAGTAAGTTGTAAATGATGTTAAGTAAGTTGTAAATGATGTTGCTTCCTTTTGCCAATTTTTACGCCGATGTCTGATTCCTGATTCCCTTTGACAAAATGAAGCGAGTAGCATTAACCCCTCCCAGGATACGAAAACAGAAAGTTCCTTATATTGGCTAAAGTAGCCAAAGGTAACGTCTTTTTCATCACCCTAAAAACATCTTACACCGTTGTTACCTGTTCCGAGAGCTTGGATGAGAACTGTGTTTGTTTTGTTTTTGTTTTACTCGAAAACACGTTTGTGTAACTTGCTTCCTTTTGTCAAAATTGGGCAGTGGTATCACATAATAATAATGAAGTATTGTATAGACATTCCGACCGACCTGTAGCACCCTTCTTGGGAACGTGGAACATGTGGTACAGGGCGTAGGGGTATGGCACTGGCAGATAGGCACCATCGACGTGCAAGCCCTGGTATCCGATGCCCTTAACCCCTTCGCCTGCGTCGTTCGACAGTCGAAGCACGTCGTGGTCCGGCGACATCGGATGGCGATTGAATGGCGAATGCAGTTCACCGAACCACTTGCCGATCTCCACTTGTCGTTCGCCGCTCACTCTGCCCTGGTCGCGGAATATCATAATGCGATACTTTCGTACATCTTTCTTGATCTGGTCAATGGCTTCTTGCGGAACTGGTTCGTTCAATTTGATTCCAAACACCTCGACGCCAAACACGGCCGGCTTCACCTCGTAATAGTCGTGTTGTTGGTTCTGAGTGTCCGTGGATGCGCTCACTGTCAGTCTGCTCACCCGAGCAACCAACGGTAATAACGCGAAACAAAATATTGAAAGATTCATCGTTGCAACGCACCACACTCTGATCGCTACAGCGGCAACCGTACAACTGGCTCACCTTAAACCTAGCACTCTGTTCAACTCCAGTTGAGGTGGCAGGTATATGACGCATGCTCGAAAATAAGGTCACGTTATGGTTGGTCGCAACGCTTCCAATGTTGTACGTTGGCCCCAAAAATGTTCTGGTCAGCCGAACCAGCAACTTCCAAAAGCTACTGGTCGGGCAGCAACGTTACTGGTCCTCATTTTAATAACGGACACAATGTGCGAGTGCAAACAGCCATACTGACCTCAAGGAAGTGAACAATTGCATTATCAACTGACTATTATATGATAGGTAGATATTGGTTTTTACTTACCACAATTGCATTGTCAACTGACTATTATATGATAGGTAGATATTGGTTTTCACTTACCACAATTGCATTGTCAACTGACTATTATATGATAGGTAGATATTGGTTTTTACTTACCACAATTGCATTGTCAACTGACTATTATATGATAGGTAGATATTGGTTTTTACTTACCACAATTGCATTGTCAACTGACTATTATATGATAGGTAGATATTGGTTTTCACTTACCACAATTAGTGCTGTTCGACTACCAAAAATCAATACAATGCGCTCCGTTCGCGAGCGGCTTGTTTCGCGATAAAAAATTTCGGGCAATAACGTGAGTGTAAAAACACATTTTTGTGAACAGTTTGCGTCTACCGGCGGCCTATTTTGACGATCAGCTGATGAATACGTTGTAATTTCTCCGAAATGTTGGCTGTCACACGGACAACTACCTCTACAAAGTTATTGACCCGGCAGAAAAGTAGGTGGTCACGGATCACCGAGTCAGCGTATATTTCGAACACTGATACGTTTTCAAAGTCGAAAAACGCACAGCATTACGTGTTGGCGGGTGTTTTCGTCGTCACCACGTTTCGCGGGTAAAACGAATGCTTTTTGATTGTCAATATTGGCGTTATCCTATGTCCCACACCATGTATTTAGGGGGTGGTAGTGTGTGTGTGTGTGTGTGTGTGTGTGTGTGTGTGCGTGCGTGCGTGCGTGCGTGCGTGCGTGCGTGCGTGCGTGCGTGCGTGCGTGCGTGCGTGCGTGCGTGCGTGCGTGCGTGGATGTTTGACCGCACGTTGCTGACAACAACGGCAGACAACTACTCCAGCGATTAATCAGCCGACATGGTCGTTCATGGGCGGGTAACAGTGCGTTAGAGTCAATTAAGTAGCTGGTCGACATTTTGATCGATTTGCTGCTAAAGCGTGCATTGACGTGCATTATGTTTATATACATGACGCACACGTGACGCACATTGTCCGTGGGTCGTTGGAGGCAACATGCAATTGACCGGTCGTGTCGTCGCTGGTGTCGTATGTCGTTGACATACTGACTGTCAAACTGACAATTGACCGCCCATTGACATTAAAATTTGGCCCAACAAAGGTTTGCTTAAGAAAGCATAAAAGGCTATCTAGGCATACCACCAGCCACATGTTAGTAGTAGGCAAGTAAATGTCGACAATTGTGAACGACCTTTAAAAGGGGGTTCCCGGGCACCTGATGGACACCCCCTCGATCCACCCATGATCACCTACAGGGCACTTCCCTTTCACCTAAGCAACCACCTTATTTACGTTAACTGCTCACCCGTGCAAGAAAGCCTAGACAGCTTCGATCACCGTGTTCTGGTTTACTTTTTGTCCCCGTAGTTGAAGCAAACATTATTGGCTTTCTGGATTGTAGGCGTGTGTGTGTCACGTTAAACCGGGCTCACCGCGGTGCATCAGGTACGCGGCACTCGGTTCAACTCCAGAAGAGGTGACAAGCGAATGCTCGTAAATAGGATCATATTATTTTGTTCTGATTTACTTTGTGTTCTCATAGTTGAAACAAACATTGAAGGGCTTCCTCGGTTGCTGCAACTCTTTCGAATTCACCCCTGGTTAGTGTTAGGTCAGCAAGAAACGTAGTGACACAACGCCGTCATCTGAAAACATATATCTTAATCTTGCTTAACATCATTGGCTCCTGTACGCACTCACTCAATTTATTAATAACTTTAACATTGCATATCGATTTTGAGATTGCACAACCACTGACTTTTTTTTTGACGCGCCTCTCAGCTCCGGTTTCCGAGGATTTAGACGCGATAGAAGTGTTCGTATATTATTGCATATACGCCACACAGCCTCGTGGGCTAACATAGGACAACATGGACATTCTAAATCCAACCATTCCCCGCGACTTGCCCTCTCACACGCGTGTGTGTGTGCGTGCGCGTGCGCGTGCGCGTGTGCGTGTGTGTGTGCCAATGTTTGACCGTACTTTGCTGCCGACAACGCAGACAACTGCTCCAGCAATAAATCGGCAGACATGGTCGTTTGTCGGGGGTAACAATGCGTTAGAGTCAATTAAGTAGCTGGTTGTCGTCATTTTGATCGTGTTGTGGCTAAAATGTGCATTGACGTGCATCGTGTTTATGTACATGACGCACCCATGACGCACGTTGCCCGTGGATCGTTGGGTTTAACATACAGTTGACAGGTTAAGACGCCGAGGCTCACTGAGGCAGGAGGTAAATGCCCTCGTTGTGTTCGGGCCAACGTCAACAAAGGCCTGTCGTTCACCCAACCGCTTAACTCAAATTGATGAAAGGCCGAAATTACAACAAAACATTAACATATCTTACCCACAACACCTTCCATTCGGATTGCCGCTAGGATCCGTCCTTGGCCATGTTCTGTTTAGTTTATATACTACGTCTCTCAGCCAAGTTATTACTAATCATAATCTCAGTCATCAGCTTTATGCTGATGACACACACGTTTTCATATCACTTTCACAATCAATTGCGCAATAATTATTTGTTTCGACTTTAAGTTATTGTCTCACTGACATCTTGTTTTTGGTGGAATCAAGTAAGCCGAAGTTTAGCCCAGATAAAACAGACCTTATTATGATTGGCATTAAGCAACAACGAAAAAGGGTCATCAACCACTTTCCAGTTAAACTACTTGGCGGTGATACGTTTCCATCAGATACCGTTCGTAATCTTGGTGTTGGCTTTCATAGTGACTTCAACTTTCGCCAGCATATTTCTTAAGTATGCAAACCCTGTTTCTATCATATACGTGATCTCCGTCGATTTCGGCGTCACGTATTTATATATACTGCTAAAACAATATCAACAACACTAATTAGTAGACTTGACTATTGTAATTCACTGCTAAACAACATTGCTAAAAGAGACTTGGTTAAACTCCAACGAGTACAAAATTGTGTGGCACGTGTGGTACTCAGGGCGTCTTGGTTTTCACCATCACTACCACAACAGTTACACTGGCTTCCTGTTACTTATCTAATTAATTATACGATGTCCACGCTTACATATAGTGCTCTATCTACACAATAGTGTGCCTTTCAACTGATTAGCATGCCATGGAAAATCTTGCTGTGACACAATCATAAATATCCACTCGTCATGTTCAGACATTTTCCTTATAAGAAGTCTCATACAATCAGGCCCGTAGACAGGAAGTTAGTCATGGAGGGGCACCAGCTGTGTATGGAGGGGCGCCCGCTGTGTATGGAGGGGCGCCAACTGTGTAAGGCGGGGCGCCAGCTGTATATGGAGGGGCGCCAGCTGTGTATGGAGGGGCGCCAGCTGTGTATGGAGCGGCACCATCTGTGTATGGAGGTGCACCAGCTGTGTATGGAGGGGCACCCGCTGTGTATGGAGGGGCGCCAACTGTGTAAGGCGGGGCGCCAGCTGTGTATGGAGGGGCGCCAGCTGTGTATGGAGGGGCACCAACTGTGTATGGAGGGGCACCCGCTGTGTATGGAGGGGCGCCAACTGTGTAAGGCGGGGCGCCAGCTGTGTATGGAGGGGCGCCAGCTGTGTATGGAGGGGCACCAACTGTGTATGGAGGGGCACCAGCTGTGTATGGAGGGGCGCCAGCTGTGTATGGAGGGGCGCCAGCTGTGCATGGAGGGGCGCCAGCTGTGCATGGAAGGGCGCCAAAATTGGCAAATGTAGCGCATAACATGATACGAATTGTTGTGACAATAATAAAACATTAAGTGACATGACAACATTGTATACACCCTATACTACACGCATGAGTTGATTAAAACGCGGTCAGGACTTACGGAGGAATTACGGAAGAATTACGGAAGAATTAAAACAGTGTCCCAGTTTACAGTCTTAGTTAGACTGTCTCGCAGTCACATGCAGCTAGCAGAACAGAATACGTCAGCTCAGCTGCTACAATTTTTTTACAAATTCATCACGTGTGATGCTTTGTGTGAGGTCTCGCTGGAAAGAGAGGAGGATGAGGATGCTTGGGCCTTGTTGGAACATCAACCGTCTGTGTGGAGTAAGTGTAAGTGTGTAAGTGTAAGTGTGTAAAGCTCGCCGTACACACTGCTGTTGAAGCACCAAATGTTTGAGCATATGAAACTCTGTACAACATTGGAAACGCCTCTTTGTTCGCAACAACAACTTTCTGCACCTCAGCAATGTTTTGGAAGATGTGTCCTTGTGTGATTTTTGAAAGGATCAGAGGCTTTGCAACTTCTCCCTCGTGACACAGATCATTCTCAATGATGGGGTCTGGAATAAGCTCCAACAATGGCGTCATCGTTTTGACATCAAGAAAATCATTACCATTAGCGCTAAGTGTCGGCAAGGCTGTGTACACTGGCTTACAGCGTTCACCGAACCGGGCGTCGGTCCCAGTTCGTGTGACTGCATTGCAAGCTTTGCTCCCGATGTCGTTAGCAGGTCTTGGAAATCCCTTATCTGTTCTCAAAGCTGTTACTGCCAAGATGATTCCTTCAATCAGTTGCACACCTAATGCCAGGTCAGTCATCTCTGCTTGCAACAGTCGATTAGTCGGCAGGAGAAGGCCAAGCCCTGGGTGAAGTAGATGCGCGATGAAGAGAAACTTTGGTTCTTGTATTTTGGTCGCTATGCCAGCTGCAAGAGAATTTACATCACCAAGCAGGGTAAGTGAGCGTGTCGCCTCCTCAAGCAGCGTTACTTATTTGCGCATTTCTAATTCCTATTTAAGTTATGTATGTATATATATATATATATATATATATATATATATATATATATATATATATATATATATATATATATATATATATATATATATATATATATATATATAAATTATATTGGATTGGATCGGACCAGTGCTGTATATTCCATATTATTGTATACCGTGGCGTCCTCTATCGATTATGTCATTCATCAGTGGCATTTCGGATAACACGGTAAGTTTCGATGAAATAGCTGTATTTTTTTAATATTTATCACCGAAAGTAGGTTTTCTGTGTCCCCGACATAATAATCAGGCCGTGATCAGTTATCAGTACAGCACGCTTGGTTATACTTGCAGGCGAAAAAATGTGTCCATCAAGAGTATAGGAACTTATGATGACATTGCAATATTTTTTAACACGTGACATTTTAAGATTGGACCACTGCAGTTGCCACAGTTAGACCAGTGACTCACATAAAGGTATGCCATCATTAGATGTGTGTAATTATTCCAACATAATTTATTGATTACCAGAAAGTAATATTAAACAAGGGAGCAATTATGGTAATGCAAATAAAGGAAGTTGCTAAGTGGTCCAATCGAGGGAACTTGTAACAGAACCCATTTGGTCACAGGCAAATTTACATTATTTCGGACTAACAGACTTTATTTTAGGGTTTACATAATTTTTTTTGTCTTTAAATTCATCAGTGATTTTCTTGTGATTAATAGCTTGTTGTTGAAAATAAAATATTAACGTTATGTTAGTGTATTATCTACATCAATTCTATTTGTTTTCGCGTCTATATCCAAGTTTATCGTTAGGGGTTCCAATCCCGGCAACTCTCCCCTACACAAAATTGCAGTTCAAGAGATAACATTATTAAAATACATGTCTACATTTCAACTCTTCTTTCGTAACTTTCATTACACTTACCGCGATGATTTCCACAAACATCGACAGTGAAAATAAACATGTTCTAATTGGTCAAAAATAAATCATGACGATTAAATAATGCGTTTTCACTAAATCACGGCGAAAAATCATTCCAAGTTTACAAACGCACACATCTGACTATGCAATATGCTCGACACTACGACCATACTGATTACCTTGATCCCCACGAATAGGGTACATTTATACAGAACAGTGACTACCAGTAGCAAAAAAGTGATCATCATAGCGGTCTGCACGGGGGGAACGGCCCCCCATGCCCCAGCCTAGCTAAGGACCTGCATACAATCTGCTGACCGTACAACTGGTTTGGTGAGTATAACACTGTTCAATGTAGTAAAAATGGGGCTATATTGCAGACTTCATCCTATATACATATATTTTACAAATGTGTATATTGTGAATTATTTCTAAATAGTGTTTCTTTCTACTGATTATTATGTCATGAAACATCTTGCTGTGACACAATCATTAATATCCACATGTCATTTTCTCAATCATCACTATGAAAAACATTAAACGGGCCTATATATGCACTTTTAATGCACGAAGTGTGTGTGCTTGACTGCGTGCGTGCGTGCGTGCGTGCGTGCGTGCGTGTATTTTTATTTTATGTTTATAATATGGGCTTTTTGTCTTAAATAAACATTTATTATAATTTATAGAAATAACAACTTCAATATAGTGACAGCGACATTGAGGTGGGCCCTTAACTCGCCATCAGTGTCGCCATCTTGCGAACAAAGGGCAATATGGCGCTCAATGCAATTCTTACGCGCATGTTTAACAATTTACATTTCCCACAGTTCAGTATGCATTGTGCATGGTTACTGTACAAATTGCACGTTAATAAAGGCGATATATATAGATGGGCCCGGATTGTAGACAAGCGCCGAGCACTTTTCCGTGAGCAGATATTGGCATCTACCTAACAGAACAGATTTTCCTTGCATATATATTGACATCTATTTAACAGAATTTATGTTGTTTTCACACAAATCTGAATAAACTTTTGACCAAGATATCAATAATCTAAATTAATAATACTAATTTTTTAAATTCACGATAGACCTTATAAAATACACATTGTATCTTCCATGATTAAAAAAAATAAATAAATAAAAAATATATATATATATATATATATATATATATATATATATATATATATATATATATATATATATATATATATATATATATATATATAGTGTAGAGCGCAAGAAAATAATGTTGTGAACTAGTAAAGTGTAAACATTTAAAAATATTAATTTAAAATATAAAAATCAGAGGCGATAACAATAAGTTAACTAAAAGTCAGCTAAAAATGTTCATTGTGTTAAGAGTCACTGTTACACCTTCAACCAAAGATATTGTTCAGATATGCTCTTTTAAAAGCAAGTGCATAATTGCATTTTCTTAGTGCTGAGTTAATATTAATTTGTACCATATCTTTGTACCGGTGATGGCTATTGAAGTTTTAAATATTTCAGTTCGTGGATGTGGTGTGTACAGGTCTCTTTGTGTGAGATCGAGTGCTTCAATTAAAGACACTTGAGACTGGCTGAAACATCTCACACATGTGTAGCGAGTCCTTTTACTTATATGCAGAGTCTGTGATGATTCTGGCAGCACGTTTCTGTAGTTTGAGGATACGCTCTGATGATGGTGTATTGCCTAGATTATCTTCCTTGATCCATACATCGGGATCAGTTGTGTCAAGGTACAGCCACTTTTGTGGAATTGTAATAATCATAATCTTAGTTTTTTCTCATTATGACAATTCTGTTTTCGTCACACCAATTAGATATTTTCTGAAGATCTTTGTTTAGGCTCTGTTTAACTTACTGGATGGACTTTCCTGTGGCAGTGATGATGGAGTCGTCAGCGTACATGTCCACAGTGACATTTGTTGTGTTCAAGGGCAAGTCATTCACGAACACAGTGAAGAAGAGTGGTCCCAGAATGGAGCCTTGAGGAGTTCTAACTACAGTTATTTCATCCATTGAATGCAAACAAATGAATTGATTTTTTTTTACTAAAGCTATTTCTACGGAAATGCTAAGTTAAAGATTGTGGATGTCAATGAAAATAAAAAATTGCAGATATGTTTTAGATATCCACAATGATATCGATGTGCATTGATGCCAGTTTCCCTCATGAGGTGGCGACAATGGAGCGATTGATTTTTGCCAAAAGTAGTGACGACCTAACCACCATACAAACTTTTATACAAAGTACAAATAACAGAAGGGAAATAATACTATATATATATATATATATATATATATATATATATATATGTATATGTATATGTATATGTATATGTATATGTATATGTATATGTATATGTATATGTATATGTATATGTATATGTATATATGTATATATGTATATGTGTATATGTATATACGTATATATATATACATATATATATATACATATATATATACATATATATATATATATATATATATATATATATATATATATATATATATATATATATATATATATATATATATATATATATATATATATATATATATCCAGATCCTGGGAGGCCACTTGCCTCCCCCTTGCCCCCACCCCACCCCCGTGAGGACGTCCATGGGACTAACGTATCACACACGGTTTCGTTGGCCCATCGTTGTCAGGGGCGGATCTAGGCTTGTTGGCGGGGGATCTCAGTCATTCGTAGTCATATGTCGTTCTACTTACGAACCGAGGGGGGGCGACCCATGTGTTGTTTTATTTACAGAAGGGTTAATAGTCGCCGGCTGGTAATACTTCAGTCTTTACATTGACATTAGTTCCGATGTAGACCCCCTCCATGGCATAGCGGGTCTTGAGACCCCTAAGACCCCTGGATCCGCTGATGTTTATTATCAAACAAAACCCGTAGTATGCTCAAACGTGGTATTTTTGACTTGTAATATGTTGTATCATTTGATGTAATTTCGTTTTTTAAATATATATAAATTTCTAAATAATTCATAAAATACATATTTATTATCAAACTAAAGCCGTAGTATGTTCAAACGTGGTATGGTTGTAATACAGCCGGCTGAAATGCTTATGTAATATATACAGCTTGCTTGAGATATTATATTTGCCTTATTTATATAAGATATAAATAAGGGGGAAAATCGACGACCGGCATCTGTGCCAACCTCACCGCGGACTACAGGAATAAAGAGGAGAGTAACAAATTATTACTCTCTGCATGACGTATTATTTACTTGAAGTCCTCTCTGTCAGGGACATGTTGTGGTTAAGTATTACTTCCCTTCTGTTATACGTACTTTCTATCTGAAATATTGTCAGCTTCTAGTCCTTTATTCTACTACTTCCCTGTGTCTTATGCCATTTTTGCACCTTCCCGACGGACGACCAACCTACAGTATTGGCGCAGGCTGCGCCAACTGTACATTTGGCGATGATTGGCTCACGGCGTCGGTTTATCACAAGTCGATCATCAACATGGTTTCAATGTGGACGAAACTAAAATGTTGTGTTTAGGCATTCAAAAACATGACGTATTCGAGTTGAACGACGTGACACGTGGAATTCCCTGGGCTTTGTTTTACTAGATCATAGATTAGATTATGGGCCCTACTGGTAGCAAAGGCGCCGTTGCCACAACAGTGGCGCCACACAGTGAGACGGGAACTAACCAAAGCTAATTTCTACCTGATGTGATCTCCCTGCCCAGGAATGGACGGACGGGTGGTGGACGGACGGTGGACGGGTGGTGGACACGGCAGTGTAACGTGAACAGTGACGATAGAAGGAAAAAAATCAACGACCAGTAACGACTCACTCCGGACTTCAGGATCTAGAAAGAGAGCAACAACAATTATACTTCGATGGGTGAGAATAAAATCCACAATTAACCGAAGCATTAAAAACATGTGTAGGGCATCGCTGGAAATACCTTTCGTTCTGGTGCTGAAACGTCGTCTTTAGATCAAGCTTGTCGTTTCCGCATGCATCCAGAAAATGCTGACCTAGCATAACAATATACCACGCATCAGTCTCGGCTCCATTTGTACAAACCGTTATGACGCTTTATTATACCAGTGACATCTACGTCGTTTTTACAAAAAAATAAGAATTTCTACATTAACCTCGAAGTTAATTTGGTAAACCACCGTGCGTGATACTTGAAGGCTACAGTACATCAATGTGTATAGAAATAATGTTATTTCTAATATTTGTTCGCACTAAGGACGTAAACACTCGTGCAACATTTCAAACTGCGTGCACGTGTCGTGTGATCACCCCTTTTGTCGCCACATATAAAGTTGTGATCAACGTAAAGTTACCACCGGAGAACGACATGATACGAGCGATGAGTGAGAATAATTAATGAGTGAACGATTCCCCGAGTAAACAGTGGAAACGACGCGTGCTCGGCTGAGGAAACTTACTGAGGTCGGTAGAGGTAATTTTCTTTAGCTTCGGTTTGTGAAGATAACCTGGAAACAAGACGATGTCTTTGGTAGAACATGGTGTAGTTATTCAAGAAATAATTCTAATCGTTAGTGTCGTTGTCGCATAAACGGGATTCAAAAGTAAAACAAATTAACAACCAATAAACTAAACTTAGCTAGTAACAAAAGAAACACATATTAGACCTAGTGCATTGAGTAACCAATGCACAACGGTAACGACGATACATCATTAAGCTACCCCATAACTGATCCATGACAGCCGTTGAGAAAACAGTTCTCAAAATATGTCAACAATACTCACATCTGCAAAATTGCAGTGTGCCATGAGCAAGGCGGCTATAGGAGTCAGACCACAGTTGAGAATTGCATTGGTGGCCATGTTAACGTTTTGTCAGATTATAAGAAAACGTGACCACTAAAAATTCTGAAACTTTTTCACAGCAACTGCCATCATCTCATTGACATGCTGACCAAGTTTTATCAAAATCACTTACTTCCAGCTCTTTTAAAACGCCCCGACGTGCGATGCCCATAAATTTTGACAAAAAATAGCCATGTATTCATGCGCCCACGTGGCCCATAGCAGAAAAATTCCCATAAATCCCTCCGCCAGTTAAACTCTTTAAAAATGCACTGTTTCACAGCCAATAGCTTCTACAAACAAACCTGTGAATATTCCTGCTCAAAGGCACTCATGTCACATAATATTAATTTATTAATTTCCCATTTTACAATTTCATACGCCCTACATTCGTGTGAAACAATAAACAGGAAGGTCAACTGTGGTCTTACCCCTATAGCCATTTTATAGGCATCGGGAGCGGGCGTGTGTGGTCAACATAGAGTTACATAATTAATCACCCCCCTATAAACTAACTAACGGGTGTTCTATTTATGTATGTGGCGGTCACGCAGCGACGCGATACATAATCTCTTGAGGATGATAATAATAAACTGTTTATAATAACAAAGAATGAAAGACATTCACGCGTTACCTTGGCGGTTTGCCAGCGTCCGTTCTAAACCCGGAAACCAAGTCGGCAGTGATTTACAGTCACTCTACCCGCTTGACATTGGCCTAAAACACAGTGTCCCATTGGCCATAACCATCCGTGTTTACATGCGTAGGCCTACATTTTAGACGTTTCGTTTTGCTAGAATTTTTATTTTATCTAAGTAAATGTGATCAGCTTATATAATTTGGCTACGGAAAGCTACCGTTGACAAGTTGGTGGTGCGAATTCCCCCAAGCTGTAATACCCGCTTGACATTGGCCTAAAACACAGTGTCCTATTGACCATGACCGGCCGTATTTACTTGTGTAGACCTACATTTTAGATGTTTCGTTTTTCTCGCCATTTTGTATTTAAGTAAATGTAATGAGCTTATGTAATTTGGCTGTGGAAAGCTTTCGTTGACAAGTTAGTGCTGCGAATTCCCCCAAGCTGTAATTGTACACACGTATATAGTTGGGCACGACCAGAGATCTAGAACAACGCAGACAAATCGTCAACACTGACCTACTATGAAAACCAACATCTGGATCGATCGATGATCGAAGCCATTATATCGAGGTGGGATGATACCCCACGTTTCACATACTTTAGAAAGTCACAAATAAGATTAATCGGATTAGTGGATTGATAAGATTAATGAGTTTGTTGTGAGCAAAGTACGGGCTTCAAGCAACACGAGACATTATAACATAAATCAATATTATAATAACCAGTTATAGAAGCCTATATGTGTATTTTTGCTTTGACCGAGTTTCACTATTAGATCTGCGTGCTTGGAATTGCCACATGACAACGAGGCGGTGAACCAGTCTGTTATTTAGGCCTGCAAACTATTCACGTTATAAACCAGTCGGCCGTGACGGGACATACGTGTTAAGGGTTGCCTCCAAGATTGCTGATTTGGCAATATTCCACGACCGCCGTGCGGTTACCACAGGAAGACGTCTGGTGGTCAGACTGGTGCAAAAGGGAATGTGTCAAAACGATGACCCGCCTGGAATTTTCCAAGACTTGGCTACTTTGCGCGTGTGCGTATGTACATGGGCGCGCGCGTTTGTTTGTGCGTGCGAGTGTGTGTGCGTTTGTGAGTTCGTGTGTGATAATGTGTACATATTTTGATATATTGATTAAACTCACAACGAGCTTACCTGGAATCTTCGAAGTGAAATGAGTTCTTTCTATTACCGTGGTTATTGAGGTCATCAAGCTAACCCTGAATCACTGGGGGGGGGGACGCTTGTGACTAGATGACTAACGGTATAGACGTAATAAATGGGACACTCATTTATGTAAAATCAGCTTGTTTGTATACCAATATCAGAAATACAGCTGGATCTTATGATATGTCGTTCTACTTACAAACCGGGACGGGGGGGGGGGCGTGTCGTTCTACTTACAGTAGGGTTAATATTAGCCGGCTGCTAATACTTCAGTGTTTACATTGACACTAGTTCCGATGTAGGCCTATATATGTTGTCATTTATTGTAATATTGCCACGGACACAGACCTCCCCATCCCTGGTATGGGAGTCATAAGACCACTAACCCCCCACCGGATCTGCGGGGGCGGCATTTTTTCTTTTGTTTCAAGCGACACTTTGCCTCATTATGCCAATGTCTATACGACTAAATACACGAACCCGTCCGAAAGGTGGTCTGACTACATTAAATTTACTAATCTATTTGGGCAATTGTTAGGGTTTAATTGTCACCAGCGTGTCTTAAGCTGGACATTTAAGCAAAACAAAAACCTGGGGAAGTTGAAGACAAACGAGGACATCCGGTCTTTGAGTAGGGGCTGTGTTGTGGCTTGTTCTTTTTGTCCGTGTGTTTGAGTTAACTCATTAGCACTCAGCATTATATCTTAGTCAACCGAGCGACCGAAAAGCATGAACTGTTAGAGGACTAAAAAAATCCTTTGAACAAGTACATTATATGTTGAAAAATTAGAACATTAGATAATATTGAAAGTTCGGGGGGGGTGGAGAGTCGAACGAATCCCACTTTTTGGGAGATTTTCTTTTTCAGAAATAATCCCTTAAATCCCCGGGTGATTCTGTACTCCCGAAGCCCCTTTCCAAAACTTTGAGGACAGGCCTGCAATTGTACGTAAATACGAACTACTACTGTTCCGGGTAACGTAACCTATGTCAAACGTCCACATAATTTCTTTCGTAAATTCTGGGGTATTTGGATTTTTTTAGTACGAGCCCTCCCCGAATACACCCCCTTCCCGTGTGCCCCTAGCCTGAAAGCGAATTTATGACAAAATCCTTGCCCAGACAAAAGACCCCCGGACATAATCCCCCCACATAAATGACAACTAGGACGAAACCCTCCACCAAAATCGGCATCTTCACATACGTTTTTATACATATATCTGATGTTTTCATAGTGCTATATACAGTGGCGTATTTAGCGGGAAGCCAATGGGCCAGGCCCCCCTTTTGGCTTATTTTTTTTACATGGTAACATGGGTGACTAGGATTCCCCCCCATTTGGCCTCTCCTTTGCGAGAGCCTAGATACGCCGCTGGCTATATAGAACTACACATTATTATTTGTTCATTGTTCAATTTAGTATGTATTGCCTTGTGCCTCATTCTAAATTATTATACAAATTGACTGATTGTGGAATATACGGCAACATCTCGGAAAATAGATAATAAAAAAACGCGTGCAACTGAAATAAAAAAGAATATCACGCCAGAGCCTTGTTCATTATGTGTTCTAAGAGTGAAAGATTCCTGTCATTTCTCCGAATGACCGAGGGTTGACATGTTAACCAGCGCGACCGATAAGCGTATACTCAGTTCTGTGAAATCGGGGTAACCGAGACTACAAGTGACGTATTAAGGGAGGCAGGCATACACAGAACCAACACGAAGTCTCAAACAAACGTGTTATTTTGCCAGAAAGAGGACTAGTTTAGTTAACAAAGGCCAACCTATTTTACATAAGTTGACAAAAGTTGAGTTTGGACGCAAATAGCATGGCCATTTCTTACTGGCAAATATAAGAATACGTGAAGGGTAAAGTCGGGTATTATGATCTTTGCAACTATTATGAGCACCCACCCTGTGGCCTAAACCAACATTGTCAGGTGGCGCCATCTGTGTTTTTCTTGGATGATGTTGTCTGCAACTCGTCCCCGTCAACTGAGTCCTTCGATCTAGTGAAATTTTCCAAGGTTAGGTGTATTTAAGTTTTTGTGCAATGTTCTTATAATATCACCCTGTCGAAGAAACTCTAATTCAATCTTTTCATTGACACTAGTTCCAATGTAGGCCTACATACGTTGTCCTTTGCCGTAATATTTGCCACGGACACAGGGTCTAAGACCCCCGATCCATGTCCTGGGGGGTTCTCGATCACCCATAAGACCCTAAGACCCCCCACTGGATCCGCTGATATTTATTATCAAAGAAAAGCCGACTTATGTGATATATACAGTTTGCCTGAGATGTTATATTTGCCTTATTTATATAAGATATAAAAAAGGGGAAAATCGACGACCGGCATCGGTGCCAACCTCACCCCGGACTACAGAAATAAAGAGGAGACTAACAAATTATTACTCTCTGCATGACGTATTATTTACTTGAAGTCCTCTCTGTCAGGGACATGTTGTGGTTAAGTATTACTTCCATTCTGTTATACGTACTTTCTATTTGAAATATTGTCAGCTTCTAGTCCTTTATTCTTCTACTTCCCTGTGTCTTGTGCCACTTTTGTCCCTTCCCTGCGGACGACCAATCCACAGTATTGGCGCCAACTGTACATTTGGCGATGATTAGCTCATGGCGTCGGTTTATCGCAAGTCGATCATCAACATGGTTTCAATGTGGACGAAACTAAACAGTTGTGTTTAGGCATTGAAAAACATGACGTATTCGAGCTGAACGACGTAACAAGTGGAATTCCCTGGGCTTTGTTTTTACTAGATTATAGATTAGATTCTTGACCCTGTGTCCTACTAGCCTCGATTATCCAGGTTCCGCGCTGTGGCGCCACCGTTTGTCGCACACATCTTCTCCTGGGTGCAGAGTGGGGTTCTTATTGTGACGGAAATTATGTATGTATTATATATGTGATAAAGAAGAAGGGGAAAAATCGATGACTGGTATAGGTGCCATCCTCACTCCGAACTAGAGTGATAAAAAGGAGAGCAAAAACACCAGCCGAATCACAGATGTAAATCTTAGGACTGGGTTCTTTAAAGATGATACACATTCCGTCCCGCGTGGAATTTTTTTGTCCCGTGGCCGAACGTTTCCTGGGCAGGGAGATCACATCAGGTAGAAATTAGCTTTGGTTAGTTCCCGGCCCACTGTGTGGCGCCACTGTTGTATATATATATATATATATATATATATATATATATATATATATATATATATATATATATATTATATAATGTGTAATATATATATATATATATATATATATATATATATATATATAATATGTATATATATATATATATATATATATATATATATATATATATATATATATAATATGTATATATATATATTACACATTATATATAATAATAATATAATATATACATATTATATATATATATATTATTACATATATATATATATATTATTACATATATATATATATATATATTACATATATATATATATATATATATATATATATATATATATATTATTACATATATATATATATATATATATATATATATATATATATATATATATATATATATATATATATATATATATATACAGGACTGCGATATATATATATATATATATATATATATATATATATATATATATATATATATATATATATATATATATATATATATATATATTTCGCAGTCCTGTATGTATATATATATATATATATATATATATATATATATATATTTATATATATATATATATATACAGGATATTATATATATATATATATATATATATATATATTTCATGAGTCCTATATATATATATATATATATATATATATATATATATATTATATGTAATAATATATATATATATATATATATATATATATATATATATATATATATATATATATATATATATATATATATAATATGTAATTATCTATTTGGGACATCATAGCCGCAGCAGCGCTGCCCTGGTTGACCTACAGTGCGGTAAATATTGGGATGTTTCCTCCCCTTGGGTGAGCTGTCTCCCAAGACTATCGAGCCCCTCCTTCCCGGGTTTCTAAATCAGATATTTCCTTCTCCTAGATACCTAGACCCATTCGCCTGGGGCCGCAAGGTGACCAGTACCCTCGGTGAACCACTGTAAGGTTATGCTAGAGTCTTGTCTGGTGAGAGGCTATATACCAGCATGGGAGGCTTACGCACTAGGCAGTTTTTACCACAAGGAGCCATCTGGCGGCTGCAGCTGAAAGCGAGAGTATGAAGCAAAACTACATGCTACAAACTACACTACAGCATGGCATATATTTCAAAACACATTTTTTTCCACATTTATTTACACTATGCACATTTGACATCACAACAATAGACTAGCGTTCCACACCCTTGCCTTGAATGCACCCAAGCCTTTACAAATTCTTCTGGCACATTGCCACACGGGCCTACATTCCGTTTACAGAGTTGACAAAACATAAAACTGAATCATCCAATTAAGTCAAAAGCACATATTTGGAAAGATATGGCACCACGGCATCATTAGGAATAACGACCTGTGAATGTTATAATGTCAACTTCAAAATATAGTGCAAACATACATCCAGTATAAATGTCACCATTATTAATGCGTGCGAATAATGGTGTTTTAAATTGATTACGAGTTTGCTATCTGGTGATGGTTGAATAACGTTAATTTGGTCTACTCTGCCAGGAGTGTAACTTTAAAGAAGAGAAGTACTTTTTGTATGTCACAAAGATTTAACAATACTTAACAAGATTGACATTCAAAGCTTCAAGCTCGATATGGCAAGTGGACAAGAAAGCCATGGGCTTATCGACAGCCCAACAGATAATTGTATAGCCCATCCTTATCAGATATCTGTCAATTGTACTATTAAATATATTCACACTAGTAGCATTCGCACAGTTATTTGACAGTTTGTTCCATTCATTTATCGTCCTCTGTGTATCCATTGTACGCAGCTGCTCAGGTGACAGTAATATCAGTGGCAGTGGAAAGACCATTCAACATTCTGTACACAAATGTCACTCGCAGTTCGGCGACGCGACGGGCTCTTTCTAGCGACGACTCGGGTCTGGGCTGCTCTCCGATCTAGACGTTTTGTTTACGCAGATTGTTTACACATATTATTTGCTGTTCGCTTAGATTCATCCGACGACGTGTGGTGTCGGTTTACGGCCGTACTTCCACGGCACGAGTGGGTCGTCATAGAGATCTTCCTCGTCGACAGCCGGCGTACGAATGGCGACCAGCAACACCATGACAGGGAAGGCTACTACCCAGGCGGTGAAGCCGGCGGCTGAAACGCAAGAACACGCGTTTCAATGTCGATTGTAATATAACACGTTGTTCTTCGTACTTCAAACCTCGTTTACATTCGCCTCTGCTATGATACAGGTGTATATAAAACGAGTATATCCGTGGTATTCATGGTGTATGACTTTTCAAAGGAACGGTTTGTTTAAATAATTATAGGAATGTTATGAAACAGGCGATTTCAATACGCCGCATACACAGTTTATACGGAGATCACTATAATAATTGCGTATCTTATTACGCGTATACTGCATTTTAACTCTCAACCGAACGACAGGTCCCTGTGTTGACTCGAATAATTCACTGCACAACAAACGACAAAATACACACGTGAGGTTTTCATTGGAATTACAGTTAAAGCCCTCCCTTCTCCCCCATTCGATTTTTGTTCGCGCGTCTCGTTTCGGAGTCATTTCACGAACAATCGATCAGCACTGGTATGCACTACCACATGCTAGCTTGTTTTAACCTATCCACGCACTACACTTTTGAATACCAAATAATCTGATTGACGATTAATTGAATTGGGGAGTGAGTTTTATGACACCTAAACACGAATCAATTAAAGTGACTTTGAATGCTTACCTCTAACCAACACTATTCGTTTCCTGCCGCGTTTTGTCTTTCGCTTTACTATCTTGTTGTTTAGATCTTGGCTGACAGATGAGTTGATCTTCGAAGTAACTTTTACGACACCGAATTTGCTTCTTTCTATCTGTAATTTTGCGACACCACGTGTGCTGCCAGTCGTCGACACAGCTCTTGTGGCGTTCGGTGTTGGGCTCCAAGTCTTGGAAGCGACGACGTTCGGTCGAACAACACACGTCGGTCTTACCCAAGTTGTGGTCCCGCGGCATCTACAGTGAAACGTCGTTTGTTTAGTTAGATTCAACGTCTTTGTGGTGTTCAAAAGTCAAATTATTCTTCACTATAAGTGGACGTTCAAAGAGATTCTAGAAACATGGACATCGCTCTACGTTTACTTCATTAATCATCGCTCAGTGTGGGCCTTGCTAAAACTGAAGCTCACCGATAGGGAGATGGAGACGGTGGTGGACGGGCGGTGGACGGGCGGTGGACGGGCGGTGGACGGGCGGTGGACGGGCGGTGGACGGGCGGTGGACGGGCGGTGGACGGGCGGTGGACGGGCGGTGGACGGGCGGTGGACGGGCGGTGGACGGGCGGTGGAGGGGCGGTGGACGGGCGGTGGACGGGCGGTGGACGGGCGGTGGACGGGCGGTGGACGGGTGGTGGACGGGCGGTGGACGGGCGGTGGACGGGTGGTGGACGGGTGGTGGACGGGCGGTGGACTAGTGGTGGACGGGCGGTGGACGGGCGGTGGACGGGCGGTGGACGGGCGGTGGACACTGCAGTGTAACGTGAACAGCGACGGCAGAAGAAAAAAAAATCAACGACCAGTAACGACTCACTCCGGACTTCAGGATCTAGAAGGAGAGCAACAACAATTATACTTCGATGGGTGAGAATAAAATACACAATTAACCGAAGCAAGCATTAAAGACACGTGTAGGACATAGCTACAAATATACCTTTCGTTCTGGCGCTGAAACGTCGTCTTTAGATCAAACTTGTCTTTCCAGCTTGCATCCGGGATTTGCTGACCTAGCATAACAATAATACCACGCATCAGTCACTGCTCCATTTGCACAAACCGTTAGGACGCTTTATTATACCAGTGTCATCTACGTGGTTTTACACAAAAATAGAATTTATACATTAACCTCGAAGTTAGTTAGGCAAAGACCGTGCCTGATATTCGAAGGCTACAGTACATCGATGTGTATAGAAATATTGTTATATCTAATATTTGTTCGCACTAACGACGGACACACTCGTACAACATTTCAAACTGCGTGCACGTGTCGTGTGGTCACCCTTTTGTCGCTACGTAGAAAGTTGTAATCAACGTAAAGTCACAACCTGTGAACGACAGGATACGAGCGATGAGTGAGAATAAATAATGAGTGAACGATTCTCTGAGTAAACAGTGGAAACCACGAGTGGTCGGCTGAGGAAACTTACCGAAATCGGTAGAGGTCATTTTCTTCAGTTTCGGTTTGTGAAGATAACCTGGAAACAAGACGATGTCTTTGGTAGTACAGGGTGTAGTTGTTCGAGAAATAATGCAGATCGTTAGTGTCGTTGTCGCATAAACGGGATTCAAAAGTAAAACAAATTAACAACCTATCAACTAAACTTCGCTAGTAACAAAACAAGCACATGTTAGTTATAGTGAATTGAGTAACCAATGCACAACAGTAACGTTGCTATATCATTAAGCTACCCCATGACTGAATCATAACAACAGTTGCGAACAGTTCTCAAACTATATCAACAATACTCACGTCTGCAAAACTGCAATGTGCAATGTGCAAGGCGGCTAGCCATTTTATAGGCATCGGGAGCGGGCGTGTGTGGTCACGCAGCGACGCGATACATAATCCCCTGCGGATGAAAAACATTCACGCGTTACCTTGGCCGCTTGCCAGCGTCCGTTCTAAACCCGGAAACCAAGTCTGCAGTGATTCACAATCGCTTGACATTGACCTAAAACACAGTGTCCTATTGACCATGACCAGTCGTGTTTACATGTTTAGGCCTACATTTGATACGTTTCGTTTTGCTCGACATTTTGTATTTAAGTAAATGTGATGAGCTTATATAATTTGGCTACGGAAAGCTGCCGTTGACAAGTTGGTGGTGCGAATTCCCCCAAGCTGTAATTGTACACACGTATATAGTTGGGCACGAACAGAGATCTAAAACAATAGATCGACGAAGCCATTATATCGAGGTGGGATGACGCCAAATGCTTCAAATACTTTGGAAAATCAGATATAAGATTGATTGGATTAGTGGCTTGATAAGATTAATGGGTTTATTTTGAGCAAAGTACGTTCTTCAAACAACACGAGACATTAGAACATAAATCAATGTTATAATAACCAGTTATATAAGCCTATATGTGTATTTATGCTTTGAAGAGTTTCACTGTTGGATTTGTTTGCTGGGAATTACCACCTAACGGAGTTTCTTGTCGCCGTTTGTCAACAACTCAGTTCGTGTGTATATTTCAAAACTACAATCACCCAACGATGAGGCGGTGAACCGGTCTGTAATTAATGCATGCAAACTATTTACGTTATAAACCAGTCAACCGTGATGGGACATATAGCGGCCTACGTGTTCAATGTTGCCTCCAAGACTGCTGATTTAGCAATATTCCACGACCGCCGTGCGGTCACCATGCATTGTAAGACGTCTCGTGGTCTGACAGGTGCAACAGGGAATGTGTCAAAACGATGATCCGCCTGGAATTTTCCAAGACTTGGATACTTTGCGCGTGTGCCTATGCGGTATTAACATTTGTGTTTGTTTGTTTGTTTATGTGTGCATGTACAGGGGAGCGCGCGCGTTTGTGTGTGCGTGCGAGCGTGCGTTCGTTTGTGTATGATAATGTGTCCATATTTTATAATGCATGTGGTGTCATTATGCGTTTAAAGACACAATGGCGTCACTGAGAAACAAGAGACGTGAAAACAAGTAGGATGAAAGTGTATTTTTCGAGACTCGGTTAATCACCGGGGGTCACCACCACGAAGATTGACATTGGCACGACGAGTTTACAGTGGCCTGTTCGCAGTCACGGCCGATTCCACCCTATGTAAGGACTGTAATGACATTGACTAGTTGCGGCAGCTGGGAGCAATGTTACCCAGATTTAACAAGATTGCTATCCAAGGCCAAAGACCCAGATGGCACGTGGACAAGGAAGTGATATCCAGCTGCTGTCTACGCTCGTAAACTGGTTTTATCCAGTTTGATTCTCTCTGACTCACGAATATATCTGTCCCGACTTGACCTCAGTCTGTACTGGTTACAGCTGATATTGCTTGTTTGAATTGTTCTTTATAACTAAATTTAGTTTATACAATTAATTAAATAAGACTTGTGTAATAACGAGAATCTTACACAATGACAACGATTGACTGAGACCCCCCCCCGCCAACAAGGCTAGACCCGCCCCTGATAAGCCAGTTGACTGCTAGGAATGTACGAGTAGGCGTGTCTCTGAATATATAAACTCTGGCGGTGCGCGATGTAGGAGGAGCGCGATGTAGGAGGAGCGCGATGTAGGAGGAGCACGATGTAGGAGGAGCGCGATGTAGGAGGAGCGCGATGTAGGAGGAGCACGATGGGAATACGACTACGCATAGATACGAATATATCTGTCCCGACTTGACCTCAGTCTGTACTGGTTACCGGTCAACTTGAAAGCTGAGATTACTTGTTTGAATTGTTCTTAATAACTAAATTTAGTTTCAGATGCTGGTCTATATACGTTGTCCTTTACCATAATATTTGCCACGGACACATACCTCCCCTCTCCCTGCCCTGGGGGTGGGGGTGGGGTGGGTGGGTGTGTGGGTGTGTCTTGAGACCCTTAAATCCCCATGGATCTGCTGCTGGTTGTCGTTGCGGTGACAGTGACGGGACTAGCGCGCAGTGAATCACGTTACGTTGACATTTATTAGTTTTGACTTATCTCTGTTCACTAATTGTTGGCCCGTCCCAGTTGGGAGGTTTTTCTTCTTTCAATTTTGGGTTGAAGTGTAGCTACGGTGAATCACTAAACCGCGTCTATCAATATTCTCGTTTCTGATTGCTACTGTGGTGAACGAACAATTATAAGGTTTTATACATGGGCAGAGCTATTGCATCATTGCGTTCTTTGTTGGGGAAGGGGGCGGGGGATGGGGCGGGGGCGGGGGCGGCATTTTTTTCATTTGCCCCAAGCGGCACTTTGCCTCATTACGCCAATGTCTATACGACTATATACACGTACCCGTCCGAAAGGTGCGCTGACAACATTACTAATCTATTTGGTTAATTGTTAGGGTATAAATATCACGAGCATGTCTTGTGCTGGACATTTAAGCAAAAAAGAAAACAAGTATGACCTAACATCGCAAGAAATCACGACCAATCAGATAACATAATACAAAATTAACCAATTATGGAATATGCGGCAACATCTCGGAAAATATATAATAAAAACATATCGCGTGCAACTGAAATAAAGAGAATATCACGCCAGAGCCTTACCCAGAATGTGTTCTAAGAGTGGAAGATTCCGGTCATTTATTGGAATGACCGAGAGTTGACATGTTAACCAGCCCAACCGATAAGCGCATGCGCATTTCTGTGAAATAGGGGTGACCGAGACTACAAGTGACGTATTAAGGGAGGCCGCCATACACAGAACCAACAATCTAAAAGAAGCTATGAGCAAAAACTAGCATGTAACATAAAAAATGACAGCAAGAGTTTTTATGCATATGTCAGGAGTAAACAAAACGTACAAGACAAGGTTGGACCTCTAGAAGACAGTGCTGGAAATATAATATCACAGGGGTTTTTAATGGCGGAAGACCTAAATGGTTACTTCAGTTCAGTGTTTACCAAAGAAGATATTAGTTCATTACCAGTTGCTGATGCTAAATTTCAGGGGGCTAAATCTGACGTATTAAGGGAGGCCGCCATACACAGAACCAACACGAAGTCTCAAACAAACGTGTCATTTTGTCAAAAAAGAGGACTGGTTTAGTTAACAAAGGCCAAACTATTTTACATAAGTTGAGTTTGGACGCAAATACCATGACCATATCCTATTGGCAAATATAAGAATAGGTGTAGGGTAAAGTCGGGTATTATGAGCATAGCGACTATTATGAGCACCCAACCTGCGGCCTAAGCCAACATTGTCAGGTGGCGCCATCTGTGTTTTTCTTGGATGATGTCGTCTGCCACTCGTGCGCGCCAGTCCTTCGATCTACTGAATATTTTCCAAAAAAAGTTATTTGTATTGAAGTTTTTGTGCAATTTTCTTATAACACCAGCCTGTCAAAGAAACTCTTCTACTTCAAAATGCATATCGTGGCGGTGCGCACGTGAAGCTGAACTGAAACGAGTTATTTTTCGTTACTGAATGGCGATAATACAACATTTGCCGAAAATTGTACTAAAGAGCCCGTAGTCGATATGCGACTTATTCCTTGGAAGCCTTCTATTCCGCCCGAAATAATGTTTAACTCGACTTCACACGATGCTTTCTTTTACCGCTGATTTTCACTAAAAGTCCTACAGACAGACACACACACAGTCGACCGCCGTTTATATCCTATAGATGGGTTAATGTTTATGGTATGATATGGGATCAGAAATTGTATTGAAGTTTTGGCGCCTTTCATATTGGCATATGCAACAAATTATATCGACTGCACAGATTTTTTTTAGCGTCATCGTCGATATTCACTGTTCTGCTGATGCCCATGTGCAGACTGAACCAATGCGCACGCAAGGACAGAGCCGGAGCTTTCAACACCCGGCGATCAAGAAGTTGTTGGTTTATCTTTTAAAAATCTCATTGGTTCGCTAAGCCTTACCAAGAAATAATTGGCAGGTTGGGATGGGGCAGCCAGAAAACGGAGAGTTTCGCGCTCAGAAATAGTAACAAGTTCGCCGTACAAAAACTTATGAAAAGTGATGTCAAAAACATAACAAAGAAGCTACCGAAGATGAAGAACAGTGTCAACAGAAAAAGGGCCAAAATAGAAAAGTTAGCTACGACAAGAATCTAAGAATTCGTGCCATAAATGTGGCTTGGATTTTGGCGACAGAACTGATCCAAAAAGAAAGGAAGAATGGATTCAGTGCAAACCACGCTGCTTTTGGTTTCACGAATCGTGCGCCGAAGAGTGCCGCATTCTAGACGACGACAGCTCCACTTGTCAATCTTGTGGCTAGGCACTACTCGGTTTCTAGTTAAATGTTCTGTGCTTATCTACATTTTAAAATAAAACAATAAATTGTCAATCTTCTATCAAAATTGTATTGTTGTTGAACCATTTTCCTATGCATATCCAATAATGATAAAAAAACAACGCTAGGCATTACTTTTACACAGTATTTGTAAAACAGATATACATTTTTCTAGGATTACTTTTTTCAATAATGCCTTTTGCGATAAACCCACTAATGAATTTATTGTGACATTTTGAAACAGTATGCTATAGTATATTCCATGCACTATATATGAGGCAATTCGGACATTCGGACAAAATATTGGCCAAAAACAAAACTATATTAACAATGCCCGACTTTACCCTATGCAAATATATTTTCATTTGGCGGGCGATTGTTGTCAGAATACCACACTCGTGACGCAGAGTCTAACAGTGTTGCGCCGCCCATGAAATTAAGATGTAGCGTATTCAACAAAGTTTTCCTAGTAAACCACTGGCGTGATAATTTTAATTGTAGTTACAAATGACTATGTTTTAGTAACTCTTACAGGTACGTAGGCCGAACACCACGACTTTTGTTTCGCTTTAAGCAATCGCAAACAACGAGTCAAAATGGGTTAAACGTGTTCTGCTACACTAATGTCTCGTCTGGTGTCCCACAAAGTTCATACACCCGCACCCTACTATTTATTCCGTATGTAAACGATCTACCTGACGACCGTCTGACTACTAACACTAATGTATGCGTGTTCGCTGATGACACTAAGATATCCAATGTCTTCTTGGATGTTTCCAAACGGCCCGTTATGCAAAATCACCCAATGAATTCATGGTGTGGGCCGAGCGGTAGCAACTTTAATTAGCCGAGCAAAAATGTTGTGTTACTGACGATTGAAAACAATACCTCGACTACTTACAACTTGAATAGGGTGCAGCGTCTTAATGTGAACGTAGGGGTGACCGGGACTAGTTGTTACAATTTTTAGTCAAAGTCGGCTAAAGTAACTTTCTATTAAAAAAATGTGTTAGATGCGTTATTCCTGTCAACGCACATTCAATTTATTATTATTCGTATTAATAAAATGTACCATACTAATGACATTGCATACTGAAGTTAGGTAGATATGTGAAGTTTCCCAGGCGCGGTCGACTGTAACAACTAGCCACGCTAGCGGGACAAGTTGTTACATCATACGGGGCACGTTGTTACAGCAAAGAACGCGTGCAGCGCAAAGCAAGTGTAACTCGTACATTTTACTGTTATTACATTAATTGGATCATACACACTTATACATCTTATACACAGTGTGTATAACAATGTAGGTGTTCACAGCTTAATATATTAACCTTTTAATTTTTCATTACCAAAGGGCACTCATTCCCCGGATTATTACATAACACACAATTGTGAATGGAATAAAATTATTGAATGGAGTATGAAATAGTAAATGGAAATATACCTGTAATGCGACTTCTACTTGATTGAATGATACACACACGTACGTACTTACGTACACATGCACGAACATCCACATTTCAACGAATCGTGTAATATTTATCAATTGCTCAAATAGGGGTGTGCCATAAAAATAACAAGATTTAACAAGTTTGCCATACAAGGCAAAGCACCCGGTTGGCAAGTGGAGAAGGAAGCCATTGGCTTATCGAGAGTCCAAAAAAATTGTCATATGTTTGTAACCCGCCCGTGTAACCAACCCTTCTGAGATATTTATAACGTTTTTCCTGACGCTGCCAGCATTTACAGTACTGGTTATAAACCAGTACATTAGGCTTCACAAGTAAAACAAAGCGTTCACACGTCGTTGTTAAATAAATTGACGGAGACATGCTTGGCCTAGGGTAATTATAGATTTAACAAGTTTTAACAAGATTGCCATCCCAAACAACAAGTTCCAGATGGCAAGTGGACAAGGACGCCATTGGCTTATCAAGAGTCCAACAATTTTCTCATCTATGTGTAACCCGCCCTTATCAGATATCTGTCAATTCTAGGTTTAAACATATTTACTCTACTAGCATTAACACAATCTTTGGCAGTTTGTTCCATTCATTGATCACCCTCTCTGTCCGGAGGAGGGTTATATCCAGTGATCAGGAGATGCACCAAGCGCGTATTCACTTTAAAAATCAGTCGTATTGCCAAGTTTGTATGTTCATGACATATCTTAATTGAAATATTTTCTCACAGCCAACTTAAAAAGAAATAAGAAACGTATTGCATTGGGCGCCCCCTACAGGGTAATGGGTGAGGGTAATGACGTTGCCAGTATGAGCGTACCGTCGATAAGCTTCGAAAGGTAGTAATCTGTAACGTGCTACAAGAACAAGCGAGCTTCAAGAACAACCGTTTCTCAGATGGCCAGGACGAAGAAAGAACAAGTGCGAACAATGGCGGCGGCTACTTCACAGATACGACTATTTATCTGATCAGATAAGATCTGAGACGGCGCTGTATTCCCGGCCACTTGGTTTCTGGCACCCCTCGTCTCCCAGGCGTCGCACAGTCGGGCTTCTTACCCCAAAGGGTTTACAACCCCGTCCGATGCGTTGTCACGGTCGAGTGTCAATTGCCATAGGGCACCCTCATTCACGGCCTAGCCTTCCTTTTGCGAATACCTCATTTTGTCCCAAGGGGCATGGGTAGTGTTATGATGTATTAAAAATACATAATATCTTTGATGGCGTTAACCGGGTTACTGGTCATAGGGAAATCGTGTGACAGAAGATTACGTGTTTCTATTTGTGCTGCATTCAATGATTGTTTGATGACAAGTGACGATTCAATTATCATACCAGACACCTATCGGTAGAGGCGATTATGTCTTACTGGGGTGTTAGAATTCTGGACAACTTAAACAGTGATTCTCTGTATGGCGGTTTAAACACGGGTTCAGCTCTTGACGTAGACACAGAGCCCCGAAGCATAGACGTGGACCGGTGATAGTTCGGCGTCGTGAGCATCTCAGCAGAGTCGTACAGTCGTCGCAGTGTCATTGTCAGGTTTATAACACTGAAGGTGAGTACCAGGTGTACTACGTAAATTGACATAATTGTCACAATGACATGGGCGTGTCAAATGTAGGAAAGAACGAAACAGGAAAAAGTAACGGAAACAGTAACACGTTATTTGGATTATTAGTACAATATTAGTCATCATATGTGTAGTTTTATGTGACAATGTTGTGTGTTAGGAAATGTTGAAATTGAAATTGTACGTTACACTATTGCTAAACATATTATGGAAGTATGCATAAACTGATCTGATCTAAGTGACATTAGATTGATCAGTAAGGTGATGTTGGCTTCTCCAGCTGGAATACTGTCACCGCAATCTCAATGGCTTCCCACGTTTAATGGCATTACCTTGACATCCCACAACTTGGTGTGAGCGCGGTGGCGTAATGGAGAGAACCCGGGTTCGATTCCTCTTACTGCTGTTTTGAAGCTTTGGCAATTTAGTTCACCCTACGTTGCCACAGTTCACGCAGCTGTATTAATGAGTCGGTTAGGTCACTTTTTGTCGAGTACAGTTACTTCGCGGGCAAAAGCACCACAGTTGTATGTGGCTTCTTTGCGTCACGCTTATTGATTTTAAAGGTACATAGTCTGGGTCCCGGTTGGTTCGGCCCATGACGGGGCGGCCCACGCCGATGGTTGGTTCGGCCTAGTCGATTGGGCCCAAGCACACGCATGGTTCGGCCCACTTCACTGTCGCTATTGGATTTAGCGACGGTCGATTCGGCCCACTCTAGTAGCGGACATCTAAGCGGCGGAAATCTAAGAACAGTCGTTTCGGCCGACGGCCTGAATCAATAAGAAAGGCGGGGCGGTGGAAATTATGATTGTGCACAGAAACATACACACACGCTAATATAATAATCTATAACTATTTATATAACTATAGCAAAACTTGTCAACTTAAATGTTTAATAGCATGACTTCACTGTTTGCGTGAACACCTTTTATGTGATCAAGCCCTTTATTCAATTAATCGTCTTAAGTCAATTGAGCATTTTACAAGTTGCAAAGAGGTGTCGTTAACGTTTTCGGTTCTATAGTCCCACGTTAGTAGCTGATTTCTAAGAATAATAGTTTCGGTCCACGGCGTGATTCTGAAAAAATGCTTATTATTATTCCGCACAGAAACATATGCATACGCTCACACGCTAATACAATAATGATCTAGAACTATTGTAGTGCAATATAAATAAAATAACAGAAAGCGTACTTAAGTTTGGATCATTATTTTATTATGTGTGTGTGTGTGTGTGTGTGTGTGTGTGTGTGTGTGTGTGTGTGTGTGTGTGTGTGTGTGTGTGTGTGTGTGTGTGTGTGTGTGTGTGTGTGTGTGTGTGTGTGTGTGTGTGTGTGTGTGTGTGTGTGTGTGTATATATATATATATATATATATAATAAAATAATTATATATATGTGTGCCCTGCGCGGGCCGGGCTTTGGGTCCAAAACAATTTAAACACATCGGGCTTGGGCCGGGTCTGGGCCTGGGCTGGGCCTGGACATAATAAAAATATTCATAAAAAACACCGATTATTACTTTATTTTTTAATAAAACCTGATTATAAATTGTAATTACGGTTAATGAATGCTTAAAATTATTTCTTTAGTATTATATAGTTGCAAATTGAGACCTTGCATGGAATCTAATGGCCCCATAAGTTCACTTGGCTGGAAGTAGCCAGCCCCAAATGTTTATTTTAGAAATATTTGCAGAGGCAATCAAGCCATGATTAACCATCAACTTATCACCCTTTGACCCTACCAGTGGACATTCTATAGTCTAGGTCTTCCCTCCAAACATTGCCCACCTGAATGACCTGCCCACTGCCAAATGCCCACTAGGCCACTAGCCCACTACCCTGTACCCAACCCAGTTGGTAATTGGTATTTCTCCCCAGTCCTAATTCATTCACACTTGTACTAATTCACACATGTCTGAACCTGTCTGTCTCAGGCTAGTGACTGCAGGCCTGCTGGAAATGTCACTGGGTGTCAGTGCCAGTGGGTGACATTTAATTGAAATATCATATTAAATTATGTTAACTTAGTTGACCTAATTCAATTAACAATATAAATTGGGGTTATGGCTTGCATAAGGGTTAAGTCAGGGTTAGATAAACAAACCTCGTACCCTAACCATAAGCCAATACATTAAAGCCAAATATAACAAATCTTATCATATTTAATAGTAATGACACTAAGAAGTTTTTCTTTATTTTTCTTCAGGATATTTGTTCGTTTGAAGAAGTTGGTGGTGCTGGATTTTTAGAACTCATCCAGCACACTATGGACAAATAAACTGTTTTACAGTGTATTTGTTTTTCGTCTTTGTTATAAGATTATAGGTTTATCTTCTCTAAACTTAGCGGGCCGCTGGCTTGCGGGCTGCGGGCTTACCCATCTTTGGCCCGCGGGTATGGGCCGGGCCTGGGCCTGAAACTTGCGGGCCGGGCCTGGGCCAAACATTCACGGTCTGGTTCGGGCCTGGGCCTAAATTCCAGTTTGCGGGCCTGGGGCGGGCCGGACTTGAAAAATTATTGCGGGCCTGGGCCGGGCCTGGACTCTAACTGCTAATTGCGGGCCGGGCTTGGGATCAAATTCTAGGTTCGCTATATATATATATATATATATATATATATATATATATATATATATATATATATATATATATATATATATATATATATACATATACATATACATATACATATACATATACATATACATATACATATACATATACATATACATATATATATATATATATATATCGTGTTGTAGTAGTGTTGGAAAATTATGTATTGGTAGTTGTTAATAAAGACAGAAATGTAGCGTATGACATTTCGCTAAAACACTTAAAAATTTCGCAATTACAACACTCAATAAGCAACATTTCGCTAAGACACGCAAACAGTTGAAACTAGCGAACGTAATAACACATAACATTTCGCAATTACAACACTCGATTCGCTAAAAGTTACACTTCGTTAGTCGTTTCGGTCCACTAAGCCCGCTGGCACTGGTTGCAAACATGGATGGTTCGGCCCATGCGAGTGAAAACACTTCACGGTTCACCGGTCACGCCGTTGGATGGTTCATGTTTTATGGTAGAGGCTTGTTTTATTATAGAGGCTTGAATTACCTATATTTTAACACCTTGACCACCCAAATGTGCTTGAATGAACCACTTTTTTTTATAATTTGACCTTATTGTTCTTCAAGCAATGTAAACACGATATTCGGGTCGAAACATTCTAATTAATCAAATTATATTAGCACACTGTGGTTCGCTAAAACACATTTGAGCGGTCAAGATGCTAGAACAGACATGTTTATATTATATAACATGATTTCACGATACGAACCATCAGACTATGTATCTTTAAAGTGGGAGCCACACAAAACATGTTCTGACCACCCCAGGGGCGCTCAAAGGTTAGCGATATTGAACAGATGACAATGTGACCCCCAGGTTTTCCCGTGACAGTTGTGTTAACATAACAGTTGTTTTTAGCATTATTTTGCATAGATATGCTAGGAATGTTTGCGTTTTTTTATGTATAGCAAGTCTTGGTAGGTTGCTTTTTGATAAGCTTACGATTGGTCGAATTCTAGTGAAAATGGGAGTTACGTACAAATCTCCAACACGCTGGTTTAGATATGCGTGGGCGATTTCGAAATCCCATTTTTTTTACCACCGGGCATCTCTTCAAATGGGCGCCAAGCAAAAACTGATTAAGGTATTTTAATTAAGTTTGTCCTTTGATGCAGCTAAGATAACAATCTTTTGGAACCACCTATTTAAACATTTCGACAATACCCGGTGGGGAAATAATCGCTATTTATTGATTATGCTAGAATATATCAAACACAATACACAATTTGTATCACCACCTAATACGAATTAAAAAATACATATGGACATATGGTTAATATGGTTAATATGCATTCACAACACTGGAACATGAACATAATTGTGTTCTGTGTTAATACCTTTGGGATCTACGTCGTTATTGTTTTTATTTGTCTTCATAACGACATCGTCGTGATTGACGTGAGTGGCGTCATAGCGGTTGCTTCTCAATGGAATAGTCTACCCGTCATACAGAATAAGCTTCTGCACGACGGGCTGCAGGTTAAAGCGATGGTCTCGCACACTTGTTTGCACGCCCGAAACCGGCTGCCAGTGGAAATCCGCTTACACAAATTCACTGACACTAATAACCAATGTGTGCTTAGTAATGAGCGCAACGAAGATAAAGCAGGATGTTGAGGGAAGCACGTAAGCTTGACTGGGAGGGAGGACAAACGGCAGCACTTGTGGTAATGCCTCTAGTCTGTATGTTAGAAACGTCCTCACCTCAGGAACAAGTGCAGGATCGAGGATGCTACCTCGCGGTGTCTCGACAACTAATTCTGAATCCGGCCGAAATAAAGGGGTTGCCCGAGCATCTGATGGACACTACTCGATCCGCCTTGTGATGCATATATGTGCATACGTATAACATATTCATGTCTCCATGTGTTTTAGAAGGTTATAGTATAATTTAAGTTTACATATTCATCATAATGTAAAAAGGGCCCGCGCACAGCAGAACCCGTGTGTAAAATTTTAGACATCACAAGTGCCCCCCTTTGCCCCCCCCGCGGACGCCCATGTGTCTACTTTAAACAGACAAACGCCTATAACTGTGCCGTGTTGCTTCGTTTGAAGGAATCGACAGCATGGACGGAGACAGCGTCAACGCGGTTCGTATTTCCCGCCAATTGGACACGAGCGCAGACGACAGCATGAACGGCGACACGTGTGGCGGGGAAGCTGAACTTATGACATCACATTACACCACCATAACTCGCGACACTAAGAAAAGAACCCCAAACACAGACGAAAATAAAGATAACGTCACAAACGCACCAAGGGCCAAGTGTCGACGACGCGCGGCCAACGTATTGGAACGCGTCCGCGTTCAGCGTATGAATACGGCCATGGAGGATCTCCGCCGATGTTTACCGCCGCACGTGAGATCCAGTTTCAGTCCGCGACAAAAACTGTCGAAGATCCTAACCCTGCGCCTGGCCACCAGCTACATCGCCGCCCTCGGAGAGATGCTGACAATCGGCGAGCATGGACGCCGACCCCACCACGTCAGACAATCCTACCGCAGAGCGCTCGGTCTGCCGTCGCGGGAGGGAGACATCCACACTTGTCTGTCCGAACACACGAGAGACTTAGCGCAATGCCGCGGATGTGAACACAGTCAAATAAAGCCTTACGAGGCTTAGGAAAGGTACAATGAATACGAATAACATATACGATTGAACCAGTATCTGTAAGCGTATACATGCAGAGGGAAATGCTTAGTGATTGTCGTGAACACTTGTTATATAATTAAAAATGTGTCCTTGTTTTGTTTTAATTTTATGCCGTGCATTTTGAGTTTGTTATCTGCTGCTACTATTCTAAAGTGTCATGAATAAACTCGCACATTACTGCACCGAATTACACGTGTGTAGTTTGTTTTGCGCTAAAGATTTTGGCAATGTCCAAATGGTTGCCATTTTATAACACTGTTGTCCAAAAATATATACGATGTCCCGATGGCTGCCATTTTATAAGTGTCGCTCATCAACATACGCACTGTCCAGATAGTTGCCGTTGCCAACAAATCCCAGTGGTTGCCATTTTGTAACACTGTTGTTGCTCAACAACACATCCCCTTCTTGTGTGGTGTTTGAGATGACAAATTCTAAACTTATCATAAGAACGAAGTGCGTATTTCTCTTGCAAAAAACCCTACTAATACTATATGCTATTGTCGGTGGATTCAAATGCGTTCCAAAATCTGGCGCTGCATGTAGGGTGCTGACACATAGTGGCCAACCCGCATACCATTTTGAGTAGGGGACTTCATTCTTGGACACGATAGCTGACTTCATGTTGGCATAAGCTCAACTTTTATGCACTGTTTTAGTTGTTATACTTACTGAAAATTTGTGCAACAGTAATATTCATTTTAAAGAAATACCTGTTTTGTGGTAAACTTGTAAATTCACTCCGTGGTAATTACATTTAAAATATGAATTTGTTTCTGTTATTTCAGTGCATCAATCTGCAGCATTTGTTTTCAGCTTTCAAGAAACACTATCGTTGAATGTGATGTGGCTTATTGTCTTAACTGCCATTACATGTTTCACATCTACCCGATTCCGGTGGCGAAAATACCCTATAATGTATACTATAAAATACCCTATAATGTATACTATAAAATACCCTATAATGTATACTATAAAATACCCTATAATGTATACTATAAAATACCCTATAATGTATACTATAAAATACCCTATAATGTATACTATAAAGCCGAGAGTGGCTGTTTCTTTGTACCATCATACCTCCGTCAGTTTCACGGAAATTTTTTTTTCTCGGAGCACAAGGGGTGGTTTGTACATTTTAGGTTTTCAAAATTCCCCCAGGGGTGGGATTCTTGAGTTTAAAAATTTCAATTTGTTTTTGTAAAGTTTGACAAGATTCTTGTGAGACTGTCATCTACCAAAGGTATGTTGCTTCAAATAATGAATTATAAGTAATCAACGGCTATGCTTGACATTTTCGTAATTTTAATTGTTTATTAAAATTACAGCTTCCTACATACTGTACAAGACGGGAAGGAGAAAGTCTCACAAAACACCACAAAGCAGATACCTTTCATTCAGTTATACAAGATTTGTTTGTTTGTTTATATTTCACAAGGCTGACAGAAAAAAAACAAGCAGACATATATATTTATACATATATATTCCAAAAAAAATTCCCTTTTCACATAAAGTAAACCAAAGTTTCTTTATGCCATTGCCAACTGTACTTGTAAGTTGTATCCACTCATAAACGCTCATAGATTACTGGCAGATGTGATCAAACCTCTGCTTCAGTTTGTGTAACACAAGACATTCCACATTATGGGACATACAGACAATAACCATCGACGATCTTGATGCCAGAAACAAGCCACATGCTTCTGGCGCACTGAAATGAACGCCAATATTGCCATTTTAAAAACATCCTAATTTGACAACAAAGCTGGGTTTCATATGATGCACTCAGTTGTCACTTGTACGTGAGTAAATCTTATTATATGTGATTACCAGGTAACTTTGATTTTAGACAATAGAATTAGCTATGGAAATAGTGGCATATGAGAACACACATAATGTAATTATATATAATATTATTAGCCTGACATCACCCGTACACTGACTTTTTTTTACGCAGTACTTTCCAAAAATGCTGAAACCCAAAGGACTTCTCACTTGTCCGAAAACATTCCATCCCTCCGTTTTATCCATTAATGGCGGTTGGCAGCGTGACCCCCGGGTGGCGTGGACACCTCCAGTGTGTCAACTCGATAATGAATGTGACAAATCCTCACAATTAGTTACATCAACCTAGTCACATAATGTAAACTCTGGTTTACAGTACATTCACAATTGGGCATTGCCGATACTTGTGTAGTTGACTGGTGGCCTTCTCTTTAAACATCACCACTGTATTTCTCACCCATGCTGTATATTGTAATTTTACACGACCCACATATTCAGTATGTATCAGAATCATACATTACCCAAGTTGTTTAGTGTAATTTTACATGATCGACATATTGGTGTAATTTTACACAACCCATGTACTAAAGTATGCATCAGAAACACCCATGATCTAAGTTGTGTTGTTTCATAATTTTACACGACACATGCATCACTTATGTGTTACAATCATACATAACCCATGTTGTGTATTGTCATATTACACGACCCACTGTGCATCATTCCTTCACATGACTGACATATCACATATTGTGATATATCCTTTACCTTGAGGGCTCTATATCTTCCCCACACAGAGGGCACAACCCCCGCACCGGTTCAATCACAAATGTCCACCTTGAAGTCTCTCTCACTCCTGTTCACACGCTCCAAACACTTCCGCTACATTCACACAATTTTTACTTTCCTAGTTCTGGACAAGTGCTGGTCAATCAGCCAGTCACGTTGCCATGCCAACAAGCAACATATCCATCTATCTATGCCTGTCCAGCACAATCTCAAATCAGCCAGTGCAAATGTTTGTTAAGCAACAACATTGTGATTGGCATCCATCGTTATTCTGTCAGTCACTGCGAGTGACCAGTGTAAGTGTTGAGTGTTCTGACCGTGTGAGTCAGTCAGTGTGTGGTGTTAATTCCCCTACTGGTATTGCGTTGATGATGTGTACTGTGCTCCCATACTGCCGAAGGTTGGTGCTGCAGACTTCGGGGGTAACTGTGACGGGTCGTCTTGTGGTACTACCTGTTGATTGGCTGAAACACAGACGAGAAGAACCTCAAGTATATGTTTTAGAAAAACTATCTTGTCAAACACTGACATCATCAAACAGCTGATAATTACACAATTATGTCAAATGGTATATTTGCAAATCGTATCCAGCTTGACTGGACATAGACAGTTGCGGAGTAACGCATGTAGTCAGTCCATTATTATGTTTATCTGCCAGCCACTGAGGATGATTACAGGGGACACAGATAGTAAAAGTACATTTTATACTTATTTCACACGCCTAAAGGTTTCATCAAATTCTAATTTGGGAGACTGTTCTCTCAGTTGGTTGTAATTTTTCAAACAATTCAATCGTTCGTCTGCAATTTTCTACATGATATAAACAATAGTTCCACCGTCACCGCATGCACCATTTTGTAAGTGATGACTTCGTCATGATATAAATAATTTGTTCCATCTGAACTGAATTTAGAAATCACAACCTTTGTGTTGTAAGCAAGTGTTGGGTAGAGGTTACTGAATGCGTGTATGTAATAATTAATAAGATTGGCTGATATTCTTTTACCTTATTCTAACTGAATAGAATAGTAAATAGGGCAGTTCTACAGTTTCAGACGTACCTTATTTGGCCTAATGAACATACAGTATGCTTGAAAAAAAATTGGGCCTTGGAAAATGTCAAGAAATCTGTTCTTATAAGCATTTGTTTCTCAAGACAATATGATAACTGCTTAACATCTAGTGTAGGACAACTGAAAAGTGGCACCAACGCCAAAATGGTGACATTTTTCAGTTGTTCCACACTAATCAAATTACAAGTTATGGATCCTGCTGATTAAAAAGGGGGTGTATGCTAATTAGGGCATGTACGCTTAATAGGTCGAACACGGTACATTAAAAATAATAAACATTGATGTAGAGGCTGTAGCTAGTGTGAGAGATTCCTTACCTTGACTGAACTGATCAGCAGACCACCGCGTGATGAGGATACCAATGCCTTCTATTAATGCTAGTAGCACGCCACCTGGAAGGACAGCACTCACAATGTGTACTCTGTCAGCTGACGGTCCTCTGTTGTGTTCCAGTGTTTGTATTTAGCGACGACGAGTTCATGACTTATAAACAGCGTTCGACACACTATGCATGTTGTATCGATGTGGATTACAAGTCGTCAACTCGGGCACCCTTTATACTTTCGTGTTCGAAATACGAGCACACTGGAACGCAACACTAGCCTCACTGCTCCAGTGGTACCACATACCACGTGGCTAGTAGCGGTAGTGCTACATCGCTAATTCATCATTAAAGCAGATCGACAACGTGCAGTTGTTACATGAATGATTTCTCGTCATTAGTTTCAAAAAGTTTTAATAAAACTTCCTTTTTCCTGAAATTTACCTAACATCCTTAATTGTATAAGTAATTAATACACTGCTTTGACTCTACCTTATTTCAAAATATATTAACCAAACTGCCAATTTAACATCTTTAAACATGACAGTTACAAATGCAATGTCAACATGATGATGCTGAATGGTTCGGCTGATTCAAATTTGAAAATGTGTGAAAAATATATCAAAACTGTTGTCACGCATAAATAATAATTCGTAGTTTATCGGAAATTGTTTCACATAAAATATATTCAGACTTTGTCGTGTGCTGCATAAGTTGTAAAGAGACAGTTGGTGTGTTTTAATACGCACCAATCACTGCTGAGCCGGCCATTGCTGCTGTACCATCTAAAAACAAAAGATGATCATCTTCTAATTGACTGATGTGATCATCTGGTCAGATGTGGTCATCCTTCCATGACGGACCAATTAACCAGTTACGTAAAGGTATGAAGTTTGATTGCTATTATGTTATTGTAATTTCTTGTTGCATAGTATAAACTATATTTATTCTATAACTTTACTGTCCAAATGTTTAATTTGAATGTTTAAACTCAACTATCCTGTCTACATTGCATCATGAATGGCAACATAAATATTCACATTCCATTAACAAATAACAGTCAAATTATATCGGCTTGTACTTCAAATGGGGTGCATATATCACACACAAACTGTGTAATCAGTGTATATAGCGAGTGATAATAGATAGGAAAATCAGCTATAACACCATTAAACATTACAAGATAATGCTGGGAAAATTTTTCATGATCCAAAATGTCAACACAAATGTAATTTTTACCATTTTCAAAAAAATTTCCCAAAGTGAAACTGGATAACTCATTAAAAACTAAGAGGGAAACAAACCCAGAGATTAACTGTATTATACAGTGTATATCATTCAAATGAATCAACGTCGGTGTATATTGTTAACAGGAGACTCGGGTCGGATTTGACGGATTTTTGACAATAAAATGAATTTCGAGTTGTTGCTATTTCCGTGTATAAATATTATTCAACTTGCCATTCATGTAAGTTGCACTGTTGAAATAAACACGTTTCTGTCATAAAACGTGTCTTTTGTATGATGCCTATCATTGCTAAGTCTTTGTTTATGTCAAATGAACCGAGACTAATGGGACATTAGGTGATTTTCCGCGAGCCACTGCATGCCGGAAAACGCTGCCATTCCAACATGGCGCATATCACAGGAAAGCCCCATTTTCGCTCTGTATGATGGTACAAACAGTTTTAAAATGTGCCCGGAGGTATCCGAGTAATTCCGACTATAAATGACCGCCTCTGAACCGTCTCGGTGACAAAGGAATGGGGAATGCCACGACGATTCGCCGGACATCACCACGTGATGTCGGATTCCCTCAAATCAAGCGCTCTAATTGGTTGTAATACTAATTTCCATCCTCTGACGTCAGCTTGAAATACCAGCTACGTTCGATTCGATCGACTTTTTTATCCCACGAGTTTCGTTCATTTATATCGCTTTGTAAAACGACATTATGCCGTTTGGTCGAAAGCGAGTGGGCGGTTACGGTACTGGGAGGCAGCGAAAGTTTGTATCGTTGCAGTTAGCGCGCGATGCGAAGGCATCGAGGGTTGAATTCGCCAATGAACCTGCGGCTGCGGCGACAACTTCGTCTTCTTCGACCATCACCATCCATGGTGCCAGCGAGAATGGAACGCAGTGTAAGTTTAATTCTGATATTTCATATGTTCACTTGTGTTTTATCCAAACATCACCTTTGTGGCATAACTATTACTGTATAAACGATTTGACGCTGATCTAGTTCATGCTGTTGATGTTCGTGGTTGTGTTGACATTCAGGCCCAGGGGCCATCCAGGCACATCAGAAGCAGAGTTGTAACTATGGTTTATTATGTTACTACAGTTTGCCCTGGTAATTATCGTATACATAGCCTATATACACACACGCGCGCGGGTGTGTGTGTATAATATGGCAATGCCAATAAAATAAATTGCATTCAATGCCATACCCCTGCATACATAGTAAGGGGGAGGGCTTTTGTTGTTGAACATGTCTTGGATACTTTTTGTTCATGAAATACATTTATAGTGTATTTTTTCCAGGCATCAAGGCGGTCATCAACAGTACCAGCTGATCCGTCTCGGAGACTGTCTGTCACTGAACGGAAGTTTGGTTATGCAGATCTTCTGGAGGAGATAGGTGTCCCGCGATTCCTGGTTGAGGATGAGACAGATGCTGATGGAGATCTTTCAACAGTACTTGTAAGCTGTGCCGTGTTGCCATCACTTGTTGCGAACCTGCTATGCATGTTGTGTAGGAAGCATACACTCTCCACCCCAGCTGTCGACCGCACCGCACCCTCGGCATGGTGTGTGGCCTCGAGACTTTCTGCACCAGTTGCGACAAGGTCATCAATGCAACTCTGTCATCAGACTGTATCGATGGGACTCAGGCGACGAATGTCCCATTTGTCGTGGTGAGATCAGCTGTGTCGGCAACGATGGACATGGGTGTCGGGTACTCGGGACTGTGTGAAATTTATTTTACAATGCCAATGACTCTTAACTTTGCCTTTTGATAGATTATACATTCAGTAATATGTATGCAAAGTTTCAATCATCTAGGTTGCTTTTCAGATGTTGAAATGTATGTGCCAATGTACATAAACTTTGAACACGATTTTCTCAAAAACATGTTTTGCCTCACACCTACTGCCTCCCGTGTCACTTATCTCTGCTATTGTTTGACAGAATTACTTGAAACTTTCTATAGTGTTTCTTGATAGTATGCTCTTGAAAACTATGTAGTAACTTTTTAGAAAACATTATTTATATTTTATATAATGAACCATCAATGTAAAATTTCATGATGAAAAAATACATTCAGATGTAAAAAAATCATGAAAAGAAAAGTTTTTTGAAAACTTGGAAAGTCAACTGACTGTTTTCATTGGGGTTATGTGGAGTAACTACACACCAAATTTGAGTCCTCTAAATCCAATGGTTACTGATATAAGTCACACGCAACATTCAATCCAAGATGGCTGCATACCGTGGGAAAATATGTGTGAAACTTTCTGAAAAAAATTCACAGCATTACTCTTACCTGGACTTGCAATCTATGCAAGTTTCAGCTCTGTAGGTTCAGTGATAATGAAATAAGAAAATAAAATGCGTTTAGACCCAAGCGACGCCTTAATGATATAACCACTGATGGTTTTTATACAGGTACGTACTTCGGACTGACAAGATTGCCCCAGTGAGAGCGCCACTTGTTATTGAGTTCCATGGATCTTCCTTTTTACGTACGTAGACCATTGTGCAGTCGATGGCAGAGAACAGACCTCCCCATACAGCGAAGTTGCCTGTGAGAAAATCACTGAACATTACTAACTAACTACAATCTTCCTGCCTTATCATAAACAAAATGTCTGATATTGGAGTTCATGGAATGTTTTGAATGGCAGCATCTGAGGACGGCTCAATATTTATTTTTTCATTGACGATAACGTTAACGTTTGTTAAGCTTTTTGACAAATTTGTAATTTGAATATTCTGAAAATCACCATAGCTAATATATTTTCTTTCGGCGACTTGCTGGAAAACATTAGACAAATTCTGTCATTCTGTCAAGAAAATCACCATACATCTACATCAAAAGGTGTTCAAACAATTACATCATGCCTTAATGAGCAAGTGATGCTACGGTCACTGTCACTAGACAAGTGCAGTCTATGTGGAACCATAATGGTGTTTTGGAAACACCAACAAGACAGTAAGTTGTGATTCAGCTATAAGTAACAGAATGACAGCCTGCTTTGATCATTACATAGCCGGGGAAACATGAATACTCTGTTGCCTTGTGCACTACCAGGGGAACTAAAACATGACATACTGACCGCCTGTAATTGGTGCTCGTTCTTTCACTGCCAGCATGCTGCCAATCAGTCTTCTGTACTGCCCCTAAACGCACAACACAATCACTGCATTAGCAGGTAGTTTAACATATATATATATATATATATATATATATATATATATATAAAACCTTAGATTAAATGCTATAAATTCTGAAATTGCAATGGACTGAATCGATCAATATCAGCTCTGACATGAAAATAACGGTGTCATTCACTGATTAAAAACCAGCAAGTCAATAGACACTTACACTGGGAGCATTTCTGAATCCCTTGATGGAATGGAAGACACCTCCACCAATGGCGCCCATGGCAAAGGCCCCGCCACAGTCATCCACGATACGCCACGGACTGCAACAACAAGCCACACATTTCCAAAACATCTGATTCTTAACTTCATAGAAGACGACAAAAACAGACTAGTCATGAGGGGAAGGGTACACAGTTCTTGCTGCCTGAACAATAACAATTTTTTTTTAAAATAATATAATTATGTCAATGTCTGTGGGTGTGCTAGAACAGCAATCCATTGTTATGATTGTGGGGTTTGGATTCTAGACAAGAGCTGATTATGGTCATATACGTAAAAAATCACATGGCAATGCTGTGTTAGCTTCAAAGTCTAGATGGGAAACCACAGCGATGCTACTTCAGCCTTGCTAAAGATAAACTGCACCACATACAATGCTGTGGACCATGTGTGTAGTATCCACACTAAATGTGGAACAAAGAGAGAAGGGTAAGATATAAGTTGAAACATTTAGGGCAACACATTTACTTTCTTTAGAATAAACATCTTTTTTCAATGAAGCATTTTCATTTGCATTTATTGAAGTCAGGTGCAACCAAGGGGTCGTGGATGGTTCGGTCCTTGACTGGTTCATGGTGGTTTGGCCCACTTCACTGTAATCTGCATCGGAACTGAATTCAGCTATGGTCATTTTGGCCCATGCTAGTAACATAATTCTAAGCGGTGGAATTCTAAGAAGGGTCATTTTGGCCCACACTACTTATTGTGTGAATTATGATTGTGAACATATGCATACGCAAACACTCACATACTACTACATAGACCTGGGGCGATTCCAACTCCGGAATCGGAATCAAAGGAAGATTCCGACTCCGACGTCGTTTGGAGTTAATTTAGTTGAGTTGGAATCGTTCGGAGTTAATTTAGTGGAATCAAGACCAAGACAAGGTTATTAATTGTCCTGTTGCACTATCTAGGTGGGGTAAATTATATTACAAAAGTAGTTAAAGAGTAAGTACATCAGAGCACATAACAGCCTGACCCAGAGAATAGCGACAAGTAACATTTCAAAGACAAATATGCTAAGCGTGTGAAACAAGATTTCCGTTAACAATCAAATTATCGCCCACTACGACCTTGCGCATGACGACACGATCGGAATAAGCTTCGGCCAATATTACGCGTCTAACGTTCGATCTATAGAACAACAAATTCATCATCACGATCTAACAGCATTCACCTATATATGCTGGCGGAATATAAGTATACATGACAATAAAAATATAACCATATTGCAAACATACCAAGGTTCACGTGCATATTCTTCCATTTTTGTAAACGCCGGAAGTCGCAATGTACAACTATCCCATAATGCCATACAACCTTGACCTTTGAGGAGGCTTATGGCGCGAATTTAACGCATCGTTTAAGTGTTGTTGCTCAGCTGAGCCTCGGTGTATGGAATAACAAATAATTTTGTTATTGCCATAACTAATTAACCGACAATGGCCACACTAGACGTTGTCTCCAGTCCAAATGATTGGCCAGAAACATACCCTCAACTCAGAGTGAGTTATTCCCCATTCGATTTTTACTTCGAATCTGGCATTCATGTCATGATTCTGTTTCACCACTGCACTGGCACTGCACTGCCTGCCAATGTGACACTGACCTCAGTTTCCTGAAATGTAATTCAACACCCTGCCCTCTTTCACTCTTTCCCTGTACAGTGTCTGAGTGGAACCACCTCCCAACCTCTAATGCTCTATCTTCTCAGCCCCTTCTCTGGAGTCCTTCCAGAGTCGGCTAGGCCGCAGTCTCCACAAACTGCAGCCAGTCCTCATCACTCCGTAAATCAAAGGGTAATCAAATTCTTGGATTGATTAGAAGAAACATAACATACAAGGGAAAAAAGTTAATTATACCTCTTTATAAAGCAATAGTTAGACCTCATTTAGAATACAGTATACAAGCATGGAGACCATATCGTAAGAAGGATATAGATACGCTTGAACGCATACAAAGGAGAGCAACTAAAATTATTCCAGAACTTAGAGACCTTAGTTATGAAGAACGCCTGAAAGAATGTGGTTTAACAACTCTAGAGACAAGGAGGTTAAGAGGAGATCAGATTGAAGTTTTTAAGATATTGAATGGTTATGAAAATATTGATAGAAATATGTTTTTCTCACTCAAGAAGGATAGCAGAACTAGAGGACATGAGGTAAAATTAGTAAAGGATCAATGTAGATTGGACATCAGGAAGCACTCGTTCTCACAGAGGACAATAAATGAATGGAAGAAATTGTCTACAGATTGTGTAACTGCTAGCAGCGTGAATATGTTTAAAAACAAGGTTGACACATATCTCAGGAGGGCGGGTTATAAGTAGATGAACATTGTTGGACTCTCGATAAGCCAATGGCTTCCTTGTCCACTTGCCATCTGGCCCTTTGGCTTGGATGGCAGATCTTGTTAAATAACTTCAGTCAGATTGTGTATATAGATTTTAATATAGTTTTTAACCTAAACACCTATTGTGGCAATAGCTATGCAATGTCTTAATTGGCCCTGACCGGAACTACCAACAGACACAGATGCCGCACTACTTATGACACTCCTAAGGAGCCCAGTCCTTCACAGGAAGACGAAGAATTCTGGTGTCAGTGATGACGATGTTATCCAGATTCCAATCAACTACTCTAGGGGAGGGCCCAGGATTGGCAGAGACTATTCGCAGAACAGCTCTGCGAATAACGGCCAAAATATTTCTTATTCGCAATCTTATTTGCAGAGCAACTCTGTGAATTACGGCAAATTGTAATTTTATTCGCAGAGCAGCTTTGCGAAGTACGGCAAAAGGTATTCTTATTCACAAAGCAGTGTAATTTCATTCGCAGAGCAGCTCTACGATTCACGGCAAGTTATTCTGTGAATTGTGGGACTCCTTTAAAGGCATACCTTTAAACCTATGCTAATCTAAAAGAACAGCACTCATTCTGCACTTTTTAATGCAGTGTGCTATAGAGGGAGATTGGCACCCCTGTCACATTATGGTACCGGGAATATTCATATCTATATATATATATACCATATTATCTATACCATATATGTAACATATTGTTATATATATATATTATATATATGTTACATATATTTATATAATATAGCATTTATATATATAACATATATAGTTATATATATATATATATATATATATATATATATATATATAATATGGTATATATATATATGAATTAACACAAGGCAGCACTAGTGAACAACCAGAACAGTGTTTTATTAACTAATATTATTGTCTAATAACCATGCATGCAATTTACAATGACGTGTGAAATCCTGACTGCAGTATTTTTACAGATGACGTGAATACATAATACACAACAGACTAGCCTAAATACTAACAATTGAGATCCTGTTACAAAATACTAACGTTATAAATAGTGTTAATTTAATTTTGTATTGTTATCATACTTTGATATAATATACTAAATGGTCTTACTTGTGTTATTACATTGTTTATTTATTTGGTAAATTTCTGTAAAGTGTTATATTAAATGGTTTTGCAATGAAATTTGGTAGCATGTGCTTTTCTATACTTAAGTTCAGGGGCTTTGTGATACCATCAAAAGTTTCTAGCTAACTAGCATAATATATTAAATTAATTTAAATATTGTCTACATACTAACACAGACAGACACGGAACAGCCATAACAAAAACCTGTCTAAATATTCTGCTATGCCAATAACTGAAATCGTGGCACAACGTACTAACATAAGTTACACAACATACTAACATAATATACTCAATTAGCAATCATTAACTGAAATCTAGTCTACATCCTAACACAAAACACATGTACATAAAGACGGGTCTAAATATCTTGCTATACTCAATGACTAACTGAAATCCTACTAACATTAAATGAATTAGTAAAGATATTGAAATCTTGTCTCCATACTTATACAAAACTCATGTACATAGAACATGCTAATATAATAGATTTTCCTAAATACTAACAACTAAAGTGCTAATATGAATTTTCATGAATAAAGTGCTGATGTAAATTAAACTGCTGTATGAAGAACATTCTAAGTTAAAACTGGAATTTATGCCAATGCAAAAGAAGAGGCTCCGTTGTTAAATCGTAGTATATATTATACAAAATATTATGTTAAAAAAGCAATAAAACACATCACGCCTAAAGCCGAGGAAAGCATCATCTAAAAACCACAACGTGAACAAAAGACCACGATGATCAAACTGCATTCTGTACATGCACAAGAAAATGGTGCACAGTGATTGGTTGATTCCTGCTCTGCGAATAAGGATAACTGATGCCAAAAGAACTAAAATACTCTACAGCTACACAGGGAAATGAAAAAACTGTTGTGGACTGAAGTCGGTGACCAGTCTCAATCTGTAAAAAAGCATGTTTCCATTTGGTACTACAACACACAAGAGTCCAACATTGATCGTAGCCAATAGTGGCTTACGACATATCATAAACAATAACATTTAAGATGTCTGCTGTAGTGCATGCTGATCTCAGCTAGATTGGGATTGGTACTTGACAAATATTTCTTGTTTTGGCTAGACCATTAAAATAGATAATCTCGGGACATGTAAATTACTGCTAACTGGTAATATGTGTATCATCGTGCTATGGTGTTACATTTTTAGAACTTGGACACTATGTTGCGATGTGGGATCTGCTTTGAGTTCATGGATACTGCCCTGATTGTACCTCAGTGTTCACACAACTGTAAGTAATAGACTTGTATTGTGGTATATATATCTGTATTGTTAGTGCTCAAGCTAGCATTGGGCACATTATCATCATAACAAATGGCCTTTCCAATATAAATTTCCCCAGTTGGTGAAGAAAAATGTGGGTGCTGGATTTAATAATTTAATATCCTACTCAAGTACGGGTGGTAACCATGGTAACATATAACATCTGAGGCAGTTTCCTCCAACACAGATGTATTCTGACTGTAAGTTTCTGAAACCAATGTAGTAAACATTATTTGATATGCTTTTTATATATTTTTGAACAGTATTTAAACATGGTCAAGGTAATCTTGTAACCCGCAAGTAGCAAGGGTAGGAAAGTAGTGTTAAAATAAAATAATAATTCTATCTAATATGAGTCTGTGGTCTATTTTCTGATAAAATCAAAACCTGGTGGTGATACAGTTGCATGTAACTACCTGATCTCCAACCTAATTGGCATGTTAAATAGAGTAAAAATTGCATGTTGTAACTATGTTATCTTGCTTGCTTTACTTGCAGACTGTTCACTGTGCATCAGAAGATACATTGGGTACAAGCCTCAATGTCCAGCATGTGCCAAGGTATTTCTTCACTCTGTCTCTCCAGTACAGTGTTCCAGCAGTTTGACATAATATCCAATCATTTTTCATGTACTAAATAAACAAATTATATCTGTAGATGACTACTAAATATAGTTGTTAACTAATCTGTCTTGAGATAACACCACAAGGTCAAAACATCAGTAAGAAAGCAGACTCATTTTGATCATAAAAAGATCAGAAAACCGGCAGCACATTTTTGAAGTAAATTCCGGAAATGCCTTATGTTTGATGCAGCATAATGCATTTTTAAAAATTTCGTTACTGGGGCGTTGTGAAGTCAACAGTATTCGTCAGAATGTTATTACACATTTTTATTCTTATTATACATATTTATTCTTTAAAATGACAAGAGTTTCTACCGATCCTTTCATGTTTCAGTGGAATAATTCTAAAAATACCAGGATACAAATTGTGTAATTGTCATATTTATGTTATCTCTTGTAGAATATTGCTCAAACGGATCTGAAAAACAACCGCATTGTGGATGACATCATTAAAACCTTCACTGAATTGAGGTAATCTATATTCTACACTGTGTTGAATGTCAAAACTGCATCTTTTCCCTAGTTCGATTTCTGTCTTACCGCACACTCAAAGACATAAATAAAACTGCCACACTCGATTCAATGACTTGTCACCACAATTATTTGTATCTGATCATAATGAAGAATTTAATGTTGAATGTTTTGTGCATAAACAGGTCGAGCTTGCTTAAGTTGGTTGTGTCATCTCATTCTCAGCTGACCACTGACGGTCACCAAACACAGGTAACATTGTTTGTTCTGTCTGGAAATTGTAGCTCTGCAACGTGTTGTGAAATTATACCTTAAAGTTGATTTACTCCATCACAAATCAGGTTCATGTATGTCAAAATCTGTAGTTTGTGAATGGTTCAAATAATATATGCAATTGATTTAATAAAACAGTGCAAACTTGTTAAAATCATCAAAAGAATTTACTATGATTGTTAGATCGGGTAACTTATGAAAATATGAATAGCCTTATGTTATAATATATAGAGGCAGGCTATACCTAGCAATGTTTGCCCAAACGTTGTAATCAATACTTGATAGGTTAGAATTTTTTTTTAATTTGTCGGAAACGAGATAAGCAAAAATGTTATTGCACAGGCAGCTGTAAAATTACAATAAAGAATTTTGCTGGACTATGAAAGTAATATAAGCAATGTTACATATCAATGGCCATCTATCTCCTTGTAGATAGAATGGAGTTGAAGTAATGTGAAGGAGTTGTGTGCTGAAAATTAGTATCATTTTGTCTTTCTCAGGCAACAACAAAACGGGAGGAAGTTGTTGCATTTAAGACAACCACAAAACAACTGCGAAGTCCAAGGCTCATGCAGACTGTAGGTTATCTCTGTTGATGAGTATCATTTTATGTGTCATCTGTGTAACCAATTCAGTGACGTTGCATATATATATATATATATATATCTATATATATATATTTATATATATATATATATATATATATATATATATATATTTATATATATATATATATATATATATATATATATATATATATATATATATATAACTGTTTCCCTGTGTGATATGGATAATTTATAGCCTTACACTACCCCAATGGTGTCCAATAATGTTTGTGTTGTTATGTTTATGTTGTTAGGAGAAGACCACTGAATATCAGCTGTATATTTTATTAGTAGTATATTTTTGAATAAAGCAATTTGCATTTTTTTCATATAGTTTCTTCAGTTTCAAAGATTCAAAGAATTTCTAATTAAATGAATTATTATAATGAAATGCAGCTCGGGTGATTCCTAGAAAAACAACACAGCTTATAACACAACCACATGTAAACATTTATATATATATAACATACAATTAGTTTCAGTGATAAAAATAATAATATTCTAATATTATGATATTAAAAATAAAATTAAAATGTTTGGTAATATTTGATATCATCAATCCCTGGCACTTTCCTGTTAACTTGTTTTCAGAACACAGCTATAAACGCATCATATCCCCGGTGCACAAAAAATGCACATTCCCACAGCAATGATTCGATCATTCTCGATGATTCGGAATCAAGCTCAGACCTTCCGCAACAACAGCGACGCTCTCTGGAGGTCCATGTTTTGGGCGAGGAAGTGGACATCGAAACGGACGAGGACATGTTTTGGAGCGATGATGAAGGGGATAGACAACTAGTGAGGAGTAAGGACAGTGGCTGTACCCCAGGGAAGATCCGGTCAGATCCCGCTAATTTCCCACCAAACACTAACACCATATCCCTTTCTTCAGACAAAATGACGTCACCAACAGTTGTGTCATCGATGTCATCGATGTCATCACCGTCGAGTTCTTCTATGTTTGCAATGCACAGATCACCAGTCACCCGAGGTAAAGATGAATAATTTATTTCGTAATGCCGCAGTAACTTTATTTGCTCATATAAAGGTTAGTTTACAACATAATTGGATCAAAATCGCTTGTGTAAACACTCTTACAAGACCGATTAGCAAGGCAAATTTTTGGCTATGATTGCAGAGGTGCCAACTATTACGATTTGAGCGTAATAATTACGATAGTTAACCAAGCATTACGCATAACCCTCCATTGATTATGCTTGTAGCGTAGATGTATGTTTTTTTATTAAATAATTAAAATGCAGTGGCCCCTTCGTATGGCCCAATTGTAACCTGTCGTCGGTCGGTATTGTTTTAACCCGGCAGACCTTTTGTGCCATCTGATTAGCACAGCCGCCTTTGTTCATTGCCAGGGTGGCGGACTAAATATAGCACAAAGTTTATGCTTGCCTTCGACCTATGGACTAAACCAAGCGTATGTACCAGGTGGTGCAAGGATTAAATGTGCCACGAGTAGCGGAAGAGCTGATGCTGTGGCGTAACCATGTCTGTGGGTGTAACCGATGTTGCTCATGCTTGCACCCATTGACAATTTAGGAGTGTATGTCAACCCCCCCAATTCCTGCTGGGTTATTGTAAGGATATTATACTTACATCATCAGAAGTTGGCACCTCTGTGATAGTGTTCCAATTCTTTGAAGCAGCGACCAACCTGTGATCCTCGGTGCTGCACTTTCATCAAAGCTCAAGCAGGGATTGGCGCAAGTTAGGTCGCACTCGAAGTATCTAGATTTATCGCTCTTGTAAACGCACACATCATTCAATATGTGCATCATATCAAACCCCTTGAATAACGCTGTTGAATCTTGTGTCTGTCTGTATTGCTGTTAGAAGCTTGACTATTGCACAACTAGCTGTAATTCTAGTATAGATATGTAATCCAGGCCAATTAAAAATATATTTTCCTTGCTGCTTAACCTCAGAACAGTCTGATTATAATTACGAGTACACAAATTATGGACCCAGAAATGTTATTATAATTACACTATCTTCTCAAACACTTCTGAGGTGCTGATATTTCTATCAAGATAAAAAAAATTCTACCCAACTGTCATCAAGTAATTGTTCTCTTTTTCAGTTGACTGTCCAGTTTGTGGGGTCAGTATTCCTGACCGACACATCAACATGCATCTTGACCAGTGCCTCCGTGCTGGACCTCGACTGACCACTACCACAGCAACCACCAGGTAATAGCCACACCTGTTCTCTTGTAGTTTGTTGCACTGCGTCTGTGTGATCCTTCAGATAGTTGTTTGTTGGACAGAAAAAAATTTTGTATTATAATATATTATATATAATAATATAATATTTTCAAGATTTATTTGGTGTATTTGAGACCAGACAGATTAAAGGTGTGAGTCTATTCATAGTTATCATAACATCATGTTATGTAGTATAAACTATGTGTTTTAATAAAAAATTATATATACTTTGACCATATCTGTTTAATTTTTTTTTCAGAACAAATATGTTTACATTGCATGAGGAGGAGAAAATAATTTTACAAGTCTTAATAATAATAATAATATGCCCATCACGTGATCCAGTGAATGCCTAACCCCAATAAACTTTCTCCACATTTGTTGGAAAGTGTCAACACTGTTCACAAAACAGATGAGAGTGACAGAATATTATACTTTAGAAAGTATAGCAAAGTCAATGGACTCTATATAATATCCTATACACATTCCTGTTCAGCTGCTCTCACTATTCTCAGTAACAGTTATTGATTACTATTATGTTATTAGCCAGATCCTGTAAATTTTCATGTTTGTAGCAAAGCACCTCTAAGGAAGCCACTCCCAAAACTTGTCTACAATCTGATGAAAGACCAGGAATTGAAAAAGAGACTGGCTGATTTTCGGCTACCCACTCAGGGTGATCGTCAGGTATGTGTGTGATCACCATGTGGGTGTGATCGCTATGTGTATGTGCTTTTGATCACAAAGAGTAAGTGTAGTACACAGTAGTGCAGTGGTTAAGACATCAGACTCTCAGTCGATCAGGGTTTTTGTACACTCCACGTTACCTGAGTTCACTGAGTTGTTGAAATGAATACCTGCCTATAGACAGTGGTGGATATGTGAATGAATAGTCTTCTTGCAGATATTGTAATTGCAGTGTGGCTGAATGCTTCCCAGAGAAGTTGGTGTTGGAATGAACAGGTGGAGAAGTGTGAAGCACTTTGAGCTGTCCAAAGGACTGGATACAGTGCTGTATAAAGTGTTTTGAAGTTTTTACTGTCTAATTATACAGTTATGTGACTGCGTTTCAGACTCTGATCAGGAGACACCAGGACTACACTGTCATGTACAACTCCCAGTGTGACACCCTCGACCCAATGACACGTACGTCTACTTAGAGGATACAGGATGATATATTACTAACAGGACAGAGAGATTGCTGAATGACAGAAAAAGAGAGTAATAATAGATGGCATTGTGTCAAACTATCAAACTGGAAATCAGTTTTTAGTAGGGTACCACAGGAACCAGTATTAGGACGTACACTATTTTTAATACCTAATTACATTCATGTATTTAAGGTACATGCATGCATGAATGTGACAAAATGTGTGATTGAGAGTATTATTATTTATTAGAATTTGTTGTATAAGACATTGTGAGAAAGGCATCATTCTGCATTCTTGTAGCGGGAGATATAGCGAAGGCTGTAGTGGAGAATGAGAAATGTAAGATAAAGTTTTGTTCAACGGCTCCCTCATCCACACAGGTAAGTTACAGGTGTACGATGAAACATGACGGGCAGTTAACATCTGGAATATTACTTGCTACTTCAACTACACTGTGAGAAAATAATGTTAACTTACTTAATCTCGAAGAAGTTGAATGACTGTCCCACCACTAGTAGTGACATGGGAAGAATATTTAGGCATCAGTTTTATTTGGTAGCTAATATAGGCAATATAAATGGCACTCCAACTCTGAAATAATCTTCTGTAGTTGTGCATTTCGAGGTTGTTCACAATTGTCGACATTTTTTATTCATACAAAGCATACTAAAGGCAGAGGGGAGTCGAAGCCCGCATACTAATTTGGGTCTGAGAATTGGTGAGAGAATAGGTGTATGTCGACAGTTGTGAGTTGACAGTTGTTAGTACTACACATTCTCAAACTCTACATCAGTGTGAGCGCATGCACATGAACTACTGCCAAACCTGTTTTTGCCGTTTGGGTTTATCAGCTGGTTGTGTCTTTGTAAAAAAGAAGATGTTTTGGCTTGTAGAAGTTTGCTGCCAAGAAGGGAGACAATGTGGAAACGGTCTTCCAGGCACAGCAGAAGTACGGTATGTTGAACAATTGATCAGCATTTATTGCTCGCATGAAGCAATGATTCTGCCAATGCAACTTAAGACAAATTGGCTTTGTATAATCAATTAAAAATTCAATTCAAACACAACTGAAAAGTTTACTCACTTCTCTATGTTTCGGCAGTCCTTATTTGCCGTCTTCATGAACTGCATTATGGGAACTTAGTTATTCTGCTCACCAGATGGTTTGATTTTTTAAATTGTACATACACATCCTGCATTGTGATGTTTGCCAAATTGTAATACTCTTGTTATACTCCAGGCGGTGCCACTGTAGTTTTTTGGCACTGTCCTAACCCAAGCCCAGTGCTTTGATTTTGAGATTGTCTGACCCTTTGGTTTTTACGCCCCTCTGAGCTCGGGTTTTGGTACAATACAAGTTTTTGTATTGTATAACACATCTGTCAGTCACAGAAGTCTACTTCAATGCCTAGCGACTGCTGATGTAAGTCTGAACTTGTACATGTCTACCGCTGAGATAGCTGAGTATGATAGGCACAGAACTTGACACTGAGTAAACTGAGGGTATTGTTGGTAGGCGTGCCTTTTGGGATTTTGACATGCCCCACTCTGGAATTGACTGCCAGACATTGTGTGCTTCTAAGGATCTAGATACTTTTAAATGCTCAAAACGCACATATTTTATAATCACATTATCAAAGTCAGTTCCTAAGAAATGCTTTTCAATTTCTAATTTTCATACTGTCATTGTTAAATATGATATATTTTAATGTGTGCCGTCTAAATTTAAATTAGTTTTAATTTAATACTATGACTTTTAGTATTGGATTATAAGCATAATTATATATGTAATGTTTTTTCTTACTTGTAGTATGTGATATAAAAGAACCTTATCTTATTATCATTATTTGTTATCCCCAGTAACTCACATGTAAATGAGAACATTTGAAATTATGGATGTCAATTTGTTTTACAAATTGGAAGGATGAAGTTTAATAACTAAGTTACAACCGATATTTTTTTATAAAGCTGTAGTGGCGCCCTCTGGAGAGTTGCCCACCACTCAATTCGCCCACTGTTTGCAACTTTCTCCGACAAGTAGAAAAGTAAATAACTACCTTTGTGGATTTTTTAATATGTCACCAATAGGTAGATCAGAGGCCAGTGGTCCAAGGAGGCGAAGGAACGTAGAAACAGGCAAGTGGACCTCAGCACCTCGGACGAGATACTCCCAGACTGCCCCTAAAGTTAGCATATTAATATATAGATCCTAAGGACTGAGATTTGACCTGATGAATTTGTTGTAACCAGCTGTGCCGTTTATGCTTACAGTCAAACAACACAAGTCACAGTTCTCCGAGTTACTGGCACAGACAAGACATCGCTTACAAGAGCAACGAGAAAAGCCAGAGATTCAGGCGTCAGCAGCACACAACACCAGTAGCGACACCAAGTGTCAGCTGACAGAAAATGCACGGAAGTCTGACGATCGTGACGCAACAAACTATAGCATTGCAAAAGATGCTGCAAGTTCTTCAGAGGTTGCCCTGTTTGCTGGTCATGTCATGTCAGATTCAGAGGATGACAGTGACCGTGACATTGACCATGGGTCTCCACAATGGTTGTTATGTGACGGGGTGACAGAAAGCCTAGACGGGGACGTCACAGATGGAGAAGTTGAAATTCAGCCGAATGGTTGTGATGACACTGACGATGGCATGGATAGTGACGTTACAGTTGACAATAGTGTCCCATTGGTGACGGAAGAACAAGAAGAGGAAGGAGAGACTAAAGGGGATGAGATAAATCGGGATCATGAGGATGAGGTAGGTGGTGGGACTTGCAGAACATTCCAGGTTCCAAGGCTCCCAACTGAAGGGAGAATTTATTATTATTGTTATTATTAATAACAATTGTAAAGCGCCACATATCCAGGACCAGCCAGTTCATAGATGTGGAAATTCATTGTAAAAAATATACATTTAATCATATTAATCAAATAAAAATGAAAAAGTATAATATTAATGTAAATAGATAAATAAATAAATAAACTACTAAAATACACATTCTTAGAAAGTGTCCTTGCAGTTGGTGTAATCCTTGGTGAATGTGTGCAAGTTTAAAAAGAGTAGATGATCCAATTTAGATCAAAATTGCTAAATTCTTCTAAGATGAAATCTCCCGCTTTTCTGTTTCTGTTAAATCGGAAACAAGTTATTTTTCATTCTATGGACACCCTCTTGCAATTAAATCAGCGAAGCTTTTTGTTTGCTCTGAGCTGTTTTTTTTTCAGAGATCTCCCTGTTTTTTCAACCTATAACTAAAATATGAAAAGTGTTTTCTTTTTTATTATTCCATTGATCACAGTCACCTGAGTTGGATATAAATTATAAGCGTGTGTTGTATTCATAATATTTTGTTTTTACTTGACAGTCTGTTTAATCCATCATGACTCTTGCTACAGGTAAAGCTGTGTGTGATATTATAAACCTTAAATTTACTTGATGTGGTGTTGTTTATTGATTTTAATGAATTATTATATTTTCACTTCATTGTCAAGGCAGAGGAGATTTCACCAACAGAGAATCACCTCCAGGAGGAGCCACTGGATGCCTCAGACACAGATTTGTAAGTTTTTAATTGTACACATGCACAATACAATGGTGTCAACATTACTACTTTTGGGTGGGAAATACTGCGTTGGTTCTGCATTTTGCACGAAATGTGGCCTTTTTTATAATAAAAAAATTTACAGTAAAATTGATCTACTTGTTGTACACGATACATTTAATTAAGCAGTGTTTAAAAGAGGAAGTAATTGTTAAAGTGTGATATATTTTAGTACAAGCCAATAGGGTGTGGCTGTACATCGAGTGGGTGGAACCTCAGGAATGCCGGTTTTTAATTCTCTATTTTTGACTTGAAAGTCTGTATAAATCTATATAAAAAAATATAATTGTTTAATCGACCTGTGACATTCTGATTCCAACAAAGTGTTGCCATCTCTTAGGCTACAAAATATTTACTTTAAATATTCCTACATAAAAAGTTTTGCCGAAAATTTCTCAAGCTTTTAACTTGTGTGATGTACACAACAAAAAATATGTGCTTTATCACGTCAGATCTTTCCATAAGCGTAAAACAAATACAAGATACAAAAATATGTATTGAATATGCGGAATCCATATAAATCAGCATGTCTCGAATGTCGTAAATATTTTGCATTAAAAAATGCAAGTAGTTTTAAAAATAAATAATTTAAAGGTGGCAATAGGTTCAGCTTATAAATAGTAATGATGTCATAGCAATGTTTCGATTTTCTTTCGCCGATACAAATGTTAACACTTTATATACAGCGAACCAATGAAAAAACGGCGGAAACGAAAGACAAAAGCTTCTGTTTCCGAGTCTTCGAAGGGAAACAGTGTGGTGAAAAAGACAAAAAAGAATGCTGAAAAGACAGTTGCACAAGATAGTAATGAACCAGATGCTACAGTGAAGAAACCAACAGGAAGACAATTACGAGCAAGGAGAAGAAACAAAGACAACGGAATAGGAAGTAACATAAGCAGGAGTAATGTGTTAAAGCATACTTAACAGCCAAGAGACTGGAAATGTATAGAACTGGTGAATAGTAACTGCCCGTTTCATTTATTTATATGTTATGCCTTCAATGCATGATTTATACACACATATTATATATATATATATATATATTTATATGTATATATATATATATATATATATATATATATATTACACTGTATATATATATATATATATATATATATATATATATATATAAATTATACAGCGACGCTGTAACAGCGTTTCTGCGAACATTAAATTTGTTCCCAAAAGAAACGTTATATGTAAGCGCGCCCTTAAAACATGAATTTATCGGTTACATTCTTAATAAAAAACACTAAGCGAATAAATTCAACCAACTAATTGAACATATAATATATTTATGCAATAACCAACAGAAGTCCGATGTAGTAGAGATTGAAAAGGGCCAAATAAATGACGTTTTATTGCAAAGTGGACTGCTTATCACGCAGCCACTTTGGGAAGCACGTTAACAAGAATGTGAGCTCCTCAAAGCAAACCAGACAGGAACTGAACACATGTACAGCCCCGTCCGGCAAGTTTCTCAGCCCACATTCCTACAGGCATGACGATAACATATATACATCAAGAAGTCGTCATGAACATGTAATGCAAAGAATACAGACATTCAACCACCAATACACAAATTTAATTACAAACAGGTGGGGCCATTTCGCCACAAGGTCACCCACAAACATGTGACCACCCCACCGCGACCTAAGTTATACGTAAGCGCGCCCTTAAAACATGAATTTATCGGTTACATTCTTAATAAAAAACACTAAACGAATAAATTCAACCAACTAATTGAACATATAATATATATATATTCAATTAGTTGGTTGAATTTATTCGTTTAGTGTTTTTCATTAAGAATGTAATATATATATTTAATTAGTTGGTTGAATTTATTCGCTTAGTGTTTTTCATTAAGAATGTAACCGATAAATTCATGTTTTAAGTAAAGGGCGCGTTTACGTATAACATTTATTTTGGGAACAAATTTAATGTTCGTAGAAACGCTGTATAATGGGTGCATATCGTTTATTCAATATATGTTACATTTTAATTATTTGTGTAAATTTGAGCAACATATGTATGTATATGTATATATATATATACATATATATATATACAGTGTAATATATATATATATATATATATGTATATAATTGTCTTCCTGAATATATATATATATATATATATATATATATATATATATATATATATATATATATATATATATGTATATCTTGTGTAACTAAGGGGAAGTAGCTTTTTCATGTGTAGTAAATTACAAAAAAATATTGCCACTCATGAAAACCTGTATTTATCGTGAATATTTTTACTCTCTTTTAAGAGCTTTTTTGTTTTAAACCAGCCGAGCCAGATGCTGTAATATTTAGGTTTTCGTCATGAAGTATAGACTATATTTTAATGAATTTGTGTCACTTTTTACTGTTACAAATGTGGTGCCATCTCCTCGTAGCAAACGGTGGTTGCTGTGTACAGAAATCCCTGGTGGGTAGCTTGGCCAATATCCGTATTTTTAATCACCAGCCACATTCGTGTGGCACCACTGTTCTGGTTACAGCCTCATGCACGATCACTCTACAGCGCATTCCTTTGTTGGTGGCCATGCTAATGTTTTGTCTGATTTAAAGCAAATTAATACATCAACATTAAAAAACTCCTCGAGAACCAGTCTAGTCAAAATCATACACCATAAAAAAATTTGTGTTTGTCAAATATCTAATTTTTCTAGTCACAATTGTCGATGTGCTTAGTGGCGCCACTATTGGGGAGTGCGCGATGCGCTGTGAGTGGTTGTGCAATTTAAAACCACAGTAGTTCACCACGTGGCACTGCATGATGCAACTGATCATATTTCGTATGCAATCGTTATTTATAAAAAATACATAGATGGCCTTATTTGAAGACAGAATTCTCAGTTTGTAGCAAGTTTCTTCTGAACATGTTTATTCTGGGAGGTGTTTTAAATCCTAAAATTAGCCTATACGCTGCCTATCATCAAAACATCAGTTGTTTGAAATTCTTATCGATCAACAATTACTTTTAATAACATTTCGTTCGAAATACGTGGACGCCTTCAGACTGACCGCCAGATGGAGCAGTGTGGAGAGGCTGTATTACACATGCTAGTCTCGCTTATCCGACTCTCGCTCACCTTCATGAATTCGCCGAGAAGAGAGTTTAGCCGCAGACGCATGGTCTCGTTGTCACACACTGTCACCACTCCATTTTGTGTAGGCGTTCCCGTGAAGTGCCAACAGCCAATCGGCGTCGTTATTGATATTCTAATCTAAAAAAATTTTGCATGATGTTGGCATGATTTGTTTGCATGATCACCTTTTCAGTCTGACTGTTGAGTCAATGTAATCTAAGTTTAAAGTTAATTCGAATTATTCGAATTAACTTTAAACTTTGATTACATTTACTCAACAATTATTGCATCATATAAACTGGGAAACGTTTTACGAATTAGCCAAATGCCCAGGTGACATCGTAATTAGTTAGTGTGCGCCCAGAATCTGGGTGTATACATAATTTTCGCCACAATGAAAAGTACGCTTTGCGTCCACGCGGTGGCTCGTCGTACAGGATGAGAAGAAAGAGCAGCGTGCGAGAAGTGTGGTCAAGCACTGTCACTTTTGCAGTTGGGCAATTATTTATTGTGTATCCGATTTTTCATTAGTTAATATTAGTTAGCATAGATTAGTGGAATTGTCATTAAGCATTTTTTTTCTGAATGGATAGGACAAAAACTGACGCGGCGCGAGGTCTGTCGGTGAAGCATGATTTACGCGTGATTTTTCGATGTAACGTTTAACGAAACGAACTTTGAAAAATTTCGAATTACCATTTCATTAGAGTGGGAGTCTTTTGGTACAATTACATATGCTTCAATAAAAAGATCCATTTGTATCCAAATAGCACAAGATTGGTATTAAATGAAAGGTATTGATCTCCTGTTCTATTTGTAACTGATCAGTGCTACACAACTCTACTCATCATCGTCACTTTCAGAATCAAGAACACGAGGACATTTGTCTGGTTTAGCTGAACAGTTGCAGGCAACCATACAGTTCACACCAGCAGCAACACATGAGCATCTCTTTGTGCATTTGCTCTTGACACATATAAAGTATTGCTTCCCAGTCGCTGCTGGAGGTCTGGATGGCTTGTCCATCATGATTGGAACCAGTTGTTCATCACAAATGATGTAGGTGCAGGTATGTTGGGGGTGATTCTGCTGAGCAGGTTTGCAAATGAGAATTTGGAAGAGTGCACGCCGCTTAGAAATGTGAAGCTTATCCTTGGAGGCCTCTCCAGTGAATCTCATCATTCAAGGAAATGGATCACAAGCCATACCAAATTTGTCGTATGAATCTTATATATTTGCACATCTAGCATACCGTGTGCAGCAGTACGGCTACTCACATGCTGTGATACAAACCACGGACACTGACATTCAGGTGATGACCATCTACCAGTGTATGTATTCCTGGTCTGGAAGAACTCTTGGTGCAGAAAGGGGCAACATACATACCTTGTCACCGGATTGCGAGACAGCTGGCGGAAAAGAATCATCTGACACAGTGAGTTACCCCTTCCGACGCGGCAACAAAAAGGCGTATAATGTAGTTATGTCTGCTGCACAAGATATCTGCATTGACCACGTATGGAGACACTGATATATCCTTGTCTGATGAAGTCAAAAAATCAGCTTGTCTCTTCTACCTATACGGCAACTCTGACGGCAATCTGGATGAAGCCAGAGCCCATGCATTCCATACGACAGAGGGGGTCCTCAGGTGCCGTCCTCCCATGGAAGATGCATTTAACTACCATATGCTTCGTGCACTCTTCCAAATTCTCATTTGCAAAGCTGCTCAGCACAATCACCCCAACATACCCGCCCCTACCTCATTTGGGAGAGAGATTTGTGGTGAAAAAGTGGTTTCAATTATGATGGACAAGGCATCCAGACTCCAGCAGCGACTGGGAAGCAATACTGTACATGTGTCAAGAGCAAATGCGCAATGAGATGCTCACGTGCTGTTGATGGCTTGGTTGCTTGTAATATTGTTAATTGTAAAAGTTACACAAGTAAATTACTGATAATACTGCTAATTTTAAATGATAAGGCGATGACGGCACTATTAAAAATAACTGGCGGTTAGGAGCCAACCGTTCTACGCGGACATGTCGAGACACGTTCGAGTGGCGACAGTGTGGGTAGGCAGCCCTGTTAGTGGTGGGGCGCAACAACGTGACTGATGCACAGAGCGAGTAGAAATAGGAGTGTGTTACTGTACCCTTAATTGTAATTATCACCAATTCTCAGCTGTGTACTGAGGGTGTAGTGACTGTGTATTCTAGATGTGTACTGAGGGTGTAGCGGCCATGTATTCTAGCAGTAACTATGTATTCTGACTGTGTACTAGAGTTGTAGTGTCTATGTAGTAGAGCTGTGTACTGGGGATACAATGACTCTTGTATTCTAGATGTGTGCTGAGAGTGTAGTGACTATGCATTCTAGCTGTGTCCTGGGGGTACAGTGACTTTGTATTATAGCTGTATACTTGTGTGCAGTGATTTTGTATTCTGGGTGTATACTGAGGATGCAATGACTGTGAATCCTAACCGTGTACTAGAGGTGTAGCGACTATCTGTTCTAACTCTGTACTGGGGGTACAGCGACTGTATTCTGACAGTGACTATTTTGTATTCTAACTGTGTACTGAGGGTGTAACGAATATGCATTATAAGTGTACAATGGGGGTGCAGTGACTATGTAATCTAGCTATGTACAGCTCAAAGTGCAGTTGTAGGTATGGTGAGAATTAGAGTTAGGGGTACATTAGGGGTGTGGTGTGACTTGCAGGTAAAGGAACTGTTAGTCTTATGGTGATAATTACAGTTAAGGGAATGCTGAGAATCACAGCTAAGAGTATGATAAGAATTAATGGTAAATGTATATCAGTGTATCAGTCACGTTGTTGCACCCCACCACTAACAGGGCTGCTTACCGACGCTATCTCCACTCGAACATATCTCGACGTGTGCACGTAGAACGGTTGGCTCCTAACCGCCAGTTATGTTTAATAGTGCAGTCATCGCCTTATCATTTAAAATGAGCAATATTATCAGTAATTAACTTGTGTAACTTTTACAATTAGCTGCAAATATTATCAGTATTTTCACTTTATAGTAGTATATATTCACTTACCTTTTATATTTAGCTTCATTGATAGGTTGCTTTTTAATGTGATACTAATAAAGACATAATGAATACACCGCTTACATATACGTCTTGTAACCTACTTTAGCACATAGCGTACTGGTAAAAACTACACCGCTTGCTTGCTGCGGGTCGCTGGGTCAATCCGATAAGAGGTCTGATATGAACGCATAGCCTAGTCGTATAAAGTACACCTACTGTTAAAAACCACCTCCTCTCACTCGCTGTCTGTAAGTCGACCACCAACTTTTAAAAATAGTTGATGACCTCTGACTCCTCTTAGACCACTTCTTGACCTATACTTTCGAGCGATATTACATCTCTTTCCCTATACTCTCACAATGGACATATCATCCGGGTTTTCCCCAAAATGTATTTTAGTAGCCATCGAAACATGGTCCCCATCCTTAATCCATCAGAAACCCCTCTTTACTACTATCGCGCTCAGTCAGTTTGTGTCATATCCGTTCAGAATAAAGTTTATGTTAAGAAGAAATGATGATTCCACCAATCATTGATAAAATACTATCTGAACGATGGGAAATTCGCCTGCCAATATGCCATTTCACCTAGCTGTCACCTTTTGATTTTTTTTTCACGTCGATTCGGGGAAATAAAATTATGTCGCAAACATACAAACGTTCAAATAAAAACAAAACAAAATGACATAGTTGAATTAAACTTGTTATAATGTGCACATATGCAATTATTCTTCAATTTTTTCACATTTTTATTTGCCTCAGAGGTATTTCTTGTTTGTCTCCCAACAAGCGCGAAATTAACAAAATAATTTGTTTTCATAATATAACATCTCTGGAAGTATCATTTCCATATTCATTGTTGTGTGTACTTGTTGTATGTATTGTTGTATGCATTGTTGTATGTATTGTTGTATGTATTGTTATATGTATTGTTGTGCGTACTTGTAGGTATTGTTGTATGTATTGTTGTCCTTTGACATGTATGAAATTGTGAGATTTTAGCAATAAATAAAAACGTAACATTTCATAAAATGTTTGCTCGACCCTCTACTTTTAGAGAACAGTTCTGAGAAACCGGGATTTCGTATTTCGCGTAAACACAATGTTTGATTGTTGTGTAATATTTATACTTCAATAACGTTGACATAGCATTCTGTGTCAACGTTATTGAAGTTTAAATATGCCCCATTCGTTACGTCACGGGACAGGGAACTTATTTGTCCGCTACTGGCGATGACTCGTTAAATGACGAGGCTGTCACGTAGTCCTATAACCAGTGGTTCTTACTCTTGCTCATGTTCTTACTCTTGCTCATGCTCCGCTGGGCGTTACGGTTGAGCGATTGCACATAAGCACGTAGCATGACTCAGCAGGATTACACAGGAGTGAAGGTCAACTGTTCTTCGGTGCACAATGGTGCGCGAGTATCTAGGCCAAATATAGTTGGATTCTTGGACACACGAGAACCAGCTTTAACCAGTTTATGTGTATGGAATATAATATGTGATGATTAATAGTTAAAATGCGGATTGAGATGTAATCAATAGAATATATATGTTCGGACACACGGTGGTCTATATGCTATGGTAAACTAATGTTGACAACTTATCACCCCCCCTCCTGGGTCAAAGCCTTCTCCGTTGTTCGGCAGTGACCATGACCATGGTCCATTTACGAGACGTCTATGTTACGCAGAGGCTTTATTTTAGATCTAAGCAAAATGTCACAAACCCATAAACATGTTAAACGAATTTTAACACCATGTTTCTTTAATATAATTTTACGTTTTATCGATGCACAGATTTTTTTTATTGTTTTGACCACGCATCGATGAATAATAATGTGTATAAATTTGCATTACTGGTACCGACTTTGTGAGTGTCTTTAACTTGAGGCGCGGTAGGTAAAAAGCGTTAGAAGGTCGGGAACCCGAATCCTCTTGCTGCCTTTTGGCAAATTCGTCCATGCCACGTTGCCACAGTTCACGCAGCTGTATAAATGAATACCTGGCTACCGACAGAGATGGATATCTGAACGAATAGTCTTCGCGCAGTAAGTGCAGCGTGGTTGAATGCTTCCAAGAGAAGTCGAAATGGCGTTGGAATAAACAGGTCTGCCAGGGGTGAAGTGTAAAGCGCTTTGAACAGTCCCAATGACTGGATACCGCGCTATATAAGAACATACGTTTTTCACCTGTGTACTAACATGGGTACCAATAGTTCATGGGAGTGACCCCCGGGACGCGAATACCCCAAGTGAACGACTGGTACTGACTCAGACTCAGACTATTTTGACCGAAGATTCAATATTGTAATAAACATTGTAATAATACAAAATACACGATGAGAAAGACTCCCATTAATACATAACAACATGGGAGCCACCATAGGATATACAAAACGATAAAAATATTAATATATTTATATTAAGAAAAAATAAAAACACTACTAATAATAATCTGGGTCATTAACTCTTTATCGACATGTCAAATATATAATTAGCTATGTACAATGACCGGTTGACCATCCTTTTGTTCGGGTGTTCTGCTTATCTAGATTATCAAATAGATGACCTGTTGTTGGTTGACACAGCGTGCGACCGACATTTTACTCACCACGCTCCAGAAAACTTACATTCTATTTTTAAATTGTTTGTCGTGCTGCTCCGCTCTTTGGCACAGTTCGAAGACATACCACAGTCGAGCTAGGCACGTTGTCACCAAATGATTACAGTCGAGTCACGGGCCTACGCGAAAACTAGTTTTTCTTAGAATCCCCATCTACATTTGTTAAAAGCTTAGAACGAACTCCGATCGTTAGATCGGGTAACTTGCGAAAGTATGAATAGCCGGAACACTGTGCAATTTTTTTCGCCAAATTTTGACCGGACCAGGTCAAAACGAATTTAATAGTTTATCCGAAACTAAACAACGAATTTGCACCACCGAGCTAGTGTGTCGTAATCAGTAGTAGATAGGTATAGGTTCTATTTTTCTCGAAATGCGTCTGAAACGGGACAATCGGTGGAAATCGAACTGAGGGTTGATCGTTAACGTCTTTAAACAGCAGCAACCGCGAACGCTGCACACGATTCGCCGTGTTGTAAAGCCGCGTGTCTCTCCAACTAGGAGATGGCCGTGTCTAACTATAAACACAATAACAAAACAAAGCACACGTGCGTTATTCTTTGGAGTATAAATGTTCTAAGTGAGTAATATAAATGTCATAAGTGAGTAGCATAGAGCTGCATGGTGTTGTAGATACAATTGCTTGCATCAAGATAATGGCCTCCAGTATCGAGTCTCGTGCATGTGGTCGACACAGGAAGTTAAAAACATACGTATTCTCACCGAATCAGCTGCGTAGAAAAATTTATAAGAACAAGAGAAGCACCACATATCAGTTCAGAGAAGAACCGAGAAGACCGCCGATGATATACACTCTTTTATGTCACAAACAAAATCAGTCTTCATCAGTTTGGTCGCAACATTACATTCCACAACCAACAACCGGCTATGTTATCGGTAATAGTTTAATGTTGCCGTGGCGGTCCGCATGGCTATTCGCAAAAGACTATGCAAAGAATACATCTGATTAAAAAGCATGCTACCTTGCTTGGACCAGCGAGTTGTTTTGGCTTTACGCGTGGCTGCACACGCGGCCAGGCGTGTCTGCACTCCACACGCGCAGCTTTGAGTGTCAAACACTGACGGGGAAACGTTGATAGTCAACATTTGTTTGACCTCGTATAGTAACTCAGTTATCGGACAGTTGCATAAAGGTACTAATGTTCCACCGCTGACCCTTTCTTGGATACGTGACTCAATGACCACTGGCGCTGGACATACAAAACAAGTAACGGTCAGTCTTACCGGGCTTGAGCATGGCTTCCAATGAAGGGGTCGAAGTATTGTATTGACTTTGTGATACATAATTTAGGGAATGTCTCCCAAATGTGTTATTTTTATAAACAAAATCACGTAACAGCAAAATAAAAACCGTCTATGAATAGTCACGCACACACGCACGCACGCACGCACGCACGCACGCACGCACGCACGCACGCACGCACGCATGCACGCACGCACGCACGCGCGCATTTAATCAATCATTATCCAGTATTTTTAAGCGTTATTACACACCTTAGAATACTCTGTTATAGTCAGAATGAAATTAATTTTCATAATTGTTTACATATATGAAACAACCAACTGCTACTATTAACGAAATTCGTGTAAAAATTCGATATATGTTGTTCATGATGCAAATTAATATATCACCATCTATATATATATATATATATATATATATATATATATATATATATATATATATATATATATATATATATATATATATATATATATATATATATATATATATATAGTGGAGGTGCAATAACTAAGTAATAATAATAATATCGAAATGCCTAATTAATTATTACTGTTACAGCCCTAACTTCAACATTCATATTTGAACTTAACAACAATGTGACCCAGTCTAGCTCGCGTACGTAATTAGTTAACAACGTTAGAAAACAACGGAGGTGCCAAGTAACATTGCACAAAAAGCGGTAGATCTACCGCTTTTCAATACGTGAGGGCGGTAGATGGCGTCGTGAGCCTAGCGCCACGGTCGCTAGGGGGAGTATGAGAGGGTTTCCCATCCTGGTTGAACTGTTTTTAAATTTTAGGGTATATTTAGTTATTTTTGTGTGCATCTTCTATGTGATGTGTTGGTATGTTTGGGTTCGAAATGAGTACATTTAACTTTTTACCCGTGAAATTAGGTTTGGCGGTAGATTTCAGCACTAAAGGGTAGACCGTGAGATTATCCCAAATTCAAGAAAAAAGCGTTAGTTCTACCGGCGAAGCGGGAGACTTGCCACCTCTCAAATAATGAAATACTTAGATCATCGTTTTGCGTGCGTGCGTGCGTGCGTGCGTGCGTGCGTGTGTGTGTGCGTGTTTGGGTTTTACATGTCAAGTATGATACAACGGAGTTTTACGGGTAAAATAAAGACAAACCTACCTAGATTGGCTACATTGCATGTCCCTCAGTTGTGTTGTTATTGTTTGTCTGTAACTAGAGGGTGACATTTAATGAATAATTTTCGCCGTATATTTTTAGCAAACTCTTGAAACACATTTTGACCCTTAACATCATCTACATGCTTTGTTCGTATAAATCTTGAAATAGCTCATTGTCTAATATAAAGGGCTGATCGACATACTAAGTAAACAGTTGATATTATATAAAGGGTTTCAACAAATATGTGACATAAAACTTTGCTCCGAATTCAGCCCGTAACGACTAACCTTGGATCTGCGCGGGGGTCCGAGGGATGCTATAAAAATCGACAATGGTGGATCAGCGAGGCGTGAAGGTCACGTGAGGCCGCCACTCTTCGGATCTAACACTTAGGCTCAATACCGCTCCGCACCGCCGCCATCCCCTACACACTGGCGCCACCATGCGCCACCCGCCTTGCGCGCGCAGGTGAAATATTATCCGCGCACTTATTCGTTTACTTTCACAGCGTCGAAATCAGCGCAGAGGAAACACTTTCACGGGACTAACTCGATTTTAAATTGTTTGCAAAGACAGGAGAAAGCCGTCACGAAAAAGGTAAATTTGCAATTTCATTGATATATCATTAACGCATTTTTGTAATGAATATTAATTATTAATATAAATTATTACAATATATAACTTTTCATATCATGAAGAGAACGTCGCATATAATAAGAAGTTATATACACGTTATTGTATATTTTTCGCCGAATGTTCACTGGACCCGGTCAAAAATAACTTAATAGTTTTTTTTGTCCGATGATTTCACCAAAACCAAATAACACATGTATACTAGAGGATACTATAACACATGTATACTAGAGGATACTATAACACATGTATACTAGAGGATACTATAACACATGTATACTAGAGTATACTATAGGCATGGGTTTTCGCGAAATTATTCTAAAACCAGAGGAACAAATAATTGCGATGGAGCTTTAACTCCAATGAATAGTTTGCGACGCTTTCTCGCAGTAACCTTCGCTAATTTCCTTTCGCCCTCGTCGAAATAAATTATGTATCTGAGCATGATATTCTCCAGGAAAAATCAGCATGATGCAAGAATACAAAATATTGGTCTTTATTATTCGCTTGATAACATGGAAATAACCTGTTACTTTATTTACTTGACTTGTCTTAAACCCATAGGCCATGACCATGCGTGTTGACCCCTCGCTGACCTCTGGGAGGTTACTCCACTCCATTCTGCTCTGTTTACCGCGCACTGCTCTGGGCGGCAGCAATGGCAGTACAGTATCATATTTAATTTCAATCATTTGATATCTCCATCTTTTCAGTGTCCCTCATCTCGTCCGCTGTCACTGACAATGCATTTGCAGAAGTCGACTTTCATACCCCATTTGCTACAAGCAATTTGATGAAATTCTTCAGTGAAGAGTTGTAGCTTATCGAACACGGTGGACATAGGTGTTGTGCTGGGGTTGGTACATCGCTCAAACTCGCATAAGCTCTTCTGGTCTGTTATACGGCGAACCCCAAGAACAAACTGAACAGGATAGTTAACGGCAAACAACCTTGTCTCACTTAGTCATCTACACGCACGCACGCACGCACGCACGCACGCACGCACGCACGCACGCACGCACGCACGCACGCACGCACGCACGCACGCACACACACACACACACACACATACATGTGTACATACAACCTGTTCTCTTCTGTGATCTGTTCTCTCTAACACCACATTTCATACACCTTTATCGTGGTACTCCGGCGTACACCAGCGTACACCGGCGTACACCAGCGTACATGCTTTACCTGTGTAATTATCGCCCACTTAGTCTGCACCAATTGTCGATAGAGCACTACTTGGTCATTGCGTTCATTTCTCCGCTCTGACACCCATCAGGAGTTTGGTCACGTGCAGTGGCGGGGAACGTGGACGCCACCACACACACGGCCATCGACTTGTCCCCATTGTTGGACACTCGTGTAAGTCGACGACAGTTACAAAGCAAGCGTGACACAGCACGATTTTGTAGATCAAAGCTGTCTAAATAGAACTCGTTACGCTCCGCTGCAAGATGGTTCATTACTCTTGTCGAATGTACTATTCCATTAGCCTTGTCGGTTTGTTGACGAGATGATGGCTCATTCATATACAAGATGTCAAACAAGAATGTTGTTACCTACTGCTGTCACCTCAGTAACATATGTCAAACAAGAATGTTGTTACCTATTGCTGTTACCTCAGTGGCGGGTATACGTGGACGCCAACACACATACGGCATACGACGGGTCCTATTTGCTTGCTTGACAAGCAAGTCAATGATTACAAGCGTGACACAGCACAATTTTGTAAACCAAAGCTGTCAAATAAAACTCGTTACGCTCCGCTGCAAGATGGCTAATTAATGTTGTCAAATATACTCTTCCGTCAGCCTTGTTAGTTTGTTGACAAGACAATGACACCGTCACGACATTGGTGATGTAAATGGTCCTGATAGTATATGCAGTATTGTTTACCCATATATTGTCAAACAAGTGTGTTGTTGTCTAAACAAACTAGTGTACTAGTGTACTGGTAAACATGATCCCCTCCCCAATAAAATGCGCTATAATGGAATTATAATGCCTAAATCATTGCTCCAAAGTCACAGTAGCAACCCGCCACCAAAATATTGGTAATGATTCAGTGCAGCCCCACTTCAACGCGAAATTCACAATACATCTAACAAAGAACCTTCAATGAAACAAACCCAAAAAAAACCCCACCAACTGCAATCAGCCAACAAATTACTTCACTAGTGTTTGCTTTGATTTAGATTGCAATGTATGTATGTATGTATGTATGTATGTATGTACGTACGTACGCATGTATGTATGTATGCATGTATGTATGTATGTATGTATGTATGTATGTATGTATGCATGCATGCATGCATGTATGCATGTATGCATGCATGCATGTATGTATGTATGTATGTACGTACGTATGTATGTACATACGTACGCATGTATGTATGTGTAAGCCCTACATACTAATATGAGTTGTGAATAGGCCACAGTAATAATTTGGTCAGGAAGATCTTATTCTTATAATATAAACAAAGTTATTTTATAAAAGATGTCAGGGAAAAGAAAGTAATTTGGATTAACAAACTTTAATAACAACCAAGAACTTAGGAATCCATATGTAGTGTGTAATACAACCACAGCTGCTAATATAATGTCTACTTTACAAAAAAACCACTGAAACAACAAAAAACACCGAAACAACAATCGCTACTAAACAGGATTGGCGTGATCTGTCAGCTGAGCTATAACCTGTGTTTATGTAAAATTGTCAACCGACACGGAGTAAACGAAGGCAAAGCAATATCGACCGTCACACATGTACAGGGCCTGTATATACAGAACATGGCCATGCTCTGGGGCTGACCAACTGAAAACAACTAGGGGCTCTCCCGCGCCACGAACAACATATCGCGCTGGACAAAGTCTCGCCCTGGTAAATTACAATGCAATGCTTGTGTAAAGCACATATAATAATTGTCATAAATAAAAGACGAAATGTAGCAATACCAATGACTGGTCATTTGGTATACTTAGTGTATAATAATTAAAGAAAACTACACACTACAAGACGAGTCGGCGTTAGAAAAGTGGCGCCACCTAGTGTATAACAAAATAACCTGGTCACACCATCCACTTCTTATGCTTATCCACGGCCTACTGCGATGGAGCTAATCAACACAGGTATACACAAAGACATTGTCTTTTTGCATACTTGTGTTGTCTTTCACGATAACAATCGTTACTCTCTGCACACACAGCGTGGCAAGTTCAGTGTGTTTGAGTGCTACCCGGCAGTGGCACGTTGTGTCGGCCCACGGGGTCGTTTCAATGTCAACTGTCAGACGAGGTCACTCGAGGTCACTTGAGTCTGGTGTCATTGCGCGCGGCAATCTCGGAGGGAGTCTGCGTGGTTGTCTATAACGTTCGACTAGCGAGGCCACTGGGACGGAGCACATCCAAGGCGTACTGGACGAATCACTCGAGCCATCTGAGTCCACATCTGCACAACTGCATGGTCGGTGCACAGGGCATCTTACGCGGTCTCGGACCCTCGGTAGGCTGCGTACACTGGTGAATCTCAGCTCGGTTAACGGTACGTGGTTCAATACCGTCGGCTGGCTCCACCACCTACGCATCTTTTGTGCCTTGCCGCGATATCACCCGGTATACTTTGCTGTCCCATGCATCCTGGATCTTACTGCGCCCCTCGACAGCATGGTTCCGCAGGTAGATGCGCTCCCCTGCCGAAAGAGGAAGGTCCTTGGTGTGACGCTCATGTACATCTGAGTGTTGACTTCCCGGACAACCTGAATACACGCTCAGACACACGCACGTTTTCACCTGGACTTGTCGATTGGCTTTGCGTTTCGCACAGGCTGCGATGTGGTGATTCCCCCCTTGCAGAAATGACAACGCTTCGGCAGCGGTCCGTGGGGACACGTGGCAGCAATGTGTCCTGTCAAAATAGTACAATTGTAGCACCTGAATTTCTTGCGCACTTCCTGGACATTGTGTGTGTTTGTGGGTGTAGGGTGGGGTGTGTGTGTGTGTGTGTGTGTGTGTGTGTGTGTGTGTGTGTGTGTGTGTGTGTGGGTGTGGGTGTGGGTGTGGGTGTGTGGGTGTGTGGGTGTGTGGGTGGGTGTGTGGGTGTGTGTGTGTTAATTATGTAAGTCGATATCATATTTACAAATATTGGTCTTTATTTTTTACTTACAAACAGTCGTTGACTTTTTTCGTATATAACCTGTTGCGCCGCTACATGGTAACATGGTAAACTGATGGATGACTATGTTTGTCCCCCACCGCCCCCCCCCCCCTTTGCGAGATCGTAGATACGCCGCTGGGTCGATGTTTATAATTCGTGTGATCAACAGTGTTTAAATGTGTTTGAAGACAATAAACGCACATTAATTCTGCATGATTTATAATGAAAATGGTGATAGCCAAAACTGGTTATTTTTGTTTAACCGAATTATCCAATGGCGCAAACAGCCACCGGCAGCGCGAGCGTAGTCAGTATGGAACACAAATACAAAACATCCAAAGTTTACTAGTAACTGTCCTACCAATGTGTCGCTCGCAACAAAGTACAACCGGTGGCGTCTTCCAATCGTCCCCACCTCCAATTACGCTTTGTGATAACATGTCTCATATTAGGGCTTTTTTAGGGCAAGAACACTTTTGCTGAACACCGAGACTTGGATGTCATTCTTAATGCATTTAACACTGGTATCATTCTGTGGAATGATAGACATAATATTAATAGCATACGCATATCTTTGTAATGTAAACAGACATATTTAGAAGTTTGACAAAGTGCATATATGCGTAAGAAACTAAAATTCACAATATATAATTAAAATATCCACGAAATTAACATTAAATTTTTTCTTTTGGAATATATAAATACATCGCACTTCTATTTATAACCTTGCCTCACCTATATTGTTTTAAGTGTGTCAGATAAACACATTTACTTTATTGTCTTGGTGATATATAATGGAGTCTGTAATTCGCCTGGTTCGTCGTACGTTTCAACCAAATCACACATTTGAAAATGTTATTTAAAAAACATATTCACAAAGCTTTTGTCGGCAAGGATGCCTTACGCGTGTCCATTCTGCATTTTGTGAACCTGGTTGTCGCTTTCTCCGCAGGGCAACGATGGAACGGCAACTGACATTCATCACTACATTTCTGACGTGTGCGTTGCTATCATCTTGTCAGATTCCCACTTCCGTTGTAAGTTGAAAACGTTTGCTCTTCCATCGGCCAAAATCAGACTTCCTCCTGTAATAAGCGTCCAGTAAAGGTCCACACGACATGTGTGTTTGATTATTTTTGAAAGTGTCGCATTTTTCAAGTAATTGCTCATTATGCTAATAAAGTACTTGGAATCTACAAAGAATTGCAATGATATCATGCCTTGTTGTTTAAACCATCCATAGCATTTACGGAACGTTTATCATGTATATTTATTTGCTGGTATTCATGGAGCGCTTTAACTACTATGATTTCGACGAAGCTTTATAACTGCCTAGAGTGGACTGACGTGGACTAAAGTGCACTGACGAATGTCTTCAGACGTACTTGTGATATAAATGTAATGGTTGTCAGGTTCCTGCTAACCGCGTGGAAGTCGCTGCCGATAGTTATATCGCCTAATCCACTTTCATGAAACTTGCCGCTTGTGCTGCCTCTTCAGCCAAATAATGTAACCTCTCTTGCAACGTGATTTCCGTACTTGTAACTGCACATTTTCGTGTAGGAAATCGTCTCACAAGACATGGACACATACACATATCGAAGTTCTACAGGAGGAAACGTGACTTGCCTGAAGTGTCCGCCAGGGACTCACCTAGGGATTCATTGTTCCCCGCGTGATGGCAGCAGTAGTACGATCTGCCATCCGTGTCCTCGCGGCTCGTTCACGTCACGGTCGAACGTCATGCCTGGGTGCTCACGCTGTGCTGCGGTAAGTACACAGAACTCCGAGAGCAGGAGTACGAGTATTAATTGAATTAATCAGAGGGTTTGGAAATAGCGGAATTGTTTTTATTTACAGTACTGAAATATTAGTATCACAGTGTACATAATTGATCGTTGAGGGTTCGTACACCCATGTGATAAATCTACCGTTGATTGGGCAAGAATAAAGTGTGTGGCCCGAGGGAGTGTAGTTTAGCAACACTAGAAGCAATAAGATTAAGAGGAAATCAAATTGAAGGTTTTTTTTATATTTAGTGGTTATGAAAATATTGTTTGAATTTGTTTACACTTAAGGCAAATAGTGGAATCAGAGGACACGAAGTAGCGTTAGTAAAGGAACTGTAGATTGGATATAGGAAAGTATTAGTTATCGCAGAGGGCGATAAGCGAATGGAACAAATTTTCTACTGATTGTGTAAATGCGATAGCAGTGTGAATAATCGTTGGACTCTCGATAATCAAATGGCTTCCATTTATACTTGCCATCCTTTTTTGCATTGGTTGGCAATCTTCTTAAATCATGTTAAACATTGCGTGAACTGTGCCTCGCAGACATGCAGTGACGTCGAAGGAAGAGTGACTGTGCAGAACTGTTCTTCTTCCACTGACCGGAAGTGCGGCTGTAAAGATGGCTACCACGCGTCGGCGTCACGTGATGCCTGCATACAGCACACAACATGTCCTCTGGGATTCGGCGTTCTGCACACAGGTGTGATTTTGTGCTTGAATGTAAAACAAAATGTGGATTTGGGGTTATTCGGTAGTTTTAACCAACCAGTAAAAACGGTAATATTTAACATAATTACATAATATTTTATTAAGACAAATCAACAATATTTTTACATATATTGTACAGGCGCACATATACATACATACAACATACATACGTACGTACGCATGCCCGCACGCACGCGGAATGGAAACTGTAATAATAGAAAATACAATTTTTATTCCATCAATTTCACTGATAAGCTAACATAGCTTCACTGATATATCCGTTTCATTATACTGTAACCAAATGAGTATTTGTACACGATTAATGTATTTTTGTTCTGCTTGTTTTTCTGCTATCCTCTTGCACCAAGGGCCTCAAACAAGGTTTATATTATGCCACTTTCCTCTTTTCTGAGCCATAGCAGCCATCTTGTCTTGTGTTTCGAGCTTTACAACGTTTCCCTCTCTCAAGGAGGTTAATTTCATAGTTTCTTCAAGCCTTCCTTTTTCTTCTTTGAGATGGATTCCACTTAAATGCTGCTTTTGATAGTCTTTCTGGTGATCGTTGATACAATTATATAGACCTACTCCCATTGAAATTATTACCTTGTCTTTACTGTGCGTTAATTCCTTCGTCAGAGAGATAATTATGTATATTGCCTCCAGGTAGCAGCACCAGAGACACAGTTTGTGAGAAGTGTGGAATCGGCGAGACGTATTCTGACGTCATTTCCGCTACGGAGCCCTGCAAGCCAGTGAGCAAGTGCGGCGCGGCCGGGGTCGCTCGGTCGAGTCAAGGAGAGTCTGATAACGTTTGCGTGGGTCCCGATTCAGTAAGATACGGACACGGCACACCTGTAAATGGTACGTAAAGTAACACGAAACCCAATGGGAACCAATTTTTGACACGTCACTGATTTACATGATTAATAACAGCATGACTTTGACAACTTGTTTTTTGACAATTAAATGATATAATACTATTTACAAAAATAGTGCCAGCTGTTTCCCGATTGAATATTTCAGCAAGATTTTACAAGACATCCATCCAAAGCAAAACACCAGATGGTAAATGGACAAGGAAGCTATTGGCTTATCGAGACCCCGACGATTATTAATCTATGTATAACCAGCCTAGTTAAAATACCAATTAGAAAGTGTGATAATCACTTTTATTTTTAAACCAAATGAGAACAATTGCATTAACATTAATTAATTAATTAACTTTCAACCCATCTGCAGATTCAGCAAACCATAACTACGAGTTGATCATCGCGTCACATGACCCTGAAGCTCCCCTACCGGAGGTCGACGAGAACAAAGGTAAAGAAATTGCCATTACTATGAGGTTGGAATAACTTTATGACTAAGTATTATGCATTATAATAAAAGCAACAAAGGAACAAACATCTACGTATCAATATTTAAAGCTGTTCCCAAATCATGTAGCTCATCACAAATCATGCAGCTGATCACGAATCAGGTTCTTTGGTATTACAATCTGTAGTGTGTTAATACGCAGTCAGATTACTACAAGATTGCGTAGGGCCTACTTTTGTTGAAATCATCGAGATAATTGAATTTGGTCGTTAGATCGGGTAAATTTTTGAAAATTAATAGCCCAATGCCAACATTCAGCATTCAACCCATGACGCATAAAACGAACAATTTCCGATTTATTCAGGATTGTGTAAACAAATGTCTTCTTTATAATTGCTTCCCTCCTTGTCCGCTATTGGGAACAGCACACGTTCTTCTAAATTATATCGTGTTCATGTCGTTCATTGCAGAGTTTTCTCTGTTGCCGGCCTCGATATGACAATGTTCATGATCGTGTTCATGTCGTCGTTCATTGCAGGGCGTCTTCTGTTGCAGACCTCGACATGACAATGTTCATAATCGTGTTCATGTCGTCATTCATTGCAGGGCGTCTTCTGTTGCAGGCCTCGACATGACAATGTTCATGATCGTGTTCATGTCGTCATTCATTGCAGGGCGTCTTCTGTTGCAGACCTCGACATGACAATGTTCATGATCGTGTTCATGTCGTCATTCATTGCAGGGCGTCTTCTGTTGTAGGCCTCGACATGACAATGTTCATGGCCGTTTTCATGTCGTCGTTCATTGGTCTGCTGGTTCTCATCGGCATTGTTCGCGCCGTTCGCACAAAATGGCGCGCGTGTCATGTGCAGAGGATCGTTGGCGAAGTGTCGGCGGAGAAGGGCTCAGTCAGCGATCCCGACAGCTTCATCGTCGAAGCCGACAGCAAGCAGCTGGTCTCGGACATGAAAGAGTAGGACTTTTCACGTATTTAAACTAGATACTTCACTGTAAAAAGTCCAGTTCGTACATAAATTATAATCTCTCCAGCTCACCGTTATCTTTCTAACTTCCCCTCTCCTCATTCGCCTATATTTCTCACCCATTTACGTTTTCACTTTCCTCCCCTCTGTACTCCACAATCATGTGGCAATCTCTGTTTAAAATGTGCTCACTCGTGAGCCCATCGCAGTACGTACGCGCTGCTAGTAAGTTAAGTAAGTAAGTAATCTAACAAGTAACACGTCTGGTAACCTTTGCAACAATACTGCCTTCACACTTCACAGCTGTAATTATTATTTAGCTAGTCTCTTGTGTATGTCACATATCTCCAGGCAACTCAGATTATCTATCTCGCAACAGCTTTTTGTTCCTAAAACTAAGCTCAACCTGGGCAACTGTGCTTTCCCCGTAGCTGCGCCAAAAGTTGAAACGAACTCCCCAACATCTTAATAATGGCTGACAATAGCTAACTACCGCAAACATCTCAAGACATGCATGAATTTTTACCGTAAATCGTCGGCGGTCCTTCACTCTAACGATGACTTGCGCGTCCCTATTTATGACATGTGGTAACCTGGGGAACGAAGACTACTTTAGCATGTCTTTAATATATTCACATTACGTACAGATATGTGTTTTGCCAATTGGACAAATACTTTTAGTAAATAAACAACCTAGCTGTGTTGCATTTGAAAAATAGCAAGAGTTCCCCAAAAAGCCGTCTTGCCCCATCCCTGGGGCAACACGGTCTATAGCCCCCTCCCCCGTGGTTTTCGCTTATATGAACGAACTATTGTCTGAAATTAAAATTTATATATACAAATGGCATAATAGTAATATATCAGGCCATTACGGTTGTTAAATTTAAATGGGAGTTATCATATCATACACACCTTACAATCCATACATAATATAATATTGGTTTAGTAATATTCCATCATAAATACAGCCTACAGGGTAGCAGAACGTAAATATAGCCTACAGGGTAGCAGAACGTAAATACAGCCTACTGGGTAGCAGAACGTAAATACAGCCTACAGGGTAGCAGAACGTAAATACAGCCTACATGGTAGCAGAGCGTAAATACAGCCTACAGGGTAGCAGAACGTAAATACAGCCTACAGGGTAGCAGAACGTAAATACAGCCTACAGGGTAGCAGAACGTAAATCATGCAACGTTCATGTTATATTAAATGTATGAAACATAACTGATCATGGGTAATACATTTGTTACTTTGTGACCATGTGCGTGCGGGATAAGACATAGGGACCGTCTTGCCCCACATACATGGGGACCATCTTTCCCCACAAACACGACATGTGTCTTACCACGATATATACAAAACACAACATACTATTGTCCATTTTGTATAGTTTGATCTGTCAATTGAGTAATAATATTATCATGTCACCAATTATGTACATGACTCACATCGTTAGTGAGTTTCACCATTTTACTATTGACAACATATTACATCAGTGCACATAATAGTGCATATAAAAGTTTAAAAACACACTGATTTAATTACGTCTGTCTCGTGTTGCTGAGCTTTCGAGGTGGGTATCAGATAGAAGTTAGCTTCCTTTTGCACCAGATTTAGGGACGTTCAGAGTTACATATTTTGCGTACATGATTGGGGGGGGGACGTCTTACCCTCCAGGGGCCGATTCTCGTTTGCTGTGCCTCTGAACTCTGGTTCCTGAAATTTAGGCTCAATAGAATTTATAGTATTATTAGGAACTAAGTACAGGATTGTAGATCATATTATGTCATAATTTAAAGGTATATTTTGCAGCTCTTCATCGGGACAAGGCGAGGATGAACCCAGTCCCAGCACGTCCACTGACATCTACAGCGGAGGCAAACTGCTCGGCAAGAATAGTGTCTTCTACTGAACACGCTCCTGGCATACGTGTGTGTGCGTGCGTGAAGGGGTGCGTGTGTGTGCATGAGGGGGTACGTGTGTGCGCATGTGTGCGTTATGGTTTGTGAGCATGCATTTATGTGGGCGCACGCGTGCGTACGAGTGTGGCAGTAATGGTGTGCATGCATCTACAAAGTCATGTCTATATATATAATGTGAACACACATATTTATATAACATTTACATACATATTTTTTAAAACATGCTGATATTTTGTGTCGTGTCTCAATAGAAGTATTATTGTTATCACCGTTGTCTGTATTCTCTAGAGAATAAAAGTACCATGTCGATCATATGAAATAACAATTTCTTAAGCGTCCATTCTTTTCAGCGTCTGTTCACACAGTGTACAAGCTGGGGCGAATGCGTGGAGGAGATTTTAAAGAGGTTATGGGAGATAGACATATATCGGAAACTCAAGGAAAGGTGCTTAATTCATGCGTCTCACCAGCCTAGAAACTAGCGATGACGAAAAAACAAGATAAAGTCCAAGTTTGCGTGAACAAACAACTTGGCGAGAAGAAATGCTGGAGTGAAAATAACAGATAAGCGAAGAATGGAGGAGCAGAGGGAGGAGGTTGGTGCGAATGAGAGTTTCAGGAGGAAGCTGGTGAGGAGCCGGTTAAAGTGGACTGGACACGTGGACAAAAGGCACGATAAGGTCGACGAAAAGAGCGGATACGCTCAGTGTGCAGCGTAGAAGGGGAAGACCGTGATTGAGATGGGAGGACTGCGTGAAGAGGGCGGAGAACGCGAGGGAGCGGGGGAGTGAGGTCGGGTGGTGGACATGATGGAGAAACGGGACTAGATGGGATGACTGTGTGAAGATGGCGGAGAACGCGAGGGAGAGGGGGAGTGAGGTCGGGTGGTGGACATGATGGAGAAACGGGACTAGATGGGAGGACTGCGTGAAGAGGGCGGAGAACGCGAGGGAGCGAGGTCGGGTGGTGGACATGATGGAGAAACGGGACTAGATGGGAGGACTGCGTGAAGAGGGCGGAGAACGCGAGGGAGCGGGGGAGTGAGGTCGGGTGGTGGACATGATGGAGAAACGGGACTAGATGGGATGACTGTGTGAAGATGGCGGAGAACGCGAGGGAGGGGGGGAGTGAGGTCGGGTGGTGGACATGATGGAGAAACGGGACTAGATGGGAGGACTGTGTGAAGATGGCGGAGAACGCGAGGCAGAGGGGGAGTGAGGTCGGGTGGTGGACATGATGGAGAAACGGGACTAGATGGGAGGACTGTGTGAAGAGGGCGGAGAACGCGAGGGAGAGGGGGAGTGAGGTCGGGTGGTGGACATGATGGAGAAACGGGACTAGATGGGAGGACTGTGTGAAGATGGCGGAGTACGCGAGGGAGCGAGGTCGGGTGGTGGACATGATGGAGAAACGGGACTAGATGGGAGGACTGTGTGAAGAGGGCGGAGAACGCGAGGGAGAGGGGGAGTGAGGTCGGGTGGTGGACATGATGGAGAAACGGGACTAGATGGGAGGACTGTGTGAAGATGGCGGAGAACGCGAGGGAGAGGGGGAGTGAGGTCGGGTGGTGGACATGATGGAGAAACGGGACTAGATGGGAGGACTGCGTGAAGTGGGCGGAGAACGCGAGGGAGGTGAGTACGGGTGGTGGACATGATGGAGAAACGGGACTAGTGATGGAAGGAGAAGGAAAACAAAAATCGACAACCAGTATTGATGCCAGCCTCACCCTGAACAGAGACAAAGGAGAAAGCAGCAATGCCTGATATGTTTCTCAATACTTCAATGCAATGCGATGAGAAAATATAATATCAAACCTTGTTGGCAGGTCTGCAGAAGTACCACTTAGACTTTAGCTGTGTGAATTGCAGATGGGTAGATATAGGTAGGTTGGTAGGTAGATAGGTAGATAGGCAGGTTGGTAAGTAGCGCTACATGATTTTAAAGGGGGTAGTCAGAACTAGCATTGCAATACCGAGTACATACGTTACGATTGGGGGGGTAGTCTCACGATATTCAGTCACTGTAGATGACAACATTTCCGCTTTCGGGCGGGAAATACCGCATTTTCCCTTTGTTCCGTGGTTCACGCACGCACACACGCACGGACACACGCACGCAATCGTCTGTTGCCTACAGTTATCACGGAGAGCCGTGGACAAAGCAGAGGGAAATGGAGGAGGAACTATACAGAAAGTTGGAAGAGAATAGTGCAAAGAAGTTGATATATAATATAAGATCCACGAGAGAGGCACGGGGATAGCAGGGATATTAACGTTGGATCAGTAACCAAAGACTGGGAAATGGGACGCTAGTCAGGGACGGGATAGATGTGCAACGGGTCTTCGAGGATTATTTCAAGGAACTGCTAAACCAATAATACGCCGCCAGACCGCGTACTTTTCCGGAGAAAATACGTTTTACAGCAGTAGTCATCAGCTGATGGTCAAAACTGGCCACTGGAAGAAGCAATTTGGTATATTAGAAATGGGTGGTCAGTCGGGTGGTCACATTTTGTATATAATTCAGATATACTTATAAGGTAGGTGGACAGTCATTATTTTTGGAAATATATTAGGCCTATATGCGTTCAATTGCACTGCGACTGTTTAATGATTATTAAAAAAAATATTTTTTTCATGGATTCGTAAACAGACGGACGAAATAAAGGTAACCGTTTAAGAAAACACTGCAACAATTCGTTTTCAATGGCAAAGTGGTGGTTGTGGCGCCACCTGGGGAATGTTACGAATACAACAACTTGTGAAATGTGTCCTATGGTTTTCTTTAAACTTTGACACCACATTAAAGATCAATTAACCAGCCTCCAAGTTCGCGAACAAAGGTCTTCTAAAATGTACACATAATGCACAGTTTCCAAAGGACTTTTTATGAGCAGTGGTATATTTAGGATTTCCAAAAGCGGCCAAGCTTAGTCACCCATTAATTTACCATGGTACCATGTAGTAGGGAAACAGCTTACATACAAAAAAGTTTGCTGGGGGAGGGGGGCTAGACAGGGCAGTATAACACATCCGACAATCTCTCCGCCTCTGTCTCTAGCTGTCAGACGTGACTGCTCACTTGGCACAGATTGCAAGAGACAGGTCGGTCTTTGTTGAGCAAGTGAGTACCACTGTTTGGAGTCTGTACCTTCCTTCAAACTGTGCAGCAGCAGCAGCCGCCGCCGCAGCAGCAGCACACCCACAACCTTCATACACAGAACACCAACTGTATCTGTTCACATACTGTTTTAATACAATTTTTCTATCCACAATCTACATACTTATAAAAACCTCTTTGTGTTTGTCATACAGCCAATGTGTCAAGTGATGTCCTTTCTACGGTCAAAGCACTACCACCAGTGTCACATCCTGTCATCCAATTATCACGAATACTAACATAAAAACTGTAGCATCAAAAAGATATCGAAATACATGGCAATTAGTCCAAGTTTTTAACGACAGCTTTTTGCTTTCCGGCCAAAACATGAAATCCACAGATTGCAGCATACAGCCACAATTAATATTCTTGTCGGAGTAATTCCATGTGATGAGTCAGTGCAAAATTATGCAATAATTAGTTTATACATTCAGATCTCAAATAAATCATACATAAAAGACTGCATAATAGTTTTATGATGTTTTCAATACACTCAATTTGGTATACAACTTGTCAGCAGTGGAAACTCATTGACCAATTGGTTTTATTCTAGCAGATCGAGAGAGACTATGTTTGCCAGCTTTTACTTGCATTTAAAGACCATAGTGTGTGATACTCTACTGATTTTGGTCTCAAAAGTTTAGTAACATACATAATGACAAGAGATAACTGTTTGTACGATTACATATCAGTACGACTTACAGGAATCAGACAGACCTATGGCATTTGAAAAAATGTGGTTATTATAATTGAGAGGTACTATAGAACCCCTCCAAGTGCCCACCACTCGGAACTGACCACCCCTTGAAAATGGTCACTGTATCAGTATTTTTTGGCCAGATCTGCACCTCTTATATCTGACCAGCAACTGTAATCAGGTCACCTCTTTAATCAGGCCACTTTATCTTTGTCACTTAGATTGTTTCTTTAGAGGGGTTCTACTGTATTCTCAGAAGTCATGCCATTCAGTATAACGTGTGTGATAACAACAAGTGTCACTGTTACAATTACTGCATATTAAAAATATGGGTACAACATACATGCTTTGTTATGCTTTTCACAGGTGGTGCAACTCTCTATGAGAATGCAGAAAGTTACACAGACACTGTCTCTCAGAGGTAATGTTTACAGTAACAACTTACACAATATACATGCATAATGAGACTTAGCAGCGATTTGTAAGAAGCACCACAACAGCCGAACCCATCAGAATATGTATCAAAAAGGCCAATGGTATAAAATTATCAAATAAACTCCAAACAGCTTCCAAAAAATGAGAGAAACTGCACCACCATAGAACTCCTTGCATCTCCATGCTTTGACATCCATATATTAAGCAAAGGTTGAGGTGTTTGACGTGACCTACTACCACCAAACAACATACTATATTCAACCATTTGGATGATAAGGAATCTGTGACTGAACCGAGCTCTTTGACACATACAACGGCTTTGATGCTGACAAAGATAGATATAATTTATAAATGTGCAACTGATATGATTACCCAGCATGCAATTCATGACATCTACAACACATGGAGACGGACAGAGTTTTCATGGCTTTTAAATACACCACTATCCACATATTATTGAAAATAAATATCACGTTTTAAATGTGTTCCGAGTGACATACATTTAAAAATAGCGTAACAAATGTATTGACTAAAAGTGAAACCACATTTTGTATGAGCCTAAATATAATGAGTGGAATCTAGCATGTACAGAAATCAGCTGGGATAGGATTTTTGATAGCATGATTTTTTTGATGATTTCACAAAGACCAGGAGTGATGTTTCATGATTAACTTTAAAAAGGGTAAAATACTTGTCATAATTTCTGCGCAGACAAGAATCAAGACGATTATATTTAAATACACGTGACGCTGCCAAATGAAAGTTTTGGAACAAAAGTGAAATCTTGCATATATAGCTGATGAGGGTTCTGAAGCCAACCACAAAGACCGACACGGCGACAGCTGCCAGTAAACCCACTGTAGCTCCCTCCTCAACCGATTTAACCCATCACGAATCTGGTTCGTTGATTTTCAAATCTGTAGCTTGTGAGTAGTTTAAGTAATATGTGCAGTCGGTTCAACAAAAGAGCACATACTTTTGCTAAAAATCATCGAAAGAATTGACTTTGATCATTAGTAACTTGCAAAAGTGTGAATAGCCTTAGTACGTCATAGTATATAGAGATTTCCCTTTTGTCCATTTTAACCAAATATGGACTGGATCAGGTCAAACACAATTTATTAGTGTGTCTAAATCTAAATAAAAATGTGTACAAATAAGTTAGCATGTCGTAGTAGATACCAGATAGGTTCAACTTTCATGAAATTAGCCTGAAACGAGTTAAATAATCAAACTGAGGATAAACCGTTAAGTTTAAAGTCAACCACAGAACTGCAATAAGTGTCAGTGTACACATTAAACTCAAGTGTATTTGTTCAGGAGTAAAGTGTCAAGATGAAACATACAACGTATAAGCAGTCCACTTATAGTCTTGTGGCACTGGTGACACATACGCTGTCACACAGCGCTCTTTTTGCAGTCGTCAATAATCGCCGTGGCTAGTTGTCGCTGGAAACTTTATCAGTGAACTGCGATCAGCTCATCGTTGTAGTTCGTAGCAGTTGTCCATGTCAGTTGTTTCCACTGCTGTCGTGCGATGATAATGATCCACGTCGGAGGATCATGCAGTGCTGCAGCCAAGTGATTGCAGAGGTCTGGTCCATCAGCTTACTCTCTCTCCATCTGACACAGAAACACGACACCCATATCAAGCCTGTTCTGAGTTTCTGTATCACTGTCAAGTAAAGATTGCTGAATAAGACACTGAAACTGGTCAAATATATCAATAATGTTTAGCACTGGTGTCATTCACAACCTCTCAAACTCTTGTCAACGTGTCAGTCATTCACAATCTCACCAACTCGTATTGATCAGTGACACTAATACCAGTTGGTGAGATTGTGAATGCCACCAGTGTTGGCAACAGTTGGGGTTATTGTGAATACAAGTGTTGGCAGCAGTTGGGAACATTTATACCAGTATTGACAGCAATTGGGGAGATTGTGAATGATACCAGTGTTGGCAGCAGTTGGGGTGATTGTGAATGATACAAGTGTTGACAGCAGCTGGCAATTGCAGAGATTGTGAATGACACCAGTGTTAGCAGCAGTTGGGGAGACAAGGCTAGCACCCCCGGTGGCCATAGGCCAGTGTAAGGCCACATGGCATCGGATTTAGCTAAACAAAAGTTACCCATTTGAGCCAAATTGGTCATCAGCATTTTCGTTGAAAAGCATGCAGAATACTTGAGCATTTGTTGTTTTCTTGATGCACATTAAGAAATTTGACTAAAGCAATTTGTATTTAACTAAACAAAATTGGGGGTTTCAGCCAAAATGGCTAAACAGTTTACAACATTATAGCTAGCCCAGGGAGATTGTGAATGATGCTAGGTGTTGGCAGCAGTTGGGGAGATTGTGTATGACAACAGTGTTGGCAGAAGTTGGAGACACTGTTAATGATACCAGTCAGTCAATTAACTTTTCTGGGCAGTGGACCACAGGAGCACCAGCTCTGGAAATCTTGTGGTCCTGCCAAATTTCTGGTGGTCCATACCAGATTTAGTGAATTGAAGGTATAACTTTGTTACATGAAACTCGGACAACAGAATTTAGAAAAACATGTTATTTTTTTGTATTTAGATTTCACATACTGTATAAATAAAGACAATGTTACTGACATAAAAATTATCACAGAATTAAAAAACTTGCATCACGCAGAGTTCAATTTAAAATTGCAGGCCTCTACATTAACACTGGCCCGGCGCCTTTTTTGGGGCTGTCAGGCCACAAGTTTCCATATTTTACTGGCCTGGTGGGACAACGTAGTTTCAGATTGTTTTTATCCCATTACTATTAGCCACATCAACAGGTCATCATTTCAATCGCTTGTCCTTTCCATCCACTCCGGCACTACAATTAAACACACTCTTCATCTCATCTGATTTCGTGTTGTTGCTTTGTATAACTGTCATCTTGTTTTGATATGTACAATCCTCACAAAAGTCTGCATGACGTCGCTACTAGCAATGACGTGCAGACTTTATGTGAAGTATGGACGCCTATATTTTACTAGGTATGCATTTGATGTACCGATTTTATATAAACCGACTGGTTCGCAGACTGTCCACTAGGTGTCACAACAGCGCCTAACATACAATCCAGGATCCGCTAAGGCACAGATAGCTAAGTTTACTGTAACTTTGTACTTCAGTCCAAAAGTGTATACTTGAAAGAAACAAACCCAATTGTATACAGGATCAGGTCCGGTTCGCAGGTCATATTTTCGAGTATAACTAGCTGTAACTCAATATGCATGCGGCGGCATCACCCGTCATTCTCAAAACACGACTTGCAGCACCTGCGGCTGCGACAGATGGCATCTGATTCTCAAACGATTCCTGCACTGTCTGCCATAGGGAACACTGACTGAAAGCTTGAAAGTAAATCACCAACGGCAACATAAATAATGGCAAAACTAGCATATTTCGACTTGTAATGCGACGTATTACAAAAAATAGTATTTTTTTAAATCAATAAAAAAATATTTCAGGCCAGTAACTTTTTGGGGGGGGCCAGTAACTTTTAACATTTACTGGCCCGACGGGCCACTGGGTACAAAAGCTTAATGTCAAGGCCTGAATTGGTTGTGGCAATTTTTGCTATGCTCAACATAATATGCTACGTTAAAAATGTGAACAAAACTTTGTCTAGGAGATCAATATTCTAAATCAATAAGAATTCTTCAAATGTGTAAACATGTCTGGGCTTTTATCGTCGATATATTTCTTGTGATGATTATAACAAATGGTTGCATGCATGTTCGTCCAATGCAGTGAAATGTGTCGTATGTTTAAATTACATCAATAACAACCGCACTCTCCCCACAGAACCTCGCTTCCGGTAACAAGGCGCACGCTGTCCCAATGTCTAACGCGAGATCAGAGCTCTGACAAGAGATCAAGCGATATTTCAACATTCAGTTTTTATCAGTGAACTGGCACGTTTTCCATGTCATGTTACGTCATGACTGATGGTGGCGTCAGTGGCGCAAGTGCATTGGTCAGTGTTTCGTCATATAGAATATCTCCTGTGTTTCATCAGCCAATATAAAGACTGTCGCGCACGTTTTGGCACTGGCTCACGGTGTGAACATGGTTCAAAATTTCCAGTGGCCAACTGGACCACTGAACATGAGTGGCTTGGTGGTCTGACTGCATTTTTGGTAGGCTTGGGCCACTGGACCCTGCCAGTGTTGGCAGCAGTTGGGGAGATTGTGAATAACACCAGTGTTGGCATCAGTTGGAGAGATTGTGAATGAATGACAGTGTTTGGCAGCAGTTGGGAAGTTTGTGAATGACACCTGTGTTGGCAGCAGTTTGAGAGATTGTGAATGAATGACATCGGAGTTTGACAGCAGTTGGGGAGATTGTGAATGACACCAGTGTTAGCACTGGGCAGCAGCTGGGGAGACTAGGCTAGCACTGCTGGTGACCATTTGGGCCATAGACCACATGGCATCGGATTTGGCTAAACAAAAGTTACCCATTTGAGCCAATTTAACTAACCACAAGCATTTTTGTTAAAAAGCATGCATAATACACAAGTGTTTTTTTCTTGATGCACATTAAAAAATTAGGCTAAAGCAATTCACATTTGACTAAAATAAATTGAGGGCTTTAGTCAAAATGGCTATACAGTATAAGCCATCAGAGCTAGCCCATGGAGTTTGTGAATGACACCAGTTTTGGCAGCAGCTGGGGAGATTGTGAATGACACCAGTATTAGCAGCACTTGGAGAGATTGTGAATTGACGCCAGTGTTGGCAGCAGTTGGGGAGGCTGTGAATGACACCAGTTTGAGAGATTATGAATTAATGACACCATGGTTTGACAACAGTTTGAGAGATTGTGAATATTGACAGTGCTAGCAACAGTTTACAATATCTCCAAAGTCTGTTGACTTATGAGTTTCATTCATAATATGTCCAATTGCTGCAAACACTTGGACTATCTTGTGTATTTTATATTAAGTGTGAGGTACTATGGCAGCTATGTACACATCTATAGAAATTTTTTGGGGAAAAAATGTCATGACTTGATGTTGTCACTTTCAAAAAGGTGTTCTTATGTTCTTGTTTTGTTTTACCAAACATTTAAGAGAGACCATGCTTACGTACATATGACCAATTGACCATGCAATATGGCATGCACATTCAACAGTTTTTCAATTAAACTCTTTTGAGAAAAGAAAAGTATATTTCTGCTGCAGCATTACACGGTAATATTATAATATATAAATATATGCAAGGCAATACGAGTCTCATATTAATTACGAGAATAAACAAATGTATTAACGACTAATTTACAAGCATGTTTATAGAAACTTCAATTTCAGATTGACACTAAATATACAGGTAAACAAAAACCACAAAGTAAAATGAAACTGTTTACAAAACATCTGCATATCGTTCAGTAGTAATGAACATATATACATTCAAGAAGTATATTTAATTAGTTATCTTACCTACAAAGTGCCAGTGGTTACTGCATATAATCCAATGCTCTGTCGGTGTTGCAACATGTCATCTTGCGTCATTGTGTCGACTTGCGTCACTGTGTCGACTTGGCACTAATTCAGCTGTTGGTGCCATCGCCACAAGTTGCACAGATCATTCTCAGCATACACAAATATACATGGTAGACAAGTGTACAACAGCTGTACACATTCATACAACACACCAGGCACAGTTCAACCTGTTGTACAATCAGGTACGACGCTCTCCACGCCACACACACATTACACTGGACTTTCAGCCACAGATAGTGGTTCTGTAGACTTATGCTGTTCCTCTTATCCAAAACATCTGGCACAAACCACCAAGGCACGATGCATCAAACACCAGCCGCACCAGATACACAAAGGTATCAATGCTGTAAACACCACAATTCACATCTGTGTAATGAATTGCACTAAAGAACTTAGTCATTTGCACTGCTTGAATAACTTTCTGTGGCATTTCCACTTTGCTGACACTGCCTTTGTAAAACTCTTCTGTATTTCCACTGTTCACAGATGACGCATTGGTAAATCTGTGCTGCATTTCGACTTTGCTGACACCGATTTTGTAAAACTGTGTATTTCCACTATTGACAAGGAGTTTGTACATCTCTGCGCATTTTCGCTTTGTTGACACGTTGGTAATTTTGTGCTGAATTTCCACTTTGTTGACACTTCTTGGGTATATCTGTGCTGAACTCCCACTTTGTTGACACTTCTTGTGTATATTTGTGCTGAATTTCCACTTTGTTGACACTTCTTGGGTATATTTGTGCTGAATTCCCACTTTGTTGACGTGTTGAAAATGTTATGCTGCATTTCCACTTTGGCAACACTACACTGCATTTTGAATCTTGCTCACACTGTTTATATTGCACATATCGTTCCAGTAAAACCACCACTCTCAAGATATTTGTTGGCAGAAGCATTGCACAAATCAATATCAACTGAACGGATGCTACACAATGTAACTTCATACTGGGTTGCATTACACCCCTCAATGAACTACACACAACCGTGACATCCCTTGATAGCGCATGATTTACCACGGCTAGCTACACAAGTTCATTGTCCATCTCACACTTTCTTAATTCTTTTCAAATGATGTCAACATACCAGTTGTACACAGAACTGCCAGAAGACGGCATCATCAGTAACATCTATGAGATCCGTTGTGAGACTCAGCTCTCAAGCACAGACACTATTATTTGTTGCACTTTATTCCACGACACACTGGCTTTTCTTGAAGACACCACACCACCACACTGTAGAATTTTCTGCGCTCCACTGATTTGATGCGAGTCTCTGTGCTGCCAACATTACTGCTACCGTATAATGTTATTTTATGCACACAATTCTGCCAAACGACAGATAATTTCTGGCAACCTGAAGATTATTTGCAGTGTTCACACCAACTGCAAGATGATGTAATGAGCAGTGCTGATTTTGTAGCAGTACTGGTTGTGGGTCACACAATGCCTGGGGGTCTGGCACTCAGACTTTTTCACTTATTGCATATATACACAGGAATGTGTGTTGTTTCGATATTTGCCAACTGAAACGTTCTTGCCAGACTGGACTGTTGTTGGTGACTATCTATCACACTCGTAGTTATAGCTGCCACTGAAGATTCCACGGTAGACCATTCCAAATTAAGCAGTGCACTTTGAAATTTTTTTTTCACAGCATCTTCCTATTCTGCAGGCTTTGTAGCGTTTCGTTATTGCAGAAACTACACATTATATTCCTGGTTATTCCAGCCTTGTTTTCGTGATTGATGTCATAAAGTATAACTGGCGTTGTCATGAAGGACATTCTCTTTGTATGACTTATTCACAACAGGTGAACCACTGAGCACAAGACATAACAGAAACTAGCACAGCCTGGAGAAGCAGGTAAAGACACTGAACGATGTCTATGGATGCACTTTCTTGTAGCATGAAGTATATAGCTTGCCGAGCAATAGGCATATTTAGCCACAATATGTCGCACATACAGCACTGTATAACTACCACAAAGGTCCACAACTTCCATAAAATAACACACGACACTGACCAATGAACCAAACTGATGAAGTAGAACACATGACTGATCCACGTCGATCATAGTTGCAAATCTGCACTGCAATGTCCATATTGAAAACAACACCTTGAATCAGCCGATACCTTGAACGATGTCTACACAACTTGACTACTTGACACACTGGCCTTTGACAAACACAACATTTACGTCGACTATCTAGAACACTTTCCTCAATCAAATCACAAACTTGCGGTCTATGTCACAGATGACTGACAACAGTATGGTAACCATGGCGATTACTCAGGTAGCTCCACGTACTACCACAACGACCAGATAGTCTTCTTTCGCCAACTCGAAGTTGAGTTTCTGGGCGCATGCCGACAAGTAGTCGTTGCCAAACTGACACGGTGGGAACGCATGCAGCACACCAACATTAGCCCTGTCTTTGCTGGGGTTAGGGGGCAGCGCAATCACACCTGCAGCCTCCTTCTGCTTCAAGTATGACACGATGTTACGCAACGGCCTCTGTTGCACTTTTGTGTTCGTTTGGTCATCCAACGCGTGAGGTGGTCCTGGCATTGCAAGAAGGATACTGTGTCCGTTCGCACCAGACAGTGTAATTCGGCGGGCTACCTCGTCAAGTTTTGTCTGGTCCAGACGTAGTCGCTGAGTGATTCGCAGCACTGGCATCTCAGTAGTCGTTGGATCACGCATCAGGGTGTCAACAATATGCACATCACCGCTAACTAAGTGCATGCGTGCTGCAAATGCACTGGTCTTCAGCACAAGAGCACCACTCCAGACGACCGGAAGGCACTTTGCCAAGTCGCTAATGGTAGTCACACTGCCGACGTCACCAAGGGTTAGCAGACCACTTTTAGTCCTGTCGTCATGGTGATCCCCGTCTGAGTTTGCATGGTCTTTATCGAACTGACTTGATGAGGAATGCTCATCACCCGATGTCCTCCGACGGCGACGTTTCGTTGCTGGCGAATAAGCACCTGAATTCCGTGGTTCTACATCTCTGTCCCTAGATGGCGATGCAGCATCACGAGGCTCCGACTGAGCCTGAGCATGTGTCCGATAACCATGGTTTGCCTCATATCGGTTGTTGTTATTGTTGCGTCTACCAGGGTTGTCATTACCGAAACTTGACTCCTCGCGATTCCAACGTCTGTTGCGTGGTGCATTATCCATGTTGCGATACTCATTTCTTTCTGGTTGCTGCCAATCATTTCTTTGTGTCCTTCCGCGACCATTGTAACGCTTATTCCACTGGCCATAGCCACGACCTTGACCTGCATCTTCGTTGAACTCAGGTGGAACGTCAGCAAGGTCGATACCTGACTTGCTGTTTGGTTGGTAGCGGGGAGGCAATTCTAGTATGTGGGCTGGATCAGCAAAATCTACACGCAGCCGGTGGTTACGACCACCAAGTGCCACACCGCGCAGACCCTGACAGGCAGCCAGTGCTGCATCAATGCTATCAAACAGAACATAGGCGTAGCTCTTGTCACGTGGCCACTCAATCTGACGAATCACACCGAAACGATCAAGCTCTTGGTGCAGCGTCTCAATACTGACCCATGGGCCTAAGCCACCAATCCACAAGCACGTGGACGGTGTTGCCTTGCCATAGCCAATTTTACATTGGTATTTGCCAATGTAGTGGCCAGACATCTCTAGCTTTGCTCGGTGTGACATGTCAAGGTTAATGAACTTAACAAATGCGTATGCATTCCCCGTTCCACGAATAGGACGTTTGATATCAATATCTTCCAGAGTGCCATATCGACAGAATATGTCATCCAGGTCTTCTTCACTAATGTCGTAATCAAGATTTCCAACGAAGAGCGTACGTGTGGCTTTCTCATCATCTTCTGGTTGTATGTGATGTAAGTGATGTGGAAATCTTTGTTCGTGGTGCTGCTGGTAACCAGCACTCCAGTTTGGGTCGTCAAAGTTTGGTGGGAAGTCTGGTTCGATTGGATGTGGTGGCATCACCATATCTGGAGTATGTCTTGATAAACGACGACCTGGTGGCAGTGGTGGTGGCGGCGAAACACTACCTCTTGGGTACAAATCCCGACCTGTTGTCAGTGCTGGATAGAGATCTGGACTTGGACAGCGCTGTCTTTTACTGAAAACTGCCTCAATACGCACTGGCATTTCAAACAACATCATCTTACTACGGCTACGTTTCGCCTCACGTGCATTCTCAGCATAACGGAAATTAACATACGCTATCCGTGGCAATTCTCCATTATGCACTACTTTGACGTTGAAGTCGCCGAATTTCTCGAACTCCTTGTACAGAGCGTCTCTAACAGCGCCGTCGGCCACGCGAGGATGCAAGTTGCTCACACACAACGTTCGATATTCGGTGGAAGCTCCGCCTCCGGTGGAATACATCGGCCTTTCACGTGGGGGTAAATCTTGGTAGGGTTCCGACAAGCATGCACGTTCATCTTTGCGCCGCTTTGGCAAATCCAATTCATAGTCACGGCCGCTATGCACACTACGATCACGACGACTTTTCTGGCAGTTCTGATCTCGAGCAGGACCATGTTTACCAGGAGGCCTACCTTCTCGGCGTTCTAAATCCGGGCTAGGGCGGTCACGGTCTCTGTCGTCTGGATCATTGTAATTAGTACGCGATCGTTTATTTTTAGGAGGGGTATCCCTCTCCTGTAAACGTTTCATGGCCTTGCAACGAAATAAAATTTCACCGGCACACGGACTTCACTTGCTCCGTGTTATGTCAGCCATTTTGAAAACCTCAATAACGTCTACATGTATTTATACGCGCAAGTGCGCGTTTTCTAAATGCAAAAGTGATCTAAATACAAATGATTCCAATATTTTTTTGAGGTTAATTTGATATCAGAATTTGGTGATTCATATTTTACTAAAATAATTAAATAACTGCATTATATAATGATATAAAATACCGATGTTAGCATCATTCGTTTTGGAAACTATTTCAAAGAGTAACAAGAGAGCATGGGTATTTGCTGCAATCGTACAATTTATTAATTGTTTTAATGTCTTTGTATAAACATGTAGTATAACTGGAAGTCGATGGTTTCAGTAAATTGTCGAAACTGAAGGCAAAGTCGAATTATATTTGGAACTACTTTGCGTCGAGCAATAAACATTTCATCGAAACAAAATCTGCTGCCAGTAATTGTCATAAAATAGGATATGTGATTCGATTGCACAGATGTCTCAACGGCCGCTAAGTGGTAAAGAAATGGTGTACAACTGACAGAACAGCAACGGTAAAAAATTTTCGCTGGTAGATAGTGAATTAATTTAAGTTAAAAATAGAAACGTTTATGATGCAAATAACCACGTACGTTGCACATATGTACACAAATAATTAAAATGTAGCATAATAATGAATAAACAATCGATGTGCCCCCATAAATTATATAGCGTTTCTACAAACATTAAATTTGTTCCGAAAGATAAACGTTATACGTAAGCACGCCCTTTACTTAAAACGTGAATTTATCGGTTACATCCTTAATGAATAACACATACTAATGGAATAAATTCAACCAACTAATTGAATATATATATATATATATATATATATATATATATATATATATATATATATATATATATATATATATATATATATATATAATAAAATTATATATATATATATATATATATATATATATATATATATATATATATATATATATATATATATATATATATATATATATATATATATATAAATTATATATATGTATATAATATATATATATCATTTATATATATATATATATATATATATATATATACACATATATATACACACAATATATATATATATATATATATATATATATATATATATATATATATATATATATATATATATACAAATACACATACACATATGCATATATATAATATATTCTTTCCATATGACTATAAATAATTTAAACACAAGCAGTAATCTTGACACAGTAATCTACGCAATCCAATTAAACTTTTCAACGTACAAAACCATCAATATGTAACGCTGGTGTTGTCCGGTAGTCGGAAGAAATGTTGTCGCGGTTGTGTCGAACGTACGCAACTCGTGGGACTACGAGGACATTGACCGATAGCGTGCGCCTGAGCAGTTATACATGGCTTTAGATCAATGTTATGTGTCAAACGTTGGATTACATATCTGCACCACGACACAATATTATTGATCCATCACAGCGTCTGGTGGCAGTGAGTATCATAAATACAGTCCACATCGTAACAAATCATTGAGTCCTGTCCCGACTGTGTCTTTATTTTGGAATACATATACTTAAATCTAAAACATAGATCCATGACTCTGGTTCCTCTAACATCAAGCTTAAATTTATAACCACCGACAACATGCAGTCTTGTGATGGCATAAACAAATAGTATTTTATATCTTTCAGAAACAACATGCAAAATTGTCTATAGCTGGTTCAGCAAATTCATGTAATACCACACCTCTAAATTGGGGGCCGTAAGGTGAAGATAATCTTGAATTACGATGACCTAAATGGCAGCTTCCTTCAACAAATTGAACGCCCACATGTAAATAAAAAAGTTGAGACTCTCCATGAAAATAAAAAAAACTCAAATGTTATCCCATTAATTGCTGATGTATGGATTGGAATATTAAACTGGAGGTGAACATGAGAAGTAGAAAAAACTGAACTAGCTCCTTAATTTGAGAATAGATATACTTCCGAAAAATAAAAGGAATCTATACTGGAGAGAACACAAAAGCAACACAGAAATAATAGTAGAATGTCAACAGGATAATATTAATTTATATCGACAACCACCAGAAAGAATTTTATGACATGGACATATTTCAGTCATATGGTGGGAATTACAACGGAAAGACTACATAAAGCAGCACCTATTAGTGGAATCCACATGGAAAAACAAAAAGGAGAGGCCCAATTAAAGAAACCCTGAACAGAACCTTAACTTCTTAAGAGAGGGACACAGCCGAGGAAGGTGGTGTGTAAAAATATGCTATATCTGTTGCGTGTTCTGGTCTATAGTCTGGTTGGTGTAGTATTTATTTGTTATGTAAGTCTGTGCATGTACAATATAGGCTACGTTTGCAAAATTTTCAACAGTACATGGTGGCAGAAAGATATTAAAATTATAAAGGAAATGGATATGTGCGGAAACTCTATAGAGTTAGTCCTGATCAACATCTCACTGAGAATGCTATGAGATGAGACGCACTATTTCTAGTAGTTTGTGGCTGTGCTGCAGATTACGATATACTAAAAATAGAAAGCTCATCATCCGCTTAGCCGTCAGCGTAGGTGTTTGTGTGCTGTTAGTTGCTCAAACAACCTGTTTCTCAATCAACATGATGGGAGATACGCAGTCACGAACTTTACAAAATTTACAGCCAAGGAAAACGTCGATAGAAGATGATTATCGCGTTTCCTCAAACGTTTTGGGACTGGGAGTAAACGGAAAAGTTTTGGAGTGTTTCTCTAGAAAAACCGGTGCCAAATGCGCGTTGAAGGTACGTATCGAGGAAATACAACCTTTTATTTTTCCTAATACATGATTATGTAACATGTAATTGCATTTATTTAATGAAGTTGAAGAAAATGGCTTGATTCAAACACTCATCTGTTTGGTTTACTCAAGAACCTCACATTTACCTAGCATAGCTATGCATATAGGCATAGCTTTCGTGTTTTTTTTGGGGGGGCGGGATTTAGCCTAGGAAGTGATCACGGTCACTCTTACCCGGGGACACGACTCACATTTTGACATGTGTCTTGAAAACTCGTTGCCGTAAATTGTATTAGCGTATTTATAACAAGAAAAAGTCCGCAGTGTAGCAGCCATTTAGCCCAGACAGATAGATGTAACGAGAACTGCCGTGGAGAACACATAATGTGTTGTATTCATGCTCAACTGAAAAACTAGGCCAGGGTTCTGTCAATGGGGTGCTGTATAATTAACAGTGTATACCATGTATGGCCAAATTCCTTGTCTGGCAGTTTGGTAAAACAGTTTAACCACAGCCCTGGCCCATGGGCAACTACGAGCCACTGCGTCCCCCAGCAACGCACAAGTTGCTACCAGTCCGTATTCATTAATATCTACCCCTTCCTCTATCTGCATTACACCCAGCTCTCTTGATCAAGTCAGTAACTACTCATTAGCAAATACAATGTGATGCTTTTGAGAAAGCATTACAGAAGAGCCATGTTCCCATAACAACATTTAGGGCCCCTACATCAAAGTGGAAAAGTTCAAATCTATTCACAATTGATTTAGCCTACTCTTGAGTGCCGAATAAACGTATAGGGTGACAAATCGGTCAAATTTAATAATAGTATAGTGCCGAATAACAGTATAGGGAGCAAATTGTTCAAAACAAATAATAGTACAGTGCAAAAAATCACTAGAATATTTGTCTTTTTAGCGTCGAAGCCAATGTGTCCCTAGAAAACTATGCGGATCGCCCGTATTTTGAATTTTTTCTGCCGAATATGTATAAACTTTGTGCGTATTCGTGTCACCGCAGATATAGTAACCGCATTTTATATCTGTGAAAACCCGGGGAATTTTCCATTTTTAAATGGACATTAAAGTTTTATTGAACTGAATATGCAAGCCCATTTCAAGGGAACCGCCACCAGCCGGTTACGACCGGTCTGAGGCACTGCGCACGACGGCCATTTATGGTCGGTTTACGTGATGGAAGAGGCGTTTAAACTAATAATATACCATGTCGTGCTCCCAAGAACTAAGGATTCTGACGGATTCATCTAATCATGGAATTCTAATGGTCTAATCAAGGATCCTCAGAAGCACGGGATCCCGTTAAATTCACGACTTGTTAGAAAGGATGAAAGCCATCTTTAAGTAATTAATTGTCTGATGACTTAGCAAAAGCTGCATACAAAAGTTGCAAAAACGAGCTAGCATGTTGCAGTGGATACTAGTTAGGTTTGATTATTGTAAAAAATTATTTGAAAAGAGACTAGCGAAAAAATTTAATCGAGAAGGAGGAGGCACCTTTAAAGGGCATAGTATGGGTGACTTATACCAAGAAGATGTGATGAAGAGATTGTACATAGTAAATTGTGTATTGTAGTCTGATTGTGTGACCTTGGCACTCATTTAACAGTGGCAGCTCTGTGGTCGTGGTTGGGGAACAGTTATTTTGACAAGTATATGAATTGTTTTGTCAGATGATGAATATAATATCATAGTTTTTTTACTGGCAGCTGTAGAACACTTGCTTGAACATAGAAGGGGCTTCAAGATGTGCAACTATTTCTAATACTCCTGTAGGGAGCGGTGGTCTAATGGTTACAGCACCCGCCTGTCGATCGAGAGGACGGTGGTTTGATTCCGTCGTTTTGAAGCTTGGGCAATTTCATTTACCCCACTTTGTCCGTGTCTTTCGGAAGAGACACTAAAAGTCGTTGGTCTAAACTCCTGCGTTGGCTCAAGACTGGGCTGTTTGGGGTATAACTACTTGAGACTTGAGAAACACTGCTCCATGTAAGCATATCCAGCTGAGTTGGCATGTTTTGACACAGATGCACACAGCGGGCATGGCCTTACGCTGACTTAAGACACTCCTTGTAAATAACTGTTGACACAGCAATATACTGACCCATCTGTTTATTGAATCAAACGTATACAGCTCAGCCACATACACATCAGTGCTCAGCTGCAGTGTAGTCATGTTATAGTCCATTAAGATTATAACCACCGTTTCGTCACAGATTATAGTTGAAATAATATATAATATTCCAGATTAATAACATTTTGAGTTTTTCATTTATTTGGTTATGTTACAAGGTTTTTAAAATATTTTTGTAAATGTGAAAAAAATGGCCACAAAATGTCAAATTTTATTGTTTTGAGAAAATCTGCTGTACATATACATATAAGTATGACAGTTTCACTGATAACTTTAAGGAAAATTTTGGTTAACATAAACGAATTACATCTGCTACACCACTGTGAATGGGTTAGCAAAAGTTGAATGACAGCCTAGCATGGCATTGTAGTTTTGACACAAACCCTTCACCAATCGTAATTAAAATTTGTGTAAAGTTGCCTACATGTAAGACGTGTTCATATGCCAAATTTCAGCATCGTAATCATGTGGTAGTTTTTATAAAATATTGAATTGGGTAAAGTTTCCTGGTTGTTTGTGATAACAGAAATGTGACATTTTTCACTGGCATTTTACATTATTGTTGACAAAACATAATGGCATTTCTAACATTGACATGTCCCCTTATTTTTGCCACCACATAGACCTGAACTTGCATTTGTAACTTGTTGTCTTCTATCAAGATTGGATTACACCATCCTAGTACGAGGCACATGGTCAGTTGTTTACAAGTACACAAGATCAATTGATTGGCCCGTTATCTGGCAGAGTCATGAGCATGGTCACCAGGTCACAGCTACTGGCAGTTATTTAAGATCAAGTTAATTTAGGTAGGCAACTTATTGCAATGTACTCGAATCACGGTAACCAGATGATGTGTTCTGCATTCACGGGCGAACAAATTTATGCTGGTTCAAAGTTCCAAGAGCTCGCATGATTGAAGCAAACACAGTCATTACTATGGAAACCTTGTCAGCATTTCCAAGAAGTCGGGGGATTTCCCAAAGGACTTGTTTTTTAAAAGATGGATTGGCGAAATTCGTTTTTAGTTTGTTATTAGTGCCGGGTGATTATTTGTGATGTTGATGTTCAGTTTATATGGGCATGGACCACCATCACTTTTCCCATAGAAGACCATTATAATGTTCTTGCACCTACAGTGAAAATTTATCTTACTGTATTTTGTTAATTTCACAGCACATGACAGACCCATTAAGACACCTGATGCGTGAAATTCGTGTAAATGACGCACCTCCTTTTCGCACAAATTGCTTGCACGTGACACCTCTGCATTTCTGCCATGAAATTTCCTGGTTTCCAATATATGAGTACATCCTGCCTAATGGCCACTGTGTCCTTAGACTCCTTACGCAACAGTTATACCAACTGACAAATGGCATCTTTTCAAAGCTCAGATGCTACTGTGCACAAAAAACATCATTTAAACTTGCTCATTCGCACAATTTCTGCTCTCACTAATACACCCAAACTGCACAATTAATTTTTTCTTAGAGACTATGTAATGGTGGATGCATTCTGATTGTGATCCGTGCCCATATTTCCTAGCATGTCCGGGGGGGGGTCAACTGACATGTTAGTCGCCTCAGCTACCTTTTTGTTTAGATGATACATTGCTTGTTACTACTGCAATAACTATTAATTTAACTTTCTGGTCATGGCTTGAAATTGCCCTACATTTTACATCACAAATATTACCTATGTGCTGACATGCTCATGTGAACTACTATAGAAATTAACCTTCTTGTCAGTTGTCATACATTTGTAGACCTGCATCAGTCATTCTTAAGTACGTATTTATTAATCTCTTATCCCCTCGCATATACAGTTATTTTTACAATGAAATGTATTAGATTATGTTCTGTAGATGCAGTTAGACCCAGCAAGAAACTATAATATATTAAAAATGTTGTTATTATATGACACAACATTTCTTTGAGGTCTCATTGCCCAAATCCAATCCTTAGCCGATTTAGCCTATCATGAATATGATTCGTTGATGTCCTATTAAGTAGTATGTGAATAGTTGAGTAATATCCGCAGTCATATTAATAAAAAAGGGCATATTTTTGTTCAAATCATTGAAAGAATTGAAGCACTTTATGGGGTCAAGGCTGATCATGGGGGTGACGTCCATCCTTTTAGCAAGATTGCCATCACAAACAACAAGTTCCAGATGGCAAGTGGACAAGGAAACCATTGACTTATCGAGAGTCCAACAATTTTCTCATCTATGTGTAGCCTGCCCTTATCAAATATCTGTCAATTCTATTTTTAAACATATTCACACTACTAGCATTAACACAATCATTTGGCAGTTTGTTCCATTAATTTATCACCCTCTGTGAGAAAGAGTACTTTCTCATGTCCAACCTACACTGCTCCTTAACTAATGCTGCTTTGTGTCCTCTGGTTCTACTGCCTTCTTTAAGTTTGAAGAACATATTCCTATCAACATCCTCATAACCGTTCACTATTTTAAACACTTCTATTTGGTCTCCTCTTAGTGTCCTGGTCTCTAGTGTTGTCAAACCACATTGTAATAAGCGACTTTCGTAACTAAGGTCTCTCAATTCTGGAATAATTTTACTTGCTCTTGTTCTTTCTAGCTTGTCTATGTCCTTTTAACGATACGGTCTCCATGCTTGAATACAATATTCCAAATGTGGTCTAACTATTGCTTTGTACAGGGGTACAATTAGCTGTTTCCTTAAAATAATAGATCTCTTAATTAGCCCTAGAATTTGATTTCCTTTCAAAGCAGCTATCCCACATTGTTCTGAAACTTTCATGTCAGCACTAAATGTTACTCCTAAGTACTTTTCTTGTGTGGTTCTACTTATTACAGCATCTCCCATTTTATATTCTTCGTCCATGTTTCCATGTCCTATGTGTACACATTTACACTTCCCAAAATTGAATAACATTTGCCATTTTTCTGACCATTTAACGAATTTATCTAGACAAATCTCGCCGATCACATGAAATTTCACCATGGGCAAAATTTGTGAGTTTTCAATGTTTCCATTTTCACTTCAATAAATTCTGGATCAAGAATTAAATAATTTAATGTTTGTCTGACGATTTCACAAAAAAACTACATGCAAAAGTTGCACAAACGAGCTAGCATGTCGTAGTGGATACTAGGTAGGTTTGAATTTTTGCAAAATTAATTTGAAATAAAACTGGCAAAACAATTGAGTTGGCACCTTTAAGCTTGGCGCTGAATTTGTATACCTGGGGGTGTCATGGTTTTGACTTTTGAGTATCTGGAAATGAGATAGTAATTGGAATAAACAATGTGTTGAACAGTTCCGGGAGCATAAGTTTTATGTAGGTTCGTTGTATTGTTTGTGCTTACCACACAGCATTCCAGATGAGTAGTTCTGAGAACCTTTCTAGTGGTGTGTGCGCGAGTGGCACTGTTTGTGCACTGGTTGCCTGGCACTGAAGTGGATACATCAACCATTCAGTGCCAGATATATTTACTACACTGTGCTACGTGCCTACGTATTTATTAATAGAAATGTATTATTAGGAATGATGTCAACAAAGTACTATTGCTTTAGTGAAATGACACTTCGTCATACTTGTGACTGGTTTTATTTCCAAAGTTAAGGGTTAAGAAATAATTTTGGTTGTCTTTCAGTACTTAATCAGTGTCTGAAATTATCAAATAATGAACTGGCCTACTAAACGAACTAAATGTATAATTTATAAACATACCTAATAAAGTTTTTCTACATGAAGCTAAAGCAGACGCTGCTTTAAATAAGAATAAATAAAAAATTTATAAATATAAACCATAGCAAATATTGTCATTCATTTCTTATAACTAGCACACCAATAAAATAAAGTAATGAGTTTAATAAACATTTCATTATGAATTATATTAGCAAAATTTACAATTGTTGACAGTAACATGTTTGATGCTGATGTTTTGTGCGCGCTGGGGCTGGGAAAACAGTCATTGGTGCTGTTCTTGATTCACTCCAAATAGAAACCTGCAAGGTTCACTTTCAAAGTCAAATATCACATTTATCAGGATGTCTTGGCACATTATATTGTCAATCAGATTGTCTGCCTCAGTATTACCAGCATGAAGTAAATTGGCAAAATATCCTTAAAAAATGGTCTAACTATGATTCCCGCAACTTCGTCCGTCATCTTTGCTTGGGTGTTTCCCCGGTATTCTCCAAGATACTGAGTTATTACATATGTATCATCCAATAGGCATCCATGTTATAAATGCCATGGGTTTCCCTGGCATGTGCGGTCTTCGCCTTTGTCTTGACAGTGACCTGTCGCTGGCAAGGAAGAAGTAGCTTGTCACAATTGTATTTTATATTAAATTGGCGTCTAGATTAGTAAGTACTGTAGTGTGCATCACTAATACAGTCCGACCCAGCTGTGGTCGCTGGGATGGAGCCGATAACTTGCACATTTTGATTTGGCGACCACCGATAAAAACTGCTTAGTGTTTGTAACTTCTATTTTTCATGTCTGGTTTAGATTAAGCCAATAAGACTTGAGTTTCTAGTCACATCAATGTATGCTGTCAATGCAGTTTTCCCAAATAACTATTAATTACTCCCTTGTGAAATGACAGCAGGTATTTTGGGGGGGATTATAGGGAGGGTTATTCAGTGAATTATTTTTAGTAGCTATGTACAACCAATCCAGCTCAGAGTGTACTTAGTTATAGTTATCTGTCTTATAACCTATTACGTTTTTAAGAATACACTTGTCAGATTCAAGTAACACATTTTCAACTGTGTACACTAAGTAATGTTACTAACAAATGCATGCAGGCATGCATGCACACACACATATTTCACTCCTGTTGCCCTAACACAAGATAAAACGTTTCTTTAACACTACAGGAATTGTGCTAATAGTAGGCAGGACATGGGGGGGCCATGTGGCAGTACATGTGTAGGGGGCATGTGGGAGTATGTGTAGGGGGCTATGGGCCATGTGGCAGTACATGTGCAGGGGGCTACGGGCCATGTGGCAGTACATGTGCAGGGGGCTATGGGCCATGTGGCAGTACATGTGTAGGGGGCTAGGGGCCATGTGTAGTGCATGTGTAGGGGGCTAGGGGCCATGTGGCAGTACATGTGTACTATCTTAGAAACTGGATCATAATCAATTTGTGTAGCACTAATTGATTGCAGAGCTTCATGACACAAGAACCTTACAATTACAAGACTGAATGAACCTAAGGTAGAAAGCCTCTGTAAATATTCAATTCGGTTTAGCATGATTTGTATGTCAGTGAGTAATCATTTGTCTTGTTTGTTTATCCCCTTTCTGAAATGCTAGTTGCCATGGTGACTGGAGAGGATACCGTGTAAACAAGTCTGATAGGGTTTATGTTAAATTGAGAATTTCAGAGTTCATGCTGTGCCCGTGAATGCTATTTATATTAGTTTCCATGATTCACGCGTATTAGATTCTACAAGATTTAACACAATTGTACAAGACTTTTGTTAACAAGATTGCCATTCAAAACAACAAGCTCCATATGGCAAGTGGAGAAGGAAGCCATTGGCTTATTGAAAAGCCATACACTTTTCATCTATGTAGTCTGTCCTAATCAGATACCTGTCAATTTTGTTTTAAAATATATTATATACAAGTTGCTGGCATTTACACAATCAGTAGTCTAGAAGAACTATTGTTCCATTCATTTATCATCCATCATCACCAAATGTTTAGGTATTTTGACTGATCACAAGTTAACGTGGAAACATCACATTTCCTTAGTGAAATGTAAACTTTCAAAGTGTTGTGCAGTTATGTACAGAGCCTGCATCCTGATATACAGATGTGGCTTGAGTGTATTATATCACTCACTCTTTTTGGCTTATTTTGTGCACTTTGCTGAAGTATGGGGCAACACTTATGCTACAAATAAAAACGGTAGTAAGGTTACTTTGTGGTGCTAAGAAGTTGGATATTTTATAATCTTCGCATTCTTAAAGTATCAGATATTGTGGAGTTTAAGCTCTTAACACCTCAAAGTAACCTTACTACTTTTTTTCTGTAACAAGACTAAACACTCAATATTTGCAGCATAAGTGTTTATTATACTTCAGCACAGTACACAAAATATGGCACAAAGAGTGAGTGGTGTAATACACTCAAGCCACATCTGTCAATCATGATGCTGGCTCTATAGTTCTACTAGACTAAATACATTAGTTCTACTAGATTACTATTTGTGTAAATGCCAGCACCTTGTATATAATATATTTAAAAACAAAATTGATAGGTATCTCAAGTACCAGATGTTGTGGAGTTAAGAATTGGTATTATTATGTTTAAGGCATATCACAGTCTATTGCCAATGAATGTACAACAGTTTTTCAGTCAGCACGAACCGATTTATGCAACCCGACAAAATTACGCATTTACTCAAAAGTTTGCAGGTACTAATATGAAAAGTATGAGTTCATCAATTAAAGGAGTACAACTCTGGAATTCATTTTCTTGATAGTTAAAAAAAAATTTGTTGGAATGTTCATCTTTAAAAAAAATCATAAAGCTAAAATTTTGAATAGTTATGTATCTGATATGTAACTATTTGTGGTGAAAAAATGACTGGGGTTAGGGTTATAAAATAATACTTTTGATCTCAATTTCTTGAGGTGGTTTTCGTTAAATTGACTGCATATTGAAATTGGTTTGGGATGTAATTAAAGTTACTACATCACGTTCGGCCTGCCATAAATGGATGTATCATGTTTTGAAAACGAAACAATCTGTCACGTACAATTGTATACTGTATTTTATTCAGTACTGTGTATTTTTATTTGTAATAAGGCAAGTAACATAAATATTACACTTCTTGCCCTTTTTTTTGACAATTTTATAGTTATGAAATATTGTTCTATTATTGTTGTTGAAAAATAAAGATTCATTCATCCTATGGAAGAGTGAATACTGCAATATTATTAATTAGACCTAACCTAGGGTTTTTACTGGCAAAAGCTGTTTTCCAGAACGGTTGGTAAAATGTTTTGTACCGGTAAAAAAATTGGCAGAAACTCAGTAAACTTGTGAAGATGCTCCGAGCACATGTCTCCATAGCTGTGTTTCTGTTGTCAGGTGTTGCGTGATGTCCCAAAGGCGAGACGAGAGGTGACGCACCACTGGAGGGCATCACCGTGTCTCAACATCGTCAGAATACTAGAAGTCTATGAGAATGTCTACAACGGCCACAAGTGTCTGCTTGTCGTCATGGAATGGTAAGCATCTAGTTGTTTAGTTATGCTTATAAAGGTTTTTTTAAATTGTCAGTATTTTTTCATTGAGTACTATAAAAATGTTGATTTTTTTGGGTTGGTCTTCACGATCATGTTCTAGGCCATGTCAGAAAAAAGCGGGGTGATCATTTACTTTCTGACCTAACCATAAAAATGGCCACATAGAGCTGCCAAACTTCATATATATGTGACTCGCTCCAACGAAATCAAGTATGATGTATAAGTCAGAAATACAGAGTCTGGCTATTCCACTTCAAAGTGTGTGAAGGGGCGAATTTGGCTGCGATTACAGATTTTCAGGTTTTGATGTTTTTAATTAGCCTAACTATCCTAGATTGCTGTCGTGCTATTATGAGGTCATAAAATGATTGATAACTTTGAAAAGATATGATGTTTCGTAGAGCTATGAATATCTTAATGAACAAAGACGAAGGAAACTTCAGATGCATTGTATCCACTGCACATCGTGTCCACCCCTGTCATGTTGGCATCATTGGAAAGCTGACCTTTTATGGGATGCACTATGTTACAATATGACCAGTCGGAGAGGTTTATAACGGAGACAAAACATAAACAAAGCCAAACTATTCACTGAATAATAGTGATGACGTAATAACGTGAGACGAATCGCAAAGGCTGATTGGCTCAGACAGCATATCCAGTTGCATTGAACATTGGAATACGACCGCTACCCCCACTCGAAATCATGTTTGTTTTAGTTTGAGTTCAACTACTTCTGTGACTGTTATATAATAAATCTACGTTTATTAATCGATTATTTAGTTGCCGTTGACTGGGAAATGAGTCGAGTTAGATGGCTCAGATAGCGACAGTGAAATGAGCGTCATTTATGAGGGCAAAAGTGACAAGAAACACCACGATTGAGCGACAGTTGACACTGACAGCTCATTTGGTGACTAGTGTAGAACAACTGAAAAGTTGTGCCAACTGTTTAACACCAGATAGCGACACTTTTCAGTTGTTCTACACTAGACAAATTACAATGATTATGGATCCTGCTGGAAAAAACAGGTGTATGCTAATTAGAGCACATACGCTTACTAGGTCGAATACGGTATGTCCTTTTGTGCACACTTTCACAAAGCTGTGATGTTGTCATAGCATCACAGCCTATCTGTTTCCCATCCTACAAAGTTTGTTTCTGATAAATCTGCCAAGCATCTCAAACTCCCAGCCTGCAACTGCAAGGCAAACCCTCTCCTTCATGTATTTATGTGGCAGACAAAGTAACATTTGTCCATTGATTACATCCTATTCTCCTGCCTTTCCAACGGACTAGTTTTGAGAGCCGACTACTGTAATTACTTTCATCTGTCTCTCCTGCTACTATCCTTGGTTTGAAGTATTTAAAATGTTCTTTTGCATCTGGTGGTTATGACTTGTTTCTAGATAAACCCTCAACGCCTCCACGCTACATATGGAATTGATAACTTGCATGTGTGCAGATTAATCATAGCTGGAAAACATATGAGTGAATCTATTTATTTTGACGACAGACAAACAAAACCGAAAAATTTACATATAAATTGTTGAAAAACAGCAAGGAGAAGTAATATAACCGTAACTTATGATTATCCCTGCCACACTATGTTATCATTGGCACTAGTAGTTAGTATACTGTTGACTACTGGGAGGTAAACGATGCCATACAAGGCCTGTCAGGGGGTAAATATTTAACCTATTATGGACCTTTTGTTATTTCTACTAGATTCTAACTCCATGAGTACCCTGCATTGATGGATACTAGTGCTATATAAGGTGTTATTGTAATTATGTACACACACACATATATATACATATATATATATATATATATATATATATATATATATATATATATATATATATATATATATATATATATATATATATATATATATATATATATATATATGCATATACATATATATATATATATATATATATATATATATATATATATATATATATATATATATATATATATATATATATATATATATATATATATATACTTGATCTAGAAGATTAGTGTTGTGAACAGACATGACAATATTTTATGACCCTGTGCACATGTCACATTTATAAGGCTAAGATCCCATAGAAGCCTTGGTGGCTGCCACAGGTCATTATTGTAGCATAGGCCAGAGTCAGCCTAGGGGACAGTTGGACAGATTGAGGTCAGTCCGTCCGACTGAGATATTTCAATGTATTGATTTCTGACGTGTTCCGAATAAAGCACCTTTTCGTTTTCTCATTGTGGTTTGCCTTGTGTTGGCCAGCTTTCATTAGGCTGACTGGGCACCTGATACAGATCTCCACCGTTCATGCTATTGGAAATGTGTCTGACTCTAAGCAGCTTATTGTATAGAGTTGTGACTTTAAACATAATGATACGTTTCTGTGTGCTGAATTGGTATCAATTTGTGTACACAAACCTATGTATTATGTATATTACATGTTACTATCGTTAGTTACAACAGCCCATGATTTACTTCACTGCTGTAAGACATAAGGCTAACTTCAAACATTTGTTCTGCCTAAATTTTTTACTGCAGTGCGCACACCGCACTTTGATTCACTGCCCGTAATCACTCAAACAAAACACTGCATAACTAGGTAGTCTTTGCTAATTGGTTAACCTATAAATCTTTCGGTATAAGAAAATAGCCTAGACATTTTGCACATCTATTGTCTGCTGGTTGGCAATGTAATGGATTGATAGTTTACACTCTTACAACCACAGGGGCTAGTCAGCGCCTGATATTGGTTTAAAATTATCCCCCATTGCTAGAGGGGGCTAGTCAGCACCTGATTTTGGTTGTTTAAAATTATCTCCCATAGCTAGAGGGGGCTAGTCAGCACCTGATGTTGGTTGTTTAAAATTATCTCCCATTGCTAGAGGGGGCTAGTCAGCACCTGATGTTGGTTGTTTAAAATTATCTCCCATAGCTAGATGGGGTTAGTCACTAGAGTAGTCAGCACCTTGTATTGGAAGGTGTCTCCCTATGGCTAAAGGTGACTCAACAGTTCTTGCCTCATTTGAACCCTGTCCATGACTCATGGTCCAGCAACAGAACACTGTGTCGCTACAAGAGCCAGCAGTCTCTTCAACCATGATTGTGTTGTTGGATGGATTGTCATGGGTGTGATGATGGTCTTATGTCACATGGGAGTTGGCTGTGTACACCTCAGTCAGTGCTCCCCAGATGCCTGCTACCCAACACATGTCACCCCTGGACCATTTCGCTCTGGTAATATTGTTTCTTGGAAGTGCTATTGATTTTTATTTCTCGCTTGAGAATGCCTAGATGCAGTTGGAAGGTGGTGATAATGCAGAGGTGCCAACTGTTACGATTTGAGCATAATAATTACAATATTTAGCCACACATTACGCCATTATGCCTAACCGTCCCTCGATTACGCTCATAGCTGGTTATGGGCTGTATTTTAAAAATTAAATAATTAAAATGCAATGATCCCCTCTTGTCAATCGTAACCTGCCATTGGTCAGTATTGTTCCGGCAGACCTTTTGCACCATCCGAATAGCGCAGGTGCCTTTGCTCATTGCCAGGTGGCGGACTAAAATATAGCACAAACACAGCGTATGTAGTAGGTGTTGCAAGGATTAAATGCGCTGCGAATACTACTGCCGAGTAGTGGAAGAACTGTCGCTGTGGCGTTACCATGCATGCATACCTTGACAATTTAATGTTCTATCTTTTCGACTTGTTCGTTCTCATCATCGCTGGATTATCGGGTTTGGATGGTGTTTTTAATGTAGTTAGTTTTACCGTTATCGTCGTAGCAGAAGTATGGTGGCATGCCCGAACATGATACCACGAAAGAAATTAAAGGATAATCCCAGTAAAACAGAAATACAAAGTGGAATATTCACATAAATGGCCAGTTCTTCAAAAGTCAAAAGATAAGTGGCAATAAAGTTTATTGAGAAACGTGTCCAGTCGATATTAACATTGGACTCAGTCAGTGGATTGTATGACTCAAAAACATGTTGAATCAGGGCGGCACGTACAGGCCACTGGCAAAGCATGTTCTCGGATCAACACTTTCTTTTTAAAAGATACCAAATTTGTCACAATTAACAGGCCAATCAAAATGTTCTTAAACACGCCCTGCCACATGTTTGCCAGATGGCTGGCATAAGACGACAACGTGTTACAAATACAGATTCAAGGGCCATTCTGGCGGCAAATTACAGGGACATGTCAATATTATAAATGACCATTATGTTTTGTCAACAATGCGTAAAACGCCAGTGAAAAACGTCAGATTTCAAGCGTGATACACGTATCTATTGACATTTTTATTCACTAACAACCAATATTTACGTCTAGAAAAACTACAACACTTACTAAGTTGCAATTTCGCAGATGGATAAGTGTAGGCAAAATTGCACAAATTTGAATTATGATTGGTGAAGGGGTTGTGTCAAAAATACACTGCCAGTTTAGACTGTCATTCAACTTTTTGTGAACTTATTCATGGTGGCGTAGCACACATAATTCATATATGTTTAACAGAATTTTCCGTAAGTTATCAGTGATGCTCTTACTTATATGTATGTTTTTTTTAATCTTGTAACAACCAAATACATGAAAAACTCAAGATTTTATTAATCTGGAATATTATATAGTATTTCAACTACAATCTGTGAAGAAATGGTTAATTTATCTTAAAAAAATTCCAGTGAAACTACTAAATTCAAGACAAGCATATAGTAACCGCCCCAGCTACCTTAAAACTAAAGTCAGGCAATTCCATCCTGAGAACAAAGTTATGATTTGCTTTTAATAACAACTGTACACTTTGATCTATGTCTTCTCACCGACCCACAGTATTGTTTCCATCAAATTCTACGATTTTGTTGTTGAGAAAATGGAACATGGAAGAAGCTCCAAATGTTTAGTATTGTAGGTCCTTTTTCCCTGGTCAACTTTTCAGGATGCAACAAATCCTTGAAAGTTAGTACCATATCAAAATCACTGACACTTTATTTGTATGCCATGAACCTGGAATTCAAATAATGACTTGTCCCCAGATGTAGTTGTAGATCAGCGAGTTGGACGCCACTTCCTGGTTGTAAGAATGCAGCGCTCTATGAGAACCTGACACAGCTGCTAGAAACCTGCTGCTACGTCAGTCTACAAAGTGTAAGCTACGGCTATGCTGGTTGATGAATCCTTTCTGATAGTTGTTAGACTTTTTTGCTCACCTACAGTGCTATGAAGTCTATGTCAGAAGTAGACAGCATTATGTCAGTGAGCACCTGTTTGTTGCTTGGTTGCTAAAAGTCATTGGTTTATTGAGGCCAACCTTTTTCAGTATATGTGTCCTGCCCATGTCATATATCTGCCAGTTTTGTTTTTAGATGTATTCACAAGTAGCTTGCTGTACTGTAGTACATGAAAGATGTGGTTATCACCATCACTGTCAAGCTACTCATGTCAAATCGCTACAGCTTCTTTGATGTGTCTACAGCTGCTGGATTCTACTGTGACTTGCCTACATCTGAGCACAAATAAAAGGCTTATAAATGTAGTTGCTACTGCTGCCACGGTTCCCGTTTTCATTGGTCTGTGTCGTTGTTAGTTCTTGATAACTAGTTATTGATGGTACAGATCTGCCACAGTTCCAGTGTGGAACAATGAGAGTTGTCTACTCTTGAAAGATCAGAGAGTGGAAAACTCATGAAGTTGTTAAATGCATCAAAAGAGAGCTAACGTAGGTCAGTTACAAACAACTACATTACTGAGTAAGTTTTATTTCAAGATGAGAATCTGCAGAATTTGAAACGGCCTCATGGAACTATAGTTACCCACACTGCCAAGTGTGTCTAGGTCTTGAAGGGTGTCGAACCGAGTCCCATAGAGATCTATGATTTCAGTTCCAGGCTTAAAACCATGACAGTAGAAGTAGTTGCACACTTTCTAACCACCCTGTTGTATAGAGACTGATGCTGACTGAGTTGATAAGCGCCTCTGATGCTGGGACTAAGCCAGCTTGTTCCTGCAGCCTCGCGTCAGTTTGAATCAAAGCACAGACCACAGCTGTGATTACTTGTTGTGTTCTGTCCATGTTAACTCTCTCTTCCCCAGTCTCGGGTCGAGCCCTGGGTCACACACAGTACCTCCTTCTCATGTGATGCCTGCACCATAGCCAGGGATAGATAATTATTTTATTTCTGAGTTCATCTGAATGATTTATACATGGTGAACGTTTTCATAGATTTTTTTCATCTGGACATTTTTATATGAACAGGGAAAAAGGCACGTTTGCAGACTGGCATTTACGCTGTGCCGCAATTGACATTTCTATGGGAAGGCTTGCAGCAAATGCACGTATCAGTGTGGAAGGATGCCAAGAATATGAACACAGAATCCAGTTTGTTTAGGAAACAAATGGATGGGAGCATCTTCCTCATTGATTCTTTCGAAAACAAAATTGTAGGATTTAATAAAACCGCATCTGCAGATCAGTGACAAGACACACAATCACAACATCAAGTGTACAGTGTTTATTAAAATCTAATCGTAATTTTACGCATGGTGTGGAAGTGTATTTTGAAACAGTCCCTATGTGGGTTACCCCTGTGTGTATTACCCTCTGTGTGGGTTACCCCCTGGGCCCCTGCATGGTTTACCCCCTGTATGGGTTACCCCCTGTGTGTTGACTGTAAAGTAATTGTTCACCCGGATCTGGTATGTTGTCTGTTGTAGTATGGATGGAGGTGAACTATTCACCCGGATCTGGTATGTTGTCTGTTGTAGTATGGATGGAGGTGAACTATTCACACGGATCTGGTATGTTGTCTGTTGTAGTATGGATGGAGGTGAACTATTCACACGGATCTGGTATGTTGTCTGTTGTAGTATGGATGGAGGTGAACTATTCACACGGATCTGGTATGTTGTCTGTTGTAGTATGGATGGAGGTGAACTATTCACACGGATCCAGGAGCGAGCGGACTCAGCCTTCACCGAGAGAGGTGAGTGACGAGTGATCAGTTTTGTTATTGTCATGTTGGTGTGCACAGATAGAAAACCACAGGGTCTCAGTTCTATTAGAAACTCCTCTAGAATGTTAGCCGTATCACGTGAAGAAGGGACATGTGATTACATGATACTAGTAGAGGTGTTGGGGATGAAAGTGGCCCACTGTGTGCAAAAACTGTACATTCATGAACAGTTGAGGTATGAGTACTTTAAAGTACAGGGTCTGATTGTCGTTATCATAAAGTCATGTTATATAGTATAAACCATATTTAGTCTAGCATCATGTTATATAGTATAAGCTATATCTAGTCTAACATCATGTTATATAGTATAAGCTATATCTAGTCTAACATGCTATATAGTATAAACTATATCTAGTCTAACATCATGCTATATAGTATAAACTATATCTAGTCTAATATCTTGTTATATAGTATAAAATATATCTAGTCTAAAATTTTCACTGCCCACGTGTTTTAATGAACCACAATTGCTAAATATAATTTATAATCTCTTTAGGAACAAGTTTCATACAAAATTACAGTGGGCCCATGATAACAGATGATGCATATATGTGTGTAGGACAATGACTTAGCTTTATTTTAAGACCAATATCAGTATTTTAGCACCATCAGAGCCAAAGTTATGTCTGCGTACATGTTAAGAAGTCATGCAGTTGTTTTTGTAATTAATATGCAGTAACATTCACTCACAAATCTGAAATGTGGCATAGCTAAATTTCATAATCTTATTACAGTCGGAGGAGATCAGGAACATTTTGGACTTTTGTTGGTTGATTTTATGTGGAGTGAGTGACTCCTGCTCCAGAAATGTGTGGGATGTGTATTTAGATATACTTTTACACGCTTAATCTGTCAGTGAATCGCACATTGTGATAAAGAGCAAATCGGAGCATATGATATAAATAGTTTGTGCTTGGCACCGCGGCGCATCCATTAGGAGCACAATTCAGTCATTGGCATTTGACTAGAAGGAAGTGCCATGCACATCAATTGTGTTTTATCAGATAGATATGTAAATTAGGATGTACGGTTTTTTCTGTTTCTGTTCATTGATAATGTGGTCTGACTTAAGGTGGCATTGCAAGGTCATTGCTTAACTGTGAGTGTGTTACTAACAGCTCGTACATTTCCAGCTTAAGCAAGTGTCAATGAAACATTTCTATCCTCATTTAACGTTATAAGGTTATTATGTATAAAAACAACCAAAAAGGTCAAGATTTTGATGACATTTAGCACACATGTTGGGTCCAATGGGAAAGTTATAGCACATTAAGGCCTAACAGTGAAATAGTTTTAGAGATATGAGTAGAGGAAGCTAATGTCTACTTATCACGTGTAACCAAATTTGTTCATACAACACAAGGTCATGGGAAAATATTTTCCTCAAAAAATAACCATTACGTAGTCCAAAACAAATTAATATTCATGTACAGTAAGCCCAATCCATAAAACAAACTGACCACAGTCCACAGTGGGAGTTACTGTCCACACAAGTTTATTGTAGGGGTAAGGAATCTCCTAATGGCTTATGCCTTGTTACAACACAAGCCCATCAGACATGAGCTCTACTTAAAAGAGCTCATTGAGTGTCAGTGTATGTGCTGTCTAAGTTCTGGTAGTCAAGCTGAATCATTACCTGCCTAGTTACATACATTGTTAGGTTAATTACCAGATAGTTTATGTTTCTCTGACAGGGCGTATGTCCAGGAGGAGTAGCTCAGTATTCCTGGTATGCTATTTGTATTAGTGTATCGCGTTACACAGTTTGACAAGTACATTGCACAACACAGCTGATTTAGGTAATAAATCTGCACAGTTCTCTTTCAAAAGTACACTCCTTATGTCACATGACGGTTGAGTTGTACTTGAATCACTCTCAACACAAGTACCGGGTAGGCAGCGGTGCATTTTATTGGTGACTTAAAAACTTACTATGGAGTTAAAATAAAATTTCTAATTAAGAATTTGAACTATTTTGAATGAGCATTTGTTGTATATTTACAGCGTTGTTTTAGCTGCACATTCTGTCATGATGTATTGTTGTTAGGAAGTTTGCAGCAATGGTAATTTGATGAATATGTACTATGATGGTTTTGCACCTACCGGTGGGTCCCTTTTTTCATTGTGTCAACCCAGTTTTTTCCACTGGTGAACCCGTGTTTCTGTTAAACATACAATAAAGACCACGTGTAACTGGATTTGGTTAACTTAGATGATTTTGTGAAAGTGCAGGTCATAACATGGTGTAGTGTTTCACACAAGTAAACAACCGTGCATTTTATCAGTGACTAAGATAACTCATTTTGGAACAAGGGCTTTCTTGGTTGCTGCACCAACTCCTTCATTGATTCTGTTAGTGATAGGCCTACAGGAAACACTGTACAATGTGGCCTTCATCTGGAGACTTATCTCTTTAACCAAGCTTTCTCTCCTTAGCTGCCTAGCGTCTTCATCCACCTGTTCACAACTTTCACATTGTTTATCGATTTTGAGATTGCATAACCCTTTAGTTTTTATGCGCCTCAGGTTTCCAGGGGTTTACGCAACATAGAAGTTTACTGTTACTATTAAGATGAAGCATCCATATTGTCAACATCGATGTTGTCACAGCTTGTCTTCCACTGCTGTCTTTATTTTGTCACATTTAACATTCACACCACTACACCAGGCTGCCAGTCTTGACTAATAATGAGAGGTCTGAGATGGCTAGGTTACAAGGAACGAGACATATCATTATATTATAGAAGGTTTATCTTTGGCTTACAAAGTGATGTTATCATCCACTGACCCAGCTAGAAGGAGCAACAGCTCAGTTATCTCGCCACATTCTGTAGTCTTCATTCAGGATGTTGCCAAGGCCATCAACACCAAAGGAGATTAGGAAGACTCATAGGATGATGGATGAGGACTTTACTCATTGTTTAGGTATTGTTACTGCAGTCCGAGGACATGGGTCAGATATTTTTTTTTACTTCCGAGTTCATGACACACAAATACATTTTTTTATTGTACAGAAGCCTTTTTTGTACGGAAAAGAGCATATTAATTATGTGGTGCACATACTAAACTGTCTAGTTGCTAGTTGGCAGCATATGCAGGATTCCCTGTTTACGATGACAGAATCCTGTTTGTTTGGGCAACAAATGACGGGGAAGCATCTGCCATGTTAATTTTCTCGAAAACAGAATTTTAGGATCTAATGAAAAAGCTACTGTAGGTTAGTGACAAGACATAGATCATGGTGTAGAGTTTGTGACAAGAGATAGATCATGGTGTAGAGTTTGTGACAAGACATAGATTATGGTGTAGAGTTTGTGACAATACATATTCCAACTGACCCTTGGATAGAGTGTGGAGATGTCTGACTCACTTCTAGCATTGGTTAAAAACCAATTATGTGTAGTTGTCAGACCCAGGCCCGGTTTCAAAACGAACGTCCCTTACCAACAACATGTTGTAAATCCCTGATTTTTGTTGTTCACAGTACTTAGAGTAATAATAATATTAAATAATAATTAAACTTCTATCGTGCCTACGTCCTCAGGGACCCAAGCTCAGTGGTGCAATAACCAAGAATTAGTATCGGGTAGCACCATACCTGGGTTTTGTTATCAGTGACAGACACAGTACAAATATTTTCTTCAAATATAAGGAACATATTAGAACTAGAGTGCATGAAAGTATCATTAGTAAAAGAACTATAGATTTGGTTTGAGAAAATATTCATTCCTGCAGAAGAAGTATCATTAATGAAAGAAATTGTCTATTGACTGCGAAAATGCTGTCAGTTTGGATATGTTTAAAAACACGAGTTTGTCTGAAAACTGCCATGTTCTACATTGTTTCTGTTTTAAGTGACAGACCCATCCCATAGACACTACAGCACCTTTGTTGTATAGTGGTAGTTCCAATTACACTGTACAGGTGCTGTTGCTTGTATGATCCAGGAAGTAATATATTATCTCTATATGACCCCAGGTCACTAGACAGTATTGTTGGCCCTATACACATATTTATTTGATGAAAAATGCCACCCTATACACACCTTATTTGACACTATATGTTTATTAGTTTTAGACATTTGTGCCAGCCTATATTCTCTGATAATTGTAGCTAATTCCAGAGCTGCATGTGGCTCCCTCTGATTGCCAAGTTGTCATCCATTCGAACGACAGTCATGAATTTAGCTGGAATCCGTGCTTCCGAGGATCCTAGATTTTTATCCCGAAGCATTAGGCCATCAGATTTCTATGATTAGGTGAATCGGGCAGAATCCTTAGTTCTTGGGAGCTCGACATGGTATATTGATAGTTAAAACGCCATTATCACCGCCTAAACTGACCGTTACATGGCCAGCCTGTTAGTTTACTAAGGATGCCTCCATGTCGAGTCAAGCAATTTTGCTTTGGCGCTAAAAAAGTCAAATATACTAGTGACTTTTTCGCACTATACTGTTATTTGTTTTGAACAATTTGTCCCCTATACTGTTATTCGGCATTATATTATTATTAAATTTGATTGATATGGCTTAAATATCTGGAAAGAGAACAAGTTTCTTGAGACGTAAAATAATGTCAAATGTTACATTGCAAAAGACTGTAAAAGCAGTCCATTCAAAGAATCCTACAATAATAATAATAATACTAATTGTTTTCATCGCTACAAAAGATGCCTGTTGTCATTAGTTACCCGAAAGAATCAGATTTAGTCTGTGTGTGTGCGTGCCATTGCCATGTCCACTTCCTGCTAGTCAGCCAGTGTGTTACATCTGGGTTTTTGTTGTGAATAATTGTTGCAAAAACATAGACATCTATGTCTGGGAAGGTGTTGAAATTTAGTATCACACATTATAAAAACGTTTTTATGAGATTACGTAAAACAATTGTAAAACGATATGGTTATTTAACCTCCACTTAATGTGTTAATAGATCATAGCTGTAGGTAACATATGAATTATCTTGTTTGGTTCTACAGTAGATAAACAGGTGTGATATTTGTATGTGGAAGTTTTCAGTGTTGACATTCTTGTGTGTCATCTGACTATTGATGTTTCCTTGTGACCAGACCAGGCGTAATCGCCTTCGCTGTTGTCATGTTTATGTACTTGATGACATCAGGACACAGCCTAGAAGGTGACTGGTGCTTGCTGATGTCACTGCATTGTTGAGTCATTATAGTTGGACATCATTATTGTCATGAAGAAAATCTTTTCTACTTTACATAACTATTTAAGTTCTCACTTTCAACATTTCAATAACTTTCCGTTGCTTTCTTCAGGAAATGAATTCTGGGATTTAGTTTTTCTTCTGCTCGCCAGATGGTATAGTTTCGTAACTAAAGTCAGAATGAAGAATTTAAAAATGTATGTGCACAAAACAGTAATTTTACAACATCAAGTTGGTTTTAATATAAATATCAAATATAAGGTAATCATTGGTGCTTGAAGGTGAACTAAAAAGGAATAAAACCAATTGCTTGAAATCATATTACAATTTATATTACAACTTGCAGTATATTTCCATTTCTGCAACACCGACAAATTTATTAGAATTAAATTAATTACTAATTCCAAAGAATACTCTGTTCTACCGGCCTGCCTCCATTATGTATATTTTCCCACGATTATCACCACACTTCGATGTGGCGTCACCGGTGACATGGACACGCAATGAGACTGCGACTTCCCATTCATTCACCTATGTTTACAGCGATAGTGGTTGTTTTGAAGTGAGCATTAGAATGTTTTTTGTGTGACATTCGGTTTTACTGCAAACAGTAGGAAGAATGGAGGAACACGTTTGTTTGACTTCCCTACGCAGCCAACTTTGCTAAAGAAATGGCTCACGAAAATGAAGTCTGCAAACTTCAAGCCGATGAAGAACAGCTGGCTTCGCTAGGCTCACTTCGAGAAAACTTGTTCCGGCTGCGACCCGGAGAAGATGGCAGCCCTGGGTTACCCTGGTGCTAAAATATCTTTGAAAGAGGATGACGTGCCAACATTATTCCCAATGGTGGAATATATGATGATGCCTTAACAATCCATAGAACCCGAACGCAGGCAGTGAATTGGGCAGCGATGGCCATGTCGCTCGGATGAAAGGCAAGCAGACCTCGCAAATGGACTCACTAACGCTTTTATTTTCTGACATAACCATGAAAACGGCCATCTAGAGCCGTCAAGCTTCTCCCGATATATCTGCCATACATATACACATATCACATGGTCAAAAATTACTCCTACTTCCATATAATGATAACAAATTTACAAAAACTAAAACAAAAACTCATCATATCCTATACCTAGTTCGCAAAATAATGAGCTTCACAGCAGCTCTGTACATTGTCGTTTCTACGATAGAAAGTGTGAATAATTGTGTGTGCTTGCATGTGCGTGTACGCAAAGATGCGTTCTTTTGAAAATGTATATTCTGATACAAAAAATGCTACCATCACTGTGTTATTAGTTCTAAGTATATTAGCGACACCGTATCAAGTTTTTTGAAGCTCCACCATGCCTCGGCATAAGCGTCGATTTTATGGTGGCCGTGGAGCTAGGCGGTGAAGATAGCAAGTTTTTGTGTGTGTAAATTTTGATCGGTATGTGGAAGTATTTTCAGTAAAAAAATTCTGGAGGTTTTATGTTAAATATTTTTACAGTTCAGAAGTGCTTTGTATAAATGTGTGTCACATTTTGCACTAATGGACATGAAGTGTTATGTTAAGTGCTGCATGTTGCAGATATGATGTGTGGCTTTGTGTGTTCATATGATACTATTCATGCAATGCTACATTGGATATCAATGTCACAGTCATTCATGTAACGGCTGACAATGAAACTAGGTCACTATGATATTATTTCTTTCTTTAATCATGTCTTTAAATAATATGTACTTGGCTCTATCTCCCTGCACCCTTCCTTGCTTCAACCCTTCCTGTCCTCCCTCCTACCCTCCCATTTCTTGCTCCCGTTCCTCCATGCCACCCTATTAATAGTTCTGGTTTGCATTGGAACTAGGGCTGCACCAACTTTTAGGCATATCCAGCCATCTGGTGAAAACTTTAACATTTTATATCAATTTCGAGATTGCCAAACCTATTGTTTTGATGCACCTCTGAGCTTGGGTTTCCAAAGATTTAGGAACGATAGATGTACTATAATGTGTTGATGTGTTGACAGAGGCCGCCACAGTGATCAGCGACATCTGCCAGGCGATCTATTTCCTCCATTCAAACAACATTGCACACAGAGACCTCAAGGTAATTATAATTAACTGTTACAAATAGGCAAAAAAATATGTGTAGTTTAAAACTGCCTCCGCACTACGATTTTTAGCTCATCTCGTTTCAGATTTATTTTGCTAAAAATTTAACTTGTCTATTATCCACTATGTCATGCTAGCTCATTTGTGCAAATGCGGTTTTTAGTTTTTATGAAATCATCGAACAATCTGTTAATTTTGGTTTGGCCAAATAAAAATTTGGCAAAACAATTGACAAAATAGTCACATAATCAGGGTTGACTGAATTACTTTAAATTTGTACTTGAGTAAAAGTAAAAGTAATTCACCTAAAAACTACTTGAGTAAAAGTAAAATTACTTTGTAAAAAAGTATTTGAGTAAAAAGTAAAACTGCTTTTCAAAAGTACTTGAAGTAAAAGTAGAAGTAAAAGTACAACACTTAGAAATAACAACAAACTCATGAGTAATATTATATAAATTACACAACTTCCATCTGACAACTATTTTGCAACCACTCTGCCTATAATAATGTGCTCCCAGACAGTCTTAGCTGGTCAATCGGTCTGCCACCCTTGAACATGGTGCTCACTTGGATGCTTGGAAAATTACATTATAGAGCTCACAACATCAAATAATTTCAGTTGGATACAGAACTTAATTAATGATGAGGCACAACCTGTCTTTTTATCTACCTGTTCCACTGGGGTATGGGAGGAGCTAGATTGTACAACAGGATATGTATAAGCAGGTGTCATTGTATCTGAGTAGGTAGAGGGTCAGTCCAGTACTAGTAGTAGACTCTCAGGGAAACTGGTCAGAGGTAATACAACCTAGCACTGCCCATAGTAAAATTAACAAAGACATCTGATGCCTAGCTGATGAAGCCATCTGGCTTGTGAACCCCCACCTTCTCATGTCTTCCCAGACAAGTCTTATCAGTTCACACAAACATTGAAACAACACACTTTAGCAGCTAACTGTGTTGGTTAACTGGTACCAGCTGGGGCTAGAATTGATCAGAAGACAGACCATTGCATCAGAGGAATGCTGGTGCTAATTGCAATTAAAAGTGACCTGTCAGGGCCCCTGTCCTTGTCTTTGATATAATTTTCAGTCAGCTTGAATAAGCCATTGCAGGGAAAAGATGCTGCCAAATGGCAGAGTATAAATTTTTTACTGTTTAGTTCTGTAGAGTAATCATTATTATGAATTTATTAAACATCTCAATATGAATTTTATTCGTGAAAGTAAAATGCTGTTTAATGCTGACATAAGCCGGTAAGGCCGTTGATGCCAATGGGCGAAAATCGGTTCTTGTTCTCGATCCACGATGCACGTTCGCTCACGAATATCCGAATTCTGTCAGTGTATGGGGATTATCAATACATTGTTGAAATTGCAAATTTTAATATTTATAATACGTATTGGAAACTTCTGATTAATAGTTTATATGGTGCAACGGAGACATTTGCATCGTTGTTTGAGATGGCGTTCAAGCGTTGTGCGCTCGAAGTGACATTTCATGTCAACGGCCTTGACCTGGCCTATGCCATTATTTGGCAGACTTCGTTCACTGACGTAGATATAAAACAGTGGTTGTGTTGATTTCCCGAAGAGAGGTATGCATGCAAATATGATTGTGAACTGGTATGCGATTTAATTATATTAATAGCCTTTGGCCTGGCAACTATGAACAGTTTTTTATACTATTCATACAATGCGAATGCACTTTTCAGTTGTTTCACACTAGTCAAATTACAATAATTATGGATCCTGCTGATTAAAAGAGGGGATGTAAGCTTAATAGGTCGAATATGTATGCAATCTTTTATTAAACCGGCAGCGCATATTAAGCAATTTACACACTGCACATATGAATATCAACAAATCTGATTTGTGATTGGCTAAATGAAGTGTGGAAGCAGCTTTAAGTGGTAAAATTGTGTGGAGGCAGCTTTAAGTGGTAAAATGGTATGGAGGCAACTTTAAGTGGTAAAATTGTGTGGAGGCAGCTTTAAGTGGTAAAATGGTGTGGAGGCAACTTTAAGTGGTAAAATTGTGTGGAGGCAACTTTAAGTGGTAAAATGGTATGGAGGCAACTTTAAGTGGTAAAATTGTGTGGAGGCAGCTTTAAGTGGTAAAATGGTGTGGAGGCAACTTTAAGTGGTAAAATTGTGTGGAGGCAACTTTAAGTGGTAAAATTGTGTGGAAGCAGCTTTAAGTGGTAAAATTGTGTGGAGGCAGCTTTAAGTGGTAAAATGGTGTGGAGGCAACTTTAAGTGGTAAAATTGTGTGGAGGCAACTTTAAGTGGTAAAATGGTATGGAGGCAACTTTAAGTGGTAAAATGGTGTGGAGGCAGCTTTAAGTGGTAAAATGGTGTGGAGGCAACTTTAAGTGGTAAAATTGTGTGGAGGCAGCTTTAAGTGGTAAAATGGTGTGGAGGCAACTTTAAGTGGTAAAATTGTGTGGAGGCAGCTTTAAGTGGTAAAATGGTGTGGAGGCAACTTTAAGTGGTAAAATGGTGTGGAGGCAGCTTTAAGTGATAAAATGGTGTGGAGGCAACTTTAAGTGGTAAAATTGTGTGGAGGCAGCTTTAAGTGGTAAAATGGTGTGGAGGCAACTTTAAGTGGTAAAATTGTGTGGAGGCAGCTTTAAGTGGTAAAATGGTGTGGAGGCAACTTTAAGTGGTAAAATTGTGTGGAGGCAGCTTTAAGTGGTAAAATGGTGTGGAGGCAACTTTAAGTGGTAAAATTGTGTGGAGGCAGCTTTAAGTGGTAAAATGGTGTGGAGGCAACTTTAAGTGGTAAAATTGTGGAGGCAGCTTTAAGTGGTAAAATGGTGTGGAGGCAACTTTAAGTGGTAAAATGGTGTGGAGGCAGCTTTAAGTGGTAAAATGGTGTGGAGGCAGCTTTAAGTGGTAAAATGGTGTGGAGGCAACTTTAAGTGGTAAAATGGTGTGGAGGCAGCTTTAAGTGGTAAAATTAAATATTAGATGATGGTAGTTGTAGTTATATGTATGTGAGCTATTTAATTTAGGAGAACGTATCGACTAAGTAACTAGTTTTGTCTCTGTATTATTCCTCACACAATATTTGTGCAATTAGCAATCACTTTTCTGAGAGAGTCGGTGAACTCATTGTCATACAACCGTCCCATCTATTGACATGTGGTACATTGTGGCAATGTTACATTCAGAACGACATCAAAGTTTAATGCCAGTGAACATCTGGACTCGGCGGCAACAAGATAATGTAATTATTAGTATTATCTGTGAGTGGAGTGTCCCCCAGTCTTGGTCAGATAAGCAGGATATGTTCAGTACATATGCAGCCCTCAGAGACAGCGGTCTGTAATCACATTTGACTTCCACTGCAGAGAAATCATCCTAACACTAACGTCAGTAGTGGTTTCATGTGTCCAGTTTGCACTTTTCCATATTGTATGCAGCAATTTCACAGAGGACCAATTTTCTGGTTATACCCCAAAGTTCTCTATTGACACTGACAGCATCGGCATAGTTTCCCACAACAACGTAGGTGTCAACATTACTGCTTTTTCCTCGTACCAAATTCCCGCTTTGTTTGCGAAATGTCCCGCTTTTTATTTTCATAATTTTCCAATTTATTACTGTAAAATTGATCTACTTGTTGTACATGAGGTCGGCCTAGGCACATGTTTCTTCTACGTTCTCAAAGGATTTGAACATTTATTTACTTACACATGTGTTCACCGCAAAAGAAAACAGTAAGTTAACAAAATGACGACTCATTAAAAGAACATGTGTCTGCTAAAAGTTGGCAAACATTGAGTGAAGGGGGATTGCTTTTCTATGAGCAGTTGTTCACACCCATAGACGCAATACGAAAAGCCACACAACTTTAGCCAGTCAGTTTCGTTATGATAGCTCTCTTAAAAAAGATAATTAATTTAAGGTGCTGAAGATTGATGTGGTGCCCCTTCTGGCGTGACCCCTGTTATGTTGATGTGACGCCCCTTGTGTTGGATTGACCCCACTTATGTTGATGTGTGTTGTTGCAGCCTGAGAATCTGTTGTACTCTTCCAAACAAGCAGACGCTGTGCTCAAGCTGACAGACTTTGGTTTTGCCAAGGAAACAAACACAACCAAATCACTACAGACACCCTGTTACACGCCGTACTATGTAGGTAGGTACACTGGTACACCCAGGTATGTTACACCCTGTATTATGTGGGTGGGTACACTTTTACACACTGTAGGGTGCAGACCACAGTAGAGAATTGCATTGGTGGCCATGTTAACGTTTTGTCTGATTATGAAAAAACATGACCATAAAAAATTCTTAAAATTTTTCATAGCAACTGCCATCATCTCATTGACATGCTGACCAAGTTTTGTCAAAATCATGCGATATCCATCAATTTTGACAAAAATAGCCAAGTATTCATACACCCACGTGGCCCATAGCAAAAAAATTCACTATTTCACAGCCAATAGCTTCTACAAACAAACCTGTGAATATGTCTGCTCAATTGCACTTATGTCACATCATATGAATTGTTTAAATACACATATCTCAATTTAAGCAGCTGTTTCATTGTGGTAAGGTGGGGCTTAGCAGCTGTTTCATTGTAGTAAGGTGGGGCTTAGCAGCTGTTTCATTGTGGTAAGGTGGGGCTTAGCAGCTGTTTCATTGTGGTATTGTAGTAAGGTGGGGCTTAGCAGCTGTTTCATTGTGGTAAGGTGGGGCTTAGCAGCTGTTTCATTGTAGTAAGGTGGGGCTTAGCAGCTGTTTCATTGTAGTAAGGTGGGGCTTAGCAGCTGTTTCATTGTGGTAAGGTGGGGCTTAGCAGCTGTTTCATTGTGGTATTGTAGTAAGGTGGGGCTTAGCAGCTGTTTCATTGTGGTAAGGTGGGGCTTAGCAGCTGTTTCTTTGTGGTATTGTAGTAAGGTGGAGCTTAGCAGCTGTTTCATTGTAGTAAGGTGGGGCTTGGCAGCTGTTTCATTGTGGTATTTTCTACAAAAAATTCTTACTTTGCAATCACAGTCCACAAGACCTTGAGTGCATGCAGACTGTTTGTATTTGATCTTTGTATGAGGGATAAATATGAAAGTGATTTGACAGTTACAGCCTGAAGGATGAGGACATTTTCACCTGTATCCACTGGTAAAAGTAATTCAAAGTTTGATGTAGTGGAGGGACAGCGATCTGGTGTTAACTGACATCGGTCGGTTCTATGTAGTGTTGTAAAACAGGGTTTTGAGGTCTTCCCTAACTGTTCAGATTGAACCGTGTTTCCTCGCCGCTCAAGGGAGTCGGTGACCATAAACTGACCACTGTTTTGTTACAGCCCCTGAAGTACTAGGCCCAGAGAAGTATGACAAGTCATGTGACATGTGGTCACTCGGAGTCATCATGTACATACTGTGAGTAGCCATTTTCAAAAGAATTTAGAAAGGTTCAAGCTATAATGGATGAAAAGATTTGAAGATGACAAAATTATTTTCTTCGTGGGCGCCATTTAACTTACACAGTTCAGCAATTTGTTGCACTCTCGACATCACTCGGTGCAAGACACCGTGAAAAAGTCATCTTTTACCTCGTAGTTGATTCACACCATGTCCTAACATTGCTAGGAAACCAATGTTTAGTCATGTTCTCTACTTTTAGTTGCTAGTGCACTTGTCTTCATTCTGTGTTCCGGTATTGCCAAAGTGCACTTGTTTATTCATAACCATTGTCTGCCCAGTCATAAGTGTGACAGGGTTTCCCTGACAAACAATTGTTGGCACCATTGCTATGAGTGTAAGTGACCATGTGCCATAATCCCATAGAAAAATGCATATCTAGTAGATGCAGGCATTGGTGGATAGAGAGATGTGTGTTTGTCTGTACTGTAAAGCAGTTTGTGGCTGTATTTGTTTGTCTATTTGTTCCCTCATACCTCCGTGAGTTTCGCACATATGGGGCTCATATTTTGTAGGCGTGTCCGGGGGTCCAGGATGGTTCATTTAAACAATTTAAAAATTGCCCGGTCGGTGGGACCTTAGAAGAAACTCGTGTGGATGTTTCGCGTAGATTACGTAACTTGGAACAATAGTAGTTCTTACTTTACATACAATTGTTCACAATGCTATGAATGTGTTCTATGATTGTTCTGAGTTACATGATCCACGTCAAACGTCCACATGAGTTATTTCGCGCAGCACAAGCGCTCCAGCAGTGGTACATGATACTGAGGGCACGAAGTTGTGTCCATCATTGCTATTGGTATCGCCCTACCAAAACTTGACTGGGTAGTGCAAGGAGTCATAAACCCTTGCAGCGGCTGTCCGTTCCTCCGTACAACACCGGGCAACTCGGCTAGTTAATTACAATGAATCTGTGTGTTTTCAGCCTCTGTGGCTTCCCACCGTTCTACAGTAATCATGGCATGGCCATCTCACCGGGCATGAAGAAACGTATACGCAATGGACAGTATGAGTTCCCTGCGCCCGAGTGGACCCGAGTGAGCAAAGCTGGTATGACCTTCGCTGACCTCGGAATGACCTTAACACTAACCAGATTCAGACGGTGCATGACCGTCTGAACCTGAATATACTGTGTTGTGTTACATATATAGCATCACATAATATTCAATACTGTCACAATTGCTTATCAAAATATCTTTTGGCCGCATGTTACTAAAGTTTGTACATGTAGTAACATCATGCAACATAATCATTGATACATACTATGCTACTTTTCACTCTCCACAGCTAGTAAATTGTGATATATAGCTTATGCAATGTAAAATATGTATGTTACTCGTTGAAGAAACCAACTAAACAGGAACATTAAGAGAATATTATACATGGATGTTTCAAATATCTATAAAGTTGTGACTATATTCTGTAATGAAAAGACGTTTAAATGAGTGCTATCATATTAGCTTTCCAGTTCACTGTTAGTCTAAGTATTTGACAACAACTTATTTTTACTCAAATTAATGGTCATCTATATTTCTTTATTATCTCATGTTTTGGTGTATTTATATACATTTGGTTGCAATCAAAATTGATCAACTGTAGAATACCAACTTCATGTTAGACATGACTGATTGAATACATTGTTTTCAAAAGATGGACAGTTATGCTCTGAATTAATTATTCATAATACTGAATTAACACTTTAATGCTGACTATGACTAAGCATTCAGACACAGGATAACAGAGTAATCATGATTTTTTAAATGAATATTAATTCCCGCAGCAGGTTTGACTAATCTGGTGGTGGTAATATTGTGTCTTATTTAAACGTCTCAAATAACAAATAATCATGAAGTTGCTAATGTGTGGTGATAGAACTTGACCTATGTGGTTCATGCCAGAATTTACAACAATTTGTCAGTGGCAACTATATTTTAATTTGTTAGATGGATTGTTTAATTTTGAAGAGATTCATGAGACTGGTAATATATTTATCTTAAAAGAAAAAGGTAAAATTGACTGAAAACGAGTAAAAATTACGTGTTAGGTTGTAATTTATGTATGATTGTACAAAAATAAGAATTTATGCTTGTTGCAGCAAAAGATCTCATCCGAGGATTGTTGAAGACGGATCCCGACGAGAGACTGACAATTGATGAAGTGATAAAGAACAGTTGGATCGCTGTATGTGAACACCTTTGCATTCTGCTTCAGTTGTCATTGTAATTGATTACAGTAAACTGTAATTGAAAATCACACCAATGCAAATGGTGGTTGAGTTGGTCTCTTAGATGTTGAAAGAGACTGCTCTTGAAAGTATTTACACACGTAACAAAACATAATACTTGAAGATAGAGGATTCCAATCTTTTTGTAGATGGGAAGAAATTCTTTCCAAGGGTGTAATCGTAATCATAATTGTGTCCTGATAATGTGGTCATAACTATGTCCTTAAGATATGTGACCCAACGCCCCATAATAGGATATCTATGAATTTCCAAATTTGTTTCTTTATGTATATGGATGGTGCTTAGACTGAACTTTGCAATGGTAAAAACCATTCCGATATGCAAAGTAGAACCTGAGATATCCATGACATCTGAAAAACAGGCATGAAAGATTAGGCAACAAAATTTGTGATGCCATGTCATGAAGTCCTTAGTTATCGGTATTTCTAAACAAGATATGTGACTGAAATTTGTTTGTGACAAAGATAACAACATATTCCGTGATATATTTTAAAATCAATTTTGTATTGCAAATAATTACGCAATACTGTAATTGTTATTTACATTGGACAAAAACACTGTTGTTGTCCTTGAATGTGTGGTTATTCTAGTGTTTGTTTGCCACAGTTTGATGCAGCTCGTAATTATGAATAGAATTTTAGTGGTTTTACTCTGTCTCTGCTTGTGTCATGTGTCGCATTTGTGGCATTTACAGCAACACACCCTGGTGCCCCAAACACCCCTGCTGTCTGTGCAAGTGCTCAAGGAAGACCGCGAGAATTGGTCTGATGTACAGGTATGATCACCTCACAGAGTTGTGTACAATCATGCTGTACATATGTTTATGTGTACAAAGATTATCAAACGATGAAAAATCATTTTGCAAAAAGATGCTATAAATATAATTTGCTATGGCGTGTTAAAAAAGAGTCGCTGTACCAAAAGACATAACAAATGAAATGTATAAACATCACAGGGCCATTCGTTAACTTTCACAGGGCCATTCATTAACTTTCCTGTGGTAATTATTATGAATAGTTGCGTATATTTTCATTCAATTCAAGTGAAATATGTCATGTTTACATCAGCAGTCACTCATGTGTTCCACGTGACTAGTGGTCCGTACCAAAATATGTCCCACAAACCTGTTTACCATGCTTCAGTTTCTTCTAAAAAACTTTGTTGGGACTTTTGTATTCCCAGTGATGTATCCAACTAATGATGTCTCTAAAGGGGGCATCTCAAGGGTAGCTAATTACCCCGGGTAGTAAAAATTGCCTGTATTACTATACAACTATTTGACTGCCTGTCTCACCTTTCACTTGACCTATTTCACCTTGATTGGCAGGACGAGATGACCAATGCGCTGGCGACAATGCGGGTCGACTACGAACAGGTTCAAATGAAGAAGCTGGAGGACTCTAATAATCCAATTCTAAAGAAGAGACGTCAAAAGGCGGCGGCACCAAACTGAGGCAGTAGATCTAGCTAGCAATCTAAAAAGGATTTCACGTCACCGTTAACTGTAGATGGTCACACAGAACTAACGTCACATACATTGGGTGGATCACAGCTTTTCACTGGGGTGTATATGTTCTAACAGACATTGTGTAGAGACAAATATTAACACAGGATTTATATTTTAAATGTTGCAAATGACTTTTACACGCAACTATTGACCCTACAAACATTGTGTATAGAAGAGGGACATATTCTCCCAAGTCAACAAAAATACAGAATTATATCCTAGGCAGTATTTGACTCTATACAATAATTATATCATGTAAACTGCAGATGTTTTGAATTGATAAATTCAATTTAAACTGAAAGTTAATTTCACAAGTTTGTGTAATTAAACGTTGGATGTCGTTTGGACTGTATTTATCTGTGTGCATGTGTTTATTACTGGAGTATTGTGTTCCAAACTCACAACGAGTTTGACCTAATACTGTATGCTTTCTAGGTTGGTCTAAAATCCAAACACTAACAGCAGTGTTTCTATGTAAATACCAGTTAGGAAAATATCATATCTCTGAACATGTAGATATGTGGATAAAAAGGTATTTAGTACTCTTGGTATACGCATTTAAATAGCACATGTAATTTGAGCATTTGCTCTGACTTTGTACAGACTTGGATGTAGGGCTTTGCTTACAAGGGACCACTGGGTGTGTAGGTTGTGTTAGATATGTAAGATACGTAGACCGCAGCGGTGGTACACATCTGGAGATCACTGCAATGTCTCTTCATACGAGGTAGATCAGAGTTTTATATGGAAGGTGAGCATAGCAGGCTGGATCAACCACTGTGTCAGTTTCACATAAATGTCATGGGTCGTGTGCTTCGATACATCCTTGTTTGACCAGTGGTGTCTGTGCACATCAACTCCTGGTGGATACCTCAGACACTATTTGTCTAAAGCAACCTTTGGTCAATGCCTTGGAAACTATTTGTATACATTAAGTCCTGGTGGATACCTTGTGTACTATTTATATACACCAACCCCTGGTGGATTCATCAGACACTATTTGTATACATCAACCCCTGGTGGATATTCTGGACACTATTTGTATTTCAAATTGCTAGCCAGCGTAGTCGCTGACACAGTGGAGAACAACTAGTTTTTATTTTTGCATAGAATAAGATACATTTCGCCGATGTACATAAGTTTATAGTTTCCTGGATATGAACTATTGTTTGTTTGACATGTTCTGTGGTGCATTTGTCATTTGAAACATCGAACCGAGTCGTATTTGACGAACTGGTTGTTTCTGTAACAATGCTGATCGGTTGATATGGCAAATGGGACAACGTACAAATCCACCATTATTAGGGGCAGTTCCACTAGGGGTGATAATAAATGACCACTGGTTAACGAGGATGCTGGATGTAGACATAACGTCTACAGTAGATGTAGACAGTATATCTACAGTAGACATAGACAGTAGATGTATATAGTGTGTGTGTGGGGGGGTTGAATAGTGGTAGCATTCATTGTATTGTCTATTGGAAGTATGAAAGCAAACCATGACACTGTTAACGTCATGCTTCCTGTTGTCTATGTGCTTTATGGTGTATGACAATCGGGGTTAGACTGCACTAATGTTGTATGGTGTTGGTCTGCACTAATATCATTCTATCTGTACATGCTGTTTCCAAAGCAATACTTGCCTTTCCTGAACTTTCCTTAAATCACCAAACTTACAGAGAAAGATGAACGTCGCTTACTGCACACCAAGCACAAAGACACCAAGGCAGTTTCTTGGATAATTACCCCTAGATGATTTCCGCTATTCCTCGTCATAAATCTTAACAACACCCTGTATTCATGTAAAGTCCAAACAATTGGTTCCTGGTGACTGCTGGATAGTCTATTTACCCTTGACCAACAGTTTTATGGTCATGCAATTTATTTTGAACAAATCAGTGTTTGATGAGGCTGGGTCTGAAGTAAAGAACCCCAGGGGGTTTCTTCTGGAGATGTTACTGATGGTGTTTGCGATAGAGGTAGAATATCAACGAATGTGCCATATCAGATTGATCCAACCCGCTCATGTGGAAAAGTAGACTATGATTTGATGTTGGGTTCACTCTGACCTGGTTTACCAGATTGATTTCATGTTATGGGCTTCCTTCATATTAGTTGACTGTCGAAATGCTGTATGTCTTCCTTGTATCAATGCTGTCTTAGCTGGACACTTGCTTAATAGGACTTATCTGATCTCCTCTTGGTGTGTGGAATACACATACATAAGGTTCACCTTTGATATATCTATTTTATTACTTTCTTGGCATCGTAATAACTAAGTGGTTTATGTCACTTAAGTGCCTGTGTTCGCAGAATATTATTTTCATAATGTGTACAGCAAACATTTGCAGTAATTCTGCATGATGTCATTGTGTATGTGGCTGTATTTTGACAGTCTGATTTCTAATACATCCGAATTTGTACATCTTTGTAAGTGTCCTGGCTACTAGCACTGTCACCGGGCTGACAAACACGATGTAGCAGTAGAGTTGTCAACTCTTTCTCGCAGCACTTAATGTCTTGAACTTGTGATAGCACATAGTGTATACAGTGTACTTTGTATTTGTAATATTGCAAGGTCAATTGGTGAGGTACACTGATTTTACTATTCTTGTTAAAAACTTTTCCTTATAAGTGCCTCCATTCAACCACTGTTAAGAAGGGGCGGCCATAATATGCTTGCTGTATGTTGTAGCACAATAACTTACTGGAAAATGGTGGCACTGTCAAGTAGAACGTAAAAGTACCGTGGAATCTCATTAATCTGCACATTTGGTTCACAAGGTTGTGGCTGGATTTTCAAAATGTGCAGATTACTGAATAAAACGGATTATCGAAGAACAGACAAACAAGATTTTTCATCATAGCCGACTGTCTGATGAGTCAGAGGTCTATAGAACTACTGGTCTTGTTCTGAGAACATACAAGTGTTGTTTGTATTGTTTTCTAGAAATTCAGCAAAGCATTCCACATACATCTTTACTTCCCGGTGTCTATACTGTCTATACGTTAATATTTTATGGTATTGTTGGAAAATATTACTTGGAATATATGGAAAGTTCTTTGGATTCAATATATAAATATTTGTAATACATCGAAAAGAAATTAAAAAACCTACACAAATATCTATCTAATAACATATAATTGTTGAGTGTAAGGTAGTAAATATATAAATGTTCTCTCTATATATATATATGCAAGAAATGTAAAAATGATAATTGGTGCAGATACCATGCATACGTTTGTATGTTAGCTTAAATCTTGCCACCAAACCAGGTCAGATGTATATTTTGCTTTTCAGTTGATGTGGTCTCTCTCGTGTTGCAAGTTGTCGTATTATATTCATCTGATGTGGAACATTAAACACTTTATGAGAGTTTGTCTCAAGGTCAATGCCTTTGTCATTCAGCATTTCTCTGAATTGTGGCAAATCGTAGCAGTGGTGAAACATTACGATTACAACTGCACACAAACATGTTTCTGACGGACTGCCTGACAACACTTAAATTATCAAACTTGCCAACACTTTCATCACACATGCCAACACTTGCATCACACCTGCCAACTCTTCATGCCTTCAAATGCTTCATCACACCTGCAAACACTGATGATCACACATACCAACACCCACCATGCCTTCCAACACTTCATCACACCTATCAACACTTTTGTCATACCTATGATCACTTTGTTTCATCATACGCACCAACACTTTCATCACATTATTATCACTGAGTAGTCTTTCCATATCTTAACAATTTGTGTGACAAGACAGCTGCAATTCATGGAAAGATGGATTCTGCCACAAAGAGCCGGAGTGGTGAGAGGAGAGGCTTGCATATATTATTGGCTGATATAACCGGTGTTGCATGAAATAGAAATGGAATCTGGAAGCCAAAACACAACACTGCTTTTTACTGCATTTGCCGTTTCCCAGTACGATTACACAGTAGGTGTGGAAATCTTTAAAATACATTCAGTGCATGCTAAATTTCAATTGAAAACTATTTTTGTCATAAAATAGTAACCACACAAAATGTTTTCACTTCGACTGCAAAACTACCTGGAATGTCAACGGTACACAGAGGCTGACTGTTCAACACACCATACCAGGTGATGGTATACTCAACACACTTGTTTCTGCAGCAGTAAAACTTTGTACTAACGGCACATAAAAACAGACTTCACCACTCGGCACAACAAGAAAGGGTAAAATATAACGCCAATACACCACAACCTTTCAACTTGAACTGAATATCACAGCTAAGCCCCCACGGCCAACGTGTACAGTAGACAAATCAGTTGTCACTATAATGGTCATTGCACCTATATGACATACACGGTCAGTCAAATACCTGTCTTGTAGTTGTTATCTACACAATCTATTCTAGCATGGATTGTTCTGATAACAACACTGGTGTTATACCAAATTTACACCATCAATTATGATATCAAGAGTATGATTTCCACATCAGAAAGCTAATAAGATTGGGATTTATTAATTATACTTACATGAATTACTGCAGGTAAGGCCAAGTAAAACAGAAACATGTTTCTCGTCCCCATCCGCTCCCTTTTTTATTATTAAAAAAGAAGTGATTAATTAAAAAAAAATTAAGTTCTATGAAGAAATCTTAGTCCAAAACTCAAACCAACAACCCCATAGAAATGACTGGAATTTCTGCATACCCGAAAGAATATGAGAATTTTTCATAATCGTGCTACAAAAGATACTTTTTGTGATACCCAAAATACCTGAATTTCCGAATACCAATATATAAACTTCCAACCAAAAAGACCCCCAACCCCCACACATATCGTTGTTACTCTGGAATTAGTAGGATAGTGTAAAACAATGTTTATTTTAAAACACGCTGAAGGCTTTGGCACATCTCCCGTCTGAGACTGTGAGAGGGACCATCTATCACCTCTATCACGAGGAGACAACAAGGTTGTGTCAGGTTCACCAGTCATTATTACACATATGACTGTACTGGAATTTCCAGTGTAGATTTAGCACTAAGGGGTAGCATAAAATCTAGTCCTAGAGGATGCATTTTATACACAGTTATGCATATATGCATATATATATATATATATATATATATATATATATATATATATATATATATATATATATATATATATATATATATATATATTCTGAAGCATTTTCAACAATTAATTTCTTGCAACAATCAATTTATAATGAATAAAAAATATAGTAAATATAAAAAATAGTATTTATCCAGTTACCCATTAATATACCAACAACCATGTGGGTAATAATTGATTGTGTGTAAATATTGCTCGCGGCGTCTGGCAACACTATGCTATTACGTTTATCATGCTTTCAGTACAGAGCACACTTCACTATTAAAAATAAACAAGAGCGCGAGATCGCCGATAACCAGTTGTGCCTTCTACCGATTAATACTGATATCACTGCAGTTAGTTTCAGTCACGATTTGTTGAACCACCGTCATCAGATACTACTTTTACTTTTAGTTTTTTAATGCACAAGCAAACAATGTGCTAAATAGAACATGCACCATTTAGCTGCAGATATATTGTCGCCATAGGTTCGACGCGCGAGAGACGATCACCAACTCGACACAGGAAGCAGACATCAGACGCGGACGCCGACATGTTGTCGACTCCATGGTCGCTAGGTGTCGCCAGCGTCGTTGGCTCGATGGTCACTAGGTGTCGCCAGCGCCGTTGCTCGTTTGGTCGGTAGGTGTCGCCAGCGCCGATGATTTGGTCGCTAGGTGCGGAGGCACAGTCTCGAGCGCTTCGGAAGCCGTGCGTCGTACATCAACATTCTGCAAAGAAATATTCAAAAGTAAAATAGTTTAATTAAATAATAAAAAAAAGTTTATTTCATTTGCAATGATACAACGGATTTATAAATGATTAATTATTGTACTGAAATGCAACTCAGTCTGAGGCTGCACCCAGGGCAGTGGAACCACCTGTAAAAAACAGCATGTAAAAAATTAGTTACAGTTATAGCAAATAAGAATGCAGGCCTTGTTGCTATTATGATCTGAAAATTAAATTGAACAAGTTACTGTAAAATTCATACATAAAGTTGGCCAAAGACTGGCAGAGAAATATGTCATACATTAAATATAAATTATAGATTCAATAATATATGGAATAGTTTTTAATTTATAATAATTATAATTAATAAATAAAAACATGCTTTGTGCAAATAATGCCACAATGAATCATATTCTTTGATAACATGACAACACAAATTCATTCATATTATATTTAATTTGGGCTCTGGGACCAACCATTTTATGTAAGAAGACAGATAGTTCCACAGTTAATTGACTGAAAATACATAATAGTGTACTTTGTGAATCATGACTTCATAAACAGGTATATTCCGAGGGGTCTCCCAGGTCCATAGCAGCTATCAGATAAAAGTTAGTTATAATTTACTAAATACTAATTTATACTTTTATTTTACTTTATACTTTGATACTATATAATTGAACTCTGTGGATATTGTCTTATTCCATGTTTTTTTATATATTGTCATAAGATTCTTATATTATTTATGTTGAGTTTGTATTGTATGATTTGTTTGCTATCTGAATCTAAATCAATAACTCCAGAGAGCCAGGACCACAAAGACGTGCCTCCGTGCGCACATACAGCCATGCCTCCGTAAGCACATAGGCCTATGACTCCATATCAAAATATTTTGCACATCAATTTAAATCTATATGCAAACAAATTTCTGCATTACTATCAGGCATTATATTGGCATACTATGACAGATAAGTTAACATTACTTCAGCTTATTTGATAATTTTGTTTAATGTATCAAGTTGTTTATCATAGATCGGGTATAGGCCCATCACTCTAGTTGAATGGCTATTGGCTGTAATGTATTCCAGTACACACGTACGCATGCAAGAACATGAGTGCATTTCAGAAAGAAGTATCTACTACAAGGAGTAGATGCAAAATTAACTTGTTCAAATTTGTTATTTACGGTGTCATACGTCATACTATTTCACTATTTTGGCTACACACTTTTTGTGTGTTAACATAATACCTTGACATGTGTGTGTGAATGCTTGTGTGTGTATGAATAAGAATATAATACCTGGTGGGAAATTACCTGAGGGCCATGGGCTAGGCAAGGGGGGCTATAGGCCATGGGCTAGGCAAGGGGGGCTATAGGCCATGGGCTAGGCAAGGGGGGCTATAGGCCATGGGCTAGGCAAGGGGGGCTATAGGCCATGGGCTAGGCAAGGGGGGGCTATAGGCCATGGGCTAGGCAACGGGGGCTATAGGCCATGGGCTAGGCAAGGGGGCTATAGGCCATGGGTTAGGCAAGGGGGGCTATAGGTCATGGGCTAGGTGAGGGGGGCTATATGTTGGAACAATGGGCCAGGCGGTGGGCCAATTTTTATTGCCAATTTTAGTAGCTAATGTAGTGGTATTTTAGTAGCTAATGTAGTGGTATTTTAGTAGCTAATGTAGTGGTATTTTAGTAATATTTGTTTATTACATCTAATGTGGCTGTGTAGAGGTTTGCACCAAGACATATGACACTATAACTGCTAGTAGTAATAATGATAATTATAATTATATACTCAAACATCACAGATGCAACATGACATGTTTTAATAGTAAATGTTTATTCGGAATACATAACAAATTGCAGACCTACACACATTGTCAATCCTTACCAGTACATTTCTGCAGTCAATTCCTGCCGTATGGCGACAACCAAAAATATACATACAATTATGATAGATGCGGCTTAACAAAATATAATTATGTAGCCAGCAACATCAGACTTTGGAGATGCAAACACAAACCTGGTTAATGCTGATATAATACTCTGATATAGCACAAATAACAGGACCTCCGATGGGAGTTTATCAATAGTTAATACGAGTTATATGTAAAGAATTTCTCTACACAAGCTCCAAGCTAACAATGCATGTAAACATGAATACACCAACATGTAAACATGAATACACCAACATGTAAACATGAATACACCAACATGCTACATAAGCCATGGAATCAACAGCACGATATTCACTATTAAACAAACAATGTTTCACATACCGACACGCACATTCCCATGAAGTTAATGCTATTCACTAATACGTTTCATATGCCGGCACACACATTCCCATGTTTTCATGTTATTCGCTAATACAATGTTTCACATACCGACACGCACATTCCCATATTTTCATGTTATTCGCTAATACAATGTTTCACATACCGACACGCACATTCCCATGTTTTCATGTTATTCACTAATACAATGTTTCACATACCGACACGCACATTCCCATGTTTTCATGTTATTCACTAATACAATGTTTCACATACCGACACGTACATTCCCATGTTTTCATGTTATTCACTAATACAAACAATGCTTCACCATCACCCCCCACCCATTCACATTCATTGCATTTCAAGCACCTAAATAGATCTATTTAAATTATTACACCGTAATGTTCTCCACATCTAGACATTTTGACCTGTATTCCATCGTTAAACCGTTCTGTACATAATGTAAATTTAACCAATAATGTGATGTGATGAAACTTGTATACAGCTGTACAGCTCAGCTGGCTGACAATCCCAGTTTGCCAACTTTAGAGATGATTCAACAATGAAAAAAGACATGTACGCAAAACGTGATGCTCCGTTCAATACTAATATTGTGGAACATAAGAACAGCTCGAGGACAATGAAATCATTCAAAACAAACAATGTAAATACTGCTAGATGTAAAATGTGCACTGTGTTCCGCAGAGGGTGAGGTGCACCTAATTTGTTCTTGTATATTGTGGATAAAACTAGTTTTAATGGGAAAACTCTTAAATTAATTCATCATACTTTCATGTCATTTGTATATGTGCCATTTTTTGTGCCGTCTAAAGTTTGATTGTATCAAGGTACCAGTGAAAGCTGCCTAATGAACCAATGCAATACTTAGATGAATTTGATTTATAATTGTTGGCAACCTATGCGAGTCATTATTTATTACTAATTAGTCTTGGCTAATAATATCTGTAGGCTGTCTGTATAGCGAGATCGAGACTTTGTTGTTGTAGTGGTGCATTTCCTGTGAAACGCCTACGTCTACCAATACATTGGTGATGCATTGCTGTCAGAAGAGGAAATGTTCCCAAGTAGTGAAAAAAGTTGAGGGCTGTATGTAACCGCTGCTTATGTTGCACCATCTACATTTCTGCTACTGCTCTCAATATGTCAGCCACACACACACAAGTCAAACTGAACTAGGGCCTGTACATTTAGGGTTGGCTCAAGATGCCTGTTAATGTGTTGATTTCAGCTGTCCTGTTGTGTTCCAGCGCAATCGTACTCACTGTGAATACAAGTGCACGACTTACAAGTAGTGTTCGACATACCATACAGGTTATATTTACAATTTGTGAACTTGAAAATAAAAAGTGCGCCCGAGTTGGTGAATTTCACCTTGCTAGTCATCATGGTGACAACCATCTTGGGTAAAAGTATATTTGTATTTTACAATATGACAAGTTAAAAATTAGAATATTATCAGGAAAAATAGACCCAACGATAAGTAGAATGCAGGTCATGATAAATGTGTGATGATTATTTTGTCTACTTTCGGTTCGGACTGCACTGAACGCAAATAAGTCGTGAACACAAGTCACAAACTTGTAAATACAAGTGCATTGGAACACTGCCCTACTGCGCCAACTTTTATTGCATAATAACAAGCGATTGGCTTTAACAATCTTTCCACCAGTTGTTATTACATAATAACAAAATATCTTTTGCATAACAAAATAATAGTCTAACATCATCTTAGTTAAGCACGTTTTGTACAATTTTCCCATTACTTGTCTTAAGCACATAATTATTACCAATTTCGTCAACATGAGCACCTCCTAGAACATGGTTTATACACTACGATGTATATTTGACACAAAACGTCTCAATATTAACAATTCGAGAATACATTTTACTACACATTCCAGAAATAACATTTTGTGACGTCATTAATTTAAATTCAGCACAAAAACCCATTCCATAAATGGCGACGTAAGGACATAAAATGGCTGTAGCAACAAAATAAATTCATATATGACAAATGTGCATTGCTAAGTCTAGCTAAATTGATTTGTCCTGAAGAAAATTCATCAATATCAACATTATGTCACTGACTCAAGTATCATTCCCCTCATCAACCAGTTATATGCATCAATGATTCTGATTGTTCGTGGGTGTAACGGTTATTGTGTTTAAATGTGTGATTGTGTTCACATGTTATTGTGTTTAAATGTGTGAATGTGTTCACATGTTGCAACAGTCCATGTGTTTGTGGGCCAGAAGATTCAAGTGTTTGTGTGTCCAAAAATTCTTGTGTTTATGGGTCTGAAGATTCTGTGTGTTTGTGGGTTTGGTGGTCCTGGAATTTACTGACAGGTGATGTAATTGTATCTTGACGCTGTGTATCGGTCACATGTCTCATCGCAACTCAGCACGAGACACCGTCACCATGGATACAACAATGCTAGTTGTAGTAGTTGTAGTAGTAGTAGCAGTAACAACACAAAAAATAAGATATTTCAACACAGCAATGTGCCCTAGTTGAGTTGTGCAACCCCCACATAATCTCTCAGACCAACAATACTGTAGCTGTACAATTTCCTAACATGTGGCAACAATGCTGTCCAAGAAGCACCTTCAACGTATTTCCTGCGATTCCATTCCGCATAGGAAAAACATCCTGTGCTTTTTCAAAATCTGCATTATAATTTCCTAACAGTGTCCATGAGTCAATAGTTAATGATGTGCTTAACTGATCAAAAATAGAAATACATAACTAGTGGACCTGGCATCGCCATGTAGGCGGACTTGGCACCGCCGTGTAGGTGGACTTGGCACTGCCGTGTAGGTGTACTTGGCACCACCGTGTAGGTGGACTTGGCACCGCCATGTAGGTGGACTGCCATAGAGGTGGAGATTAACACTTGGACAATGGGTTGTAAAAGAAATGTGACAACAAGCACGATGACAAATTTTTAAAGAATCAGTTATACACAAACATGCGCCCGTACGAGCATCAGCTTAGTAACTCTTCCAGGACCAATTCCTGCACCCACTCCTCACGTCATTATTATGTTGGGGCAGCTTAGACGTTGCTAAATGTATTTTGTATTTGGATCAGACTAGATATGATGCACAAACTTTGGTATTGTGAATGTTAGCACATTATTGCCAATTGCCAACTGTCATGAAGTTACCACAACAGTAACACTGAGATTCTGTGAGAACGTTCAGCCTTTGTACGATCATCATATCTGTGTAGAGTTGGCAGTGAGCATACAATGTTCAGCAGGAGACAGACGCATCAAACACCACACAAGCTGACCAGTGTAATTAATCAGCAGACCATCCATATTGTAGGTGGAGAGTGGTCAAAGAGACGGTTACATAGATGGACAACAATACAGCACCGGGAGACAGCAGGAGCTGACAGTTGATAAACTCGCTGCTGTCATGAGAGGGTCATACAACGACGTCATATCTCTAGTCACATAACTCCATCATCACACATCAACAACAGTTTGTGCGGCATAAGTATCATTATCATTCCCCCTGATGCGAGACAAAGTTAGCAGAGAGTCTGTGTGCGCTGGCAAACTGGCCTTCTTCGGTCATCAGTTGTGTCATGGAAGCCACATGATGCTGATATGCTACGGCAATGCGACAACTGCCACGTCTAGTTGACCACTCCATTGATCACGGCACCATTGCTGAGGCTTTCCACAGAACCATTGCAGATGCTTGCAGCCGAACTACTGCAGTGGTCTCCAGCAGAGCCATTGTAGTGGCTTTCTGGACCTCCATTACTGATGCAGTGTACTTTGTGTGGGTCAGCCATGAGCGCTTTCCTTCTAGCCTTTGAGGCATGTTGTTGTCTCTTAGCCTCCTAAAACAACAAACAACTTCACGTTGAAATGTCACTTCAACACCACTGTACATATACCAGATTACGGACTTCAACACCATTGTACTTATATCAGAATATTGTCTATGTTTATTCTAATAGATGAACTGTTTATTTGTTTGAAGTAAGTTTCCGTCAAACTATTGCCATATAATATGGCGTGTTACATGCCTAAATTTAACGACTACATTTATAATGAGCTCCCATTTTAGCAACTGGAAAATCACCTGTTTTAAACATTCCCACTGCTACTTAAGTATTAAGAGAGCTCTGCTCCGATTTATTTCATGTCTCACTCAATACCACATATTTAACGTTTCAGTTTCACCACTTTTGATTTATTGATTTACTCTTAAATAGACTCGCAGAAATTATTTACTACTGTGGTATTCTAGGTATTGCTTTGAAGCAAAATGATGCCTCATGCAAAGGGCTTGATGGAATAACAATTTAGTTCTTATCTGCTCTACCAAAATGTCTACTAAACCTACCTCCATACTTCATTTAGCCCATTGTGAATCAGGTTTGTTGATGTTCATATTTGTAGTGTGTGAATAACGTAAGTAATGCGCAGTAGGTTTAATAAAAGAGTTCGCACTTTTGTCGACATTGTTGAAAGAATTGAGTTTGATCATGACATCAGGCAACTGGCAAAAGTGTGAACAGCCTTGTGTAACAGTGTATAGAAGCGGGTTATGCATAGCCGCCTTTTTCCTTGAATTCCAGTTTGGCTGAAAAAATGTTACTTGTCCAATGATTTGATCAAAACAAAATAATACATTTGTACAAATGAGCTAGCATATCATAGTCGATACTGGATAGATTTGAGTTTTTGCGAAAAATTTTTATTGCAGAGGCACCTTTAACAGACTTATTGCTTGGGAAAAACAGCCTGACTGAATGGTTAAATAAAAGAAAGAAGAATCTATATGTGGCAGAGTAAGACATGGAACAAGAGTCAGAACTTTGAACATTGATGTGACATAGAGAACTCAATAACTTTATAGCATCATTTATTTACTAATTTATGCATAAGTGTATCATTACCTGTTACAAAAAAGCTAAAGTTGTACAGTAAAAGCCAAACATGACAGTCTTACTCATTTTAGGCATGACAAAATGTAAGAAAACACAAGTATCTTCTATATATAAAGACTATCTTTCTACAAACGTTACACACCATTCTCTTTTTGTTGACAGTTAACACAACAGAAAACAAGACTGGTAACCATGGAAACAGTACCATGAGACAATGCTTACCCCTCAATCCCACCAATCGGGACCGAGGTCGCGCGACGCCGCAATACACCCCGCAGCGAGAGCTGTGGTTGGTTGAATGGTTGGGTGGGACTTAACCTAATTTAAGGTGTAGAGGGCACCACCCTTGCCGCCCCAGCGCAGCAGTTGCGTCGCCCTCGCTAGGGTGGTAGGGGGTGCTTTCAGGCCAAAACATGTGATGTTGATAGGAAACGACCGTATTGAGATGGTGACTCCTACCTAGCTGTATCAACACAGTGACAAAAGGAAAGAGATTCAACGCACAAAACTATGACCGTGACATCGACATGGGAACTACAGGACAATTTAGACAGCAGCAAACATTGTCATGTTCATTGTCAAGTTATAGATTGGATATAATTAGTGTGCAAAAGTTTAAATGGCAAGCAACTGCATCCTAGAAATTGAAACATACAACACCTTACTGTAGAAAATTATCAAAGTAAAATACACAAGACTGAGACGCGATTTTAGATTTTGTAAAACGTTACAGTAGTGAAGACATTAGGCAAACAGATAGTCAGGTCACATTTGCGTACTGAATATGATCTTTCCTGGAAAATAAACAAGACGGCTACCATTCGACTAATGCATAAAACCTCCAGTCTTATGCAAAGGAAAACATCTGTGAATATGTGGAGACAACCAGTAAAAATATCCAGAAAACAAACAATACAGCGACATGTTTGTCTGGCCTCAATGTATTGCATATAAACATAATGTATATAAACATGCTGCGTATAAGTTGTTTCAGTTACACTACTTTCAGTATGTGACCAAAACTACTGTGACAAGTCTGGAAATGCAGTGTTCAGTCCATGGAACACACAACGCAGTGATTGGTCCATGGAACACACAATGCAGTGATTGGTCCACAGAACACACAATGCAGTCATTTGTCCATGGAACACACAATGCAGTCATTGGTCCATGGAACAGACAATGCAGTCATTGGTCCATGGAACAAACAATGCAGTCATTGGTCCATGAAAAACACAATGCAGTCATTGGTCCATGGAACAGACAACGCAGTGATTGGTCCATGGAACACACAATCCAGTCATTGGTCCATGAAACACACAATGCAGTCATTGGTCCATGGAACACACAATGCAGTCATTGGTCCATAGAACACACAATGCAGTCATTGGTCCATGGAACACACAATGCAGTCATTGGTCCATGAAACACACAATGCAGTGATTGGTCCATGGAACACACAATCCAGTCATTGGTCCATGGAACACACAATGCAGTCATTGGTCCATGAAACACACAATGCAGTCATTGGTCCATGGAACACACAATGCAGTCATTGGTCCATGGAACACACAATGCAGTCATTGGTCCATGGAACACACAATGCAGTCATTGGTCCATGAAACACACAATGCAGTCATTGGTCCATGGAACACACAATCCAGTCATTGGTCCATGGAACACACAATGCAGTCATTGGTCCATGGAACACACAATGCAGTCATTGGTCCATGGAACAAACAATGCAGTCATTGGTCCATGGAACACACAATGCAGTCATTGGTCCATGGAACAAACAATGCAGTCATTGGTCCATGGAACACACAATGCAGTCATTGGTCCATGGAACACACAATGCAGTCATTGGTCCATGGAACAGACAATGCAGTGATTGGTCCATGGAACACACAATGCAGTCATTGGTCAATGGAACACACAATGCAGTCATTGGTCCATGGGACAAACAATGAGTGGTCATTGGAAATGCAATAACTGTTCTGTGGAAGCAAAAATGCATGTGGAATACACAGTGCCAAGATACTTTTCTCAAATTTAAAAACTGCCAATTTTATTAAAAGACAGTTCCAAGAATAGACTGACTCTATACACTGAATACCATCAAACATTGCTGTATTGCGTATAAGATGTTTAGGTTGTGACAAGTTAACATTGTCAAACAACACACTGTCATCAGCACTAAGACAGTTGACATGTCACTGGAATGACACTCACCAGGGGGCGTGCCAGTATTTATCTCCACTAGCACTCGCACAGTGCACAGTATTGTCTTTCACAGTGCACAGTATTGTCTTTCACAGTGCACAGTATTGTCTTTCACAGTGCACACACAATGCCCAAATAAAATCTTACAGTAACAAATACACATTGATCAAACCTACAAGTATCAACCGAGCTGGAGTAGATAAATGTTTAGGCTACACAACTCTGGTGTTTAACGAAAGAATCTATCCATCAGAACTGATGCTAATCTTTCGATAAATAATTATCTTTCTGTGTCTATATTATTTACTTTATACGGTGAATTTGTGCTGTTGTCCAAAAATAGTCAAGCAGATTGTGCATCAGGAGTGATGTTGGGTAAACAAGTGAATGGCAGACTGACACGCCAGTGAGTGAGTGCACAAACAGTGCACCGATCTGAAGCCACCATCAGTATACTCTGACAACTAGTAGTCATGTTTAGCACTGGAGATATGAAATCATACAATCAAACTCATACAACTGAAGTCATACAACTAGTCATACAACTGAAGTCATACAATTAGTCATACAACTAAAGTTATACAACTGAAGCTATACAATCAGTCATACAACTGAGGTCATACAACCAAAATCACACAGCATGCATAACATGTCTACCGTTTCCTTTTTGCTCTCATCTCACCACCAAACTGACTTCTGAAAGCTTACGGCAAAGTTTACTTTTGACATGAGATTTATTGTCAATATGAAAAGCTCTCAAAATGTAAACCAGCATAAATGGAAAATTTTCGATAATTTTCAAAATCTGAAAATCACAGTTTTGACAACAACATTTAAAAACTATTTGACAGTAGAAGAAAGTATTGAGAATTGATTTGGTCGTGTTGTTTGTTATCAACAAAACATAGAAGACAATGATTAGACCTGGAGTAGTTCCAGACATCTACTGTACATTTGTTCTGAACACTTCAAGATACAAATGAATACAGCCTTTAAAACTACCTTTGGCCTTTTATAATCAAGTCAGTTCAGAGGATCATTGAATTGACAATCACAGCCAACATATTTCATCACATAATTTAGTAGAGATTGTTAAACATGTGAATAATGAAGAGATCTAGTCAAGTGAGTAGATTACCTGTGGTCTAGGTCTGAATGTGTCCACACAGTCGACGTGCAATGAGATGTATTCGACGAGACAGCCGTACGCGACTGGGGTCAGTTTAACGACGGTGTGTAGCGGCACGTTCAGATAGGGCAGCTCATCTAGACACAAGGAACAAAGAAACCTGTTATTCCGTGTTGCCAACTTTGTCAACAATGTACTGATCAAAGTGTCGATCCAACAAGTTACAAACAGATTTGTTGTGGAGGTGGCGAACCGACATGGTATTATATAATAAAAATGTGAACACATTCTAGGTTTCACACCAAGCAGCGACATCACAGGATAAATAAAAAATGCACAGCTCATTTCAGAGATTTCTCTTGTACAACTTTTTTTTTAACCTATAAAATTTAAAACATATCATCTGCATTGGCGTCAATCCCTGCAACAAGGTGGTAACTTCTCAAACAGAACACAAGTAATCCTTAGATGTCATAGCTGTCAGGTGAATGGCATTCCCAAGTTTGTCAATATATCATGATAATAAAAAATTACTAGAATGGTCAACCCAGCCAAAATACTAAATTACTCTTCATCTTATGTGAATGATGTCATCACGTTACTCGTCATGTCAAGGCACTCACCGTGGTCCTTGTCAGTGAAGTAGGCAAGCAGACACCTGGCGACAGCTTGGTGACACACAACCATGACGTTCTCCTGTCTCTCCAGTTCCTGGGGACAATCACAAGACAGCGGGTGTGACAACCTTCCCACATGCACGCCTGCACGTACACATGCACGCCCGCACGTACACATGCACGCCCGCACGTACACATGCATGCACACACACACAATTACAGAAGTGGAACTGCTCCTTGGTTGCAATCTCAAATAAAATGTTTGCTCTGACTTCCACAGTATTCGTGCCATATGAGTGTACGTCTAAACAGATAGTACATGAGATATAGTTTCATTTGACTGTACACACAAAAAAGATGTCTTGTAATCTGTGCCGTTGGTGCTTTACAAATCCCTTGCCCATGTGTGCTACAAACTGACCAATTATCTATCTACTGTCCAAATTCAAGGTTCTATAAGTCTCTGTGTATGTCCACATGGAAGAAATTGGGACATCCTGGAATGTAGATGATATAACTGATGATTCTTTCTGCACACCGGGGACACCATATATGGTATAAATGCTTTGGTTGTTGTCAACATAGCCACCCCAGCATGCTTCCCTTCCCCAAGACAAACACTAGCAGAAGAACTATTGTACATACCATGATGACAGGCTCGAGGCGGGCCACCAAGTCTTGGTACGACTGAAACAATAACGTACTTCATGAAAACTAAACATATACATGGAATAGACATGCACGTGAGTGTGCGTGCGTGTGCATGCCTGTGTGCATATGAATGAGTGCGTGCGTGTGTGTGTGTGTGCATGCATGCATGCCTATTTGATGTATATGTTGAGCCAGGCCAACTTGTGCCAGTTTAACTTGAGCTCAAATAACCAGTGCTAAACAAACAGAACAGTGGCTCCTCATGGTGGCCAGAAGATACACATACATAATGCCTATCAATACAGATATATGTATCGACAATAAGAGACAATGCAATGATTATTGCATGATATGATGCAGCATCACGTCTTAATAAGTCGTGCACCAGCTCACCTCTCCTCCTGGGTATCTGTAGTGGTACTTGTCAGCGTCTCGTAGCGCAAACTCCTCTGGATACTTGCTCTGAATCTCTGCATAGGTCATACCCTCACAGACGCCCTGGAGACAAATACTCAAATGTCACTAAATACTTCATTCCCTGTTAGTGTTAGATCTGCAGGAAACATTACGCAATTTCTAAATACTTCATTCCCTGTTAATGTTAGATCTGCAGGAAACATTATACAATTTCTAAATACTTCATTCCCTGTTAGTGTTAGATCTGCAGGAAACATTATACAATTTCGTCATCATCTGAAGACATATTTTTAACCATGTTTTCCCCCTTAGCTCTTTAGTGTATTACCACTGTACACTGATTCAGAGATGTGCCTCTGAGTGAAGCTTTCCAAGGAATCGAAACAGAATCAAAACAGAATTGGCAATCCTACTCACTGCATCTATCTCATTGAGGGCCTTCCAGTGCTCCATGGGGGCGTCGATGCCGACAGTCGTCTGGATGGTGCGCTTCAGGAGACTCGTCCACACCCGCAGGTTGTCCATCTTTTCATCCTCCACATACTTGGCTAAGGCACTGGCAAACTGCAACGGGGCAGCACTGTCATCACACTGTCTACCAGGGGGCAGCACTGTTTTATCATCTTATCTACCAGTGGGCAGCACTGTTTTAACATTGTGTAAGGGCTTTAGGCTGATAAAATAGGATATTTTTTTAAGACCAATACTTCAAAGATCCATGACAAATTCAATTCAAAATCTCATTCAAACACTCTGAAGGAGCTACTAATTTATTTGGTGATCAAAAATGCATCATCTAACTTTGCTGAATGACAGCCTAGGGCCTAGGCTTAGAGCTTGGTGATACCACACTTAAGGCATTTCTAAGATCTTTCTTTGAAAATTCCCATTTTTAAGACAAGGCCTTAAAAAGGCAAGATGTAATTTAAGACTTTTTACAATTCTGCACACACCCTGAAAAGGGGGAAGTACGCCGCTCTTTGTCATAGATCAACATACAACATACACACACTTCATACTTCTAAGTGATGGCAAAGTGCTACAAAAACAACTATACACAGATCCTGAGTTACCACATATTTAACTACATGCTAATTTATGTAATGGGAGACCTGCTACCCACCTGTTCCCCCCCTGGAGAGAGGTCACCATCTCCACCAATCCTCCCAACCCGGTTCATGTCTGTCTCCCCATGCTGAAAAGAACACAACACACAATGTACTCATACAAGCCACCCACCCATCCAGTTCACGTCCGTCTCCCCATGCTGAAAGGAACACAACACTCAATGTACTCATACAAGCCACCCACCCATCCAGTTCACGTCCGTCTCCCCATGCTGAAAGGAACACAACACTCAATGTACTCATGCAAGCCCTCAACCCATCCATCCAGTTCACGTCCGTCTCCCCATGCTGAAAGGAACACAACACTCAATGTACTCATGCAAGCCACCCACCCATCAAGTTCACGTCCGTCTCCCCATGCTGAAAGGAACACAACACTCAATGTACTCATACAAGCCACCCACCCATCCAGTTCACGTCCGTCTCCCCATGCTGAAAGGAACACAACACTCAATGTACTCATGCAAGCCACCCACCCATCCAGTTTATGTCCGTCTCCCCATGCTGAAAAGAACAACACTCAATGTACTCATGCAAGCCACCCACCCATCCAGTTTATGTCCGTCTCCCCATGCTGAAAAGAACAACACTCAATGTACTCATGCAAGCCACCCACCCATCCAGTTCATGTCCGTCTCCCCATGCTGAAAAGAACACAACACTCAATGTACTCATGCAAGCCACCCACCCATCCAGTTCATGTCCGTCTCCCCATGCTGAAAGGAACACAGCAGATCATGTATCTGTCCAACCCACACATCCATATATGCACCCATATTTAAAACCGCGATCAGGACAAATATATTCAGCATCACAGCTTGTAACCTTCTCCCTTAGAGCCTGGGTCTAACTCCCTACAGAATCAATAAACTGGGTCTAACTCCCTACAGAAGTAATAAGATTCCATCAATTCATCCCTTCCAGCTGGCTGTGACCACAGTCCGCCTTGCTCCACAAGAGCACCTCATCCAATTATAAAAATGCTCTATTGATTTTATCCACACACGTTATTTGCACTATTTAACTATTACATTTTTATTTTTTATGGTCATGCACTGTTTATGTCAGGCGCGTCACAAACTCCTATGTTAGCCCACAAAGGGGCAGTGTGGTGAATGTTATAGACGCAAGACTCCACCTCAAGGCATAGTCAAGTGCTTCTGAACAAAACACATCCTGTGTGAACCACCACATACACTACATTGTCGACACTACTGATTAACATTTGCTATTCACTTACCCGTACAACGTAAATAGTCCTTGGCAGCACATGAATATTCATGAGGTAGTAGACCACCCTGCTTTGGACGTGGCCTGAAAGAGATAAATACATAAAAGTTCACATTTAATGTAGTTACAATGATCTTTACGTTATAATATGTATAATTCAAGTACTAATTTCATCTTGATGTCTTAAGTTTACACATTTATCTGAGGTAATGGGTGAAATGTTCACAATCAATACATGCAACTTGACCACATTATAACATTCAAAATAAAAAACAAAATTTAAAATTGCCATAGCTTGAAAACTACTGGAGCTAGGTAGCTCAAATCATAGTTACATGCTTTTTTATCACGGGTTTTCACCAAACCGATTCATTAGAAAAATTAAGAGATCAAAACAACACCATTGGTTGAATTCACACGGAATGACTCAACTATGAACTAACAATACGAACAGATCCAGCCTACTTCACCCTAAAAACATTCCTCTTTAAAAATAGACCAAATAACTTCTACAGAAATATCAATGCATTTACAATTGTCCCTTAAAATCTTTACATAAAATAGTGTAGCACAAAGGCTGTGTAAAACAAGCATTATATGTTTGAGATCTTTGATGAAGTTTGTGCCTTAAATTCTTACATAAAATAATATAATGACTAGGTAATCTGTATTAGGTACATGATGTATTTAGTTAACTCTATGGCAAAAATAAAACCTACGGAAGACCAGCTAATCACCTTGCACTCTGTTTACGAGGAACTTCTCTCCCTGATTGTAGATGCGGATAAAGGAGTAATCCTTGTCGTGTTCCTCATCCAGGGGTTCGTAGAAGTCAGCATAGTGCTGGATGCGGGTCTTGAAGTCCTTCACCGCATCCTCCTTGTTGATGCCCATGTAGTCAGGACTGGTAACCTTCACCTCCTGCAGTTGGGGTCAGACCGCTATTTATTTTCCCAATGTTAACAATTATTCGATGCTATTCACAAATTTACACTTTGAAAATCATCTGTGTTAATATTAATCAGCCTGCTCCAGAAATTCCTAACTTCTGTCAGATGGCGTCCAAAACAACTATATCAAGCACAAGGAATCCTACAGTTGCTGACATGTGTATATGTTGCCAGCCAGTGGAAGTGTTAATCTGGGCAAAAGTATTGTAGTCCTTAAATATGGTAACATCCATATTAAAATATAATTTTACGGGTAGCAAATAAATGCGAAAAGGGGGTATCATCTTAAAATCACTGGCATTTAATTCATATGACATAAACACGCAATCAGTTTCCTGGAAAATGGTCTTGCTACACAATTCTCTGCAAGACCAGATTACTGTGCAAACAGCCCATTATCATAAATGACAAATATTAGCATTTTCCAGTGAGCTGACTGCCGGCTAATGCTGGCTATGCAAATACATATCTCAGATCTTAGTACACGACTACACGGCAGGCGGTAAAAGTCATATGTCAATTGCATCACGGACTGCTTTGTGACGCATCATGATGATACGCACAGACAGGGGCAGTGTTAAAAATCAATACGTCTGTCTGGTCTGCTCTGGCTTTAAGCAGAAGACTGCCTGCCAAATGGCCTAGTGCCACGTACCACCCACAACCTTTCTCCCGGGACTCTCTGCTTATGCCACATCCTGCCAATAGACTATCCTGTAGGGAGTTGGAATATTTCTTAATGACAGAGTGACATGGCTATAGATCTAACAAGATAACAATCCAAAGCTACAAATTCCACATGACAAGTGGACAGACAAGGAAGCCATTTGTTTATCAAGAGTCTAAAATTTTCCATAATACACGTGAACTGTTGGTTTCCACCAAATTTATTTCTGATTTTTGGCTGTATTAATACTTATTCACCATATCGTTATTATTACGTACACATGTAGTTTTTTATTGAAATCTGTATGTTTTACATGAAATTCTGCATAAATCCATAAAAAGTCATTGTTTTATTGGCCTGTAGCATTCAGATTCTGATCGAGAATTACCATTTATCAGGCTACAACATTTGTAAAGTTTGACCAGAAATCTTCTAGCGATTTTTTTGTAAAGTTGAAGCAAATCCATACACCTTATTCAAGCACAATGTACGCTTATTAGATGGAATACAGTAAATACAGGATATGGCAGTATTCCTCCCAAAATCCATATTGAATACAGCGTAGCACATCAATGCGCCAATGACACACCATAGCACTGTAAAATTTAACAGGCATGTCTTCATTGCTGTCAATAGGGCCATAAACCCGACTTGTGAACCCACCTTGATGTTGGCCTCAATGATGCGAGCATCGGTGCAGACAGACTCCACAAAGAATGTCTTGTAGGAATGGTTCACAGTAAGGAATTCGTAGATCAATTGGCGTCGATTGCGTGTCGTGTTTGTTGCATCAAACACCTGCAACACATAAGACATCTCGGTGCTACACATTTGAAAAAAAAAACAGGTGAATTATAAATAAACTGCTAGCCTAGATATATACCAAATTTATTAAGACGGGCAATGTGTGAGTTTTGTTTTACCCATATGGTGGCGCCACCATTCAATTTGTCAAGATACTTGGTTCAGACCTGCACGTTTAGCTGTTACATGTTCAGAGCCACGTGTATCTCCAGGGATTCTAGTAATTTGTACAAAAGAAAAATCGCTCTTATGATGATTGCTTAACATGAGTGATGGGGAACGAGAACAATCGTTCGCCTAAAATATGATGCACTGTTACAACCAATAATGTATATTACAATGTGAATAAAACACAATTTAGTTCAGTGCTCTATACACAAAGATATGTCCTACCTATCTAGAGCATTCATCGAAATGTTCATCATGTTGGCAGAGAATAACAAAGTAACGATTTTTTTCTAATCACGACTGTTGAGATTTAATTACTTAACAATTTGGTTATTTTCACCAGGAACTGAATTCTGGTACTAGTGAGCAGAAGAAACTGTCATCCAAGAATTCAGTTCCTCACGAAGGCTACCAACAGTAGCTGAAACGTTCAGTAAGTAAATCTCAATAGTTATGATTAGAAGAAAATCGTTACTTCATTGTCTAGAGTATGTTCTATAACAACTGGAGACATATGACCACAGAGATACAATGTTACTTACTGCTACCTCGCCGCCGCCATCCAACCATTCACATACGTCCTCCAGCGCATCTCTCGCGCACTTCCTACAATACACAACAACATCCTACAATGCACAACAACACATCACCCTCCAAGTTACCCACTTTACGCTCCAAGTTACCATTGTTACCCTCCAAGTTACCCATGCCACCCTCCAAGTTACCCATGTCACCCTCCAAGTTACAGACATCACCCTCCAAGTTACCCACGTCACCCTCCAAGTTACCCACATCACCCTCCAAGTTACACACGTCACCCTCCACATTTCCTACAATGCACAACAACATGTCACCCCCCAAGTTACACATATCACCCTCTATATTAGAGTTACATGTCACCCATGAAACTGCACTGACTTGGGCCCCAGAATGGAAAGGGGAAAATGGGCAAACCAAAAACAACCTGGAGACAAATCATGGAGGAGGAACTGAAGGCTGCTGGGCTGACATGGTGTGTTGTCGAAAAATTACGCTAGCCTTAAGTGCCATTCCTGGTCACGAAGAGGATAAGTAAGTTACTGTTGACGCAAACCTTCCTAATTCAATCAAGCACAATCACGTAGCAGTGCAATAATTAATTCAATATTGTCATAGAAGTTAACTTCATTCATCACACCAGATTGTCACATTATTGTAATAACATTTTTAGACTCAGTTAGAGTATGAATGAATTATGTATATAAAGGTGAATGCTTCTCATATGGAATCTACAGTTTACTTTTAAAATGGGGATTTATTTGAGCATGGTAAACTACACTGCCAGCCAGCCAGCCAGCCAGCCCGCCAGACAGACACATGTGATGACTCACTCTCTGATCTCCATGGCCTCCTTGTTGTCTGCTCTGAAGAAGTCATGACTCCTGTACTGTAGAGTGGCGCGACGCCGATACTCTCCGACATTGAACACTGCAAACAACAACATCCACTGAGACCTGTCTACATGGCAAAGTCACTGAAGCACGACACAAAACAACAACATCCACTGAGACCTGTCTATATGGCAAAGTCATTGATGCACGACACAAAACAACAACATCCACTGAGATTTGTCAAAACGGCAAAGTCACTGATGCACGACACAATCAGCAACATCCAATGAGACCTGTCTATATAGCAAAGTCATTGATGCACGACACAGGAAGGTATTTTTTGTATAATAAGAAATAAGTTATCTTTTATAGGCACCTGCCTACTGTGCAACAGTTCACAACAAGTAAGCTAAATGAGATAACTTGAATAGAAAGCTACAACATACATACAAGGAAACTGTTATGCCATAAAATTAATAATTATTACAAGGCAAGAAATGATGGAGAATGATTGCAAAGAATAAAGAGGATTACAGACAGAAATAGATACAAAAATAACACTTGTGTGTGTAGATTTCATAAATCCAGCAGGAATCAATAGAGATATATCACTGTGTCGCTGTGTGAACAACATGGACCTACCTCTTGTATTGATTCCGATCCAGTTGAGATAGCGGGTGAGCTTCTTAGCAATGTATGTTTTGCCTCGAGCTGGCAGACCGACCATTACGATAACACATGGTGCTATGGCAACATTCGCTATGTCTGGACATAGTGCTGAAAGAAAGAAGAAACACGATTTAGAAAGCATGCGCAAACTCTACTTAATATTCATCACTGAAAGAAAACACAAACTCTACTTAATATTCATCACTGATAGTATGCACAAAGCTGACTCAGCATTTATAGCTGAATGCACAAACTTGACTTAGCATACATAACAAAGTAAAGAAGATTGCCATAAAAAGCAACAAGTTTCAGTATCAAAACTATTGGTTATGATATAACTATAATTTCATGTTTCTATTATTTCACTTACACAACACTGAATATAAATCATGGAATAATATATACAATATCTATTACCTTGCACTTATACATCTGTATATTACACATGTGTAAATTACATGTATATATTACATGTACATATCCACAATAAACACATTCCTCTTCACAACTTGCTCTGAATTAACAAACATGTTTGGTCATGTGTCGACTACGACATCATCGTATAGGTTATCTGAGATATTCCAGCAATGAAAGGCATTAAGCTTAAACCAGTTGTCCAGTTGTATCTCTGCATTTCCAAGAATACAAAACGTAGGCGACCGATTTTGGCATGCACGAAACCCGTATACAAGAATTCATGATGTGGGCGTTGTAAACATGAAAGACTTAAATAGAAACTTGACTTGCAAAAAAAAGACAGCAGTCAACATTACAGGAATTTCTCGGATAATCTAAGATATAAGTAGATAACAAACCAGGGCAAGTAACACCTGATGTAGATTGTAACAGTGATTATTATTTTATCTGATAGACGCCATTGTGGTCAGACTGCCACCTAGTGTTACTATGTCGAGACAATCAAGGTGGCTGTAGAGGCTATTTCTGTTCGTGTCAAATTCTTCCAGCATAAATAAGGACAATGCATACACCTGTACTTGGAACTTGTTGTCTAATAAGATGGTGAATAAAAATAAATTCAAGGTTATTTTGTTCATGTCATCACTAAATAAGGCGTTTATATCCAGTAGAATGACAACAAAACCTTTTCATCATTCTTAGAACCTGATTAAATTAAAACATCTTTTTATATCTATAATGCAGATTCAGAGTTCAGCTACTGTTACAATTTACCCCGCCAGGTGTTTTAGTTTACCCCCAAAAACGTGGCTAAACTTTTTCTGTTGTGTTTACAATGTATTGTCCAGTAGTGGTCAGTATACATTAACATATCCTAACACACAACACTGTGCCAGTTACACTGCAGACCAAATAAATGCAAGTTCACATAAAACTCAACAATGAGATTTATTCTGGCGCTAAGAAGTTCACATTCAAAAGTCTACGAATTTCCCAAAAATTAGTCACCATAAAGCTAGAATACAATGACATATAATTATGCATATTCACTTGGGAGTTTCATGGCTTTGGTAAATTTTGAGGTCATGCTGGGCTACGTAAAAAGCACATACAAACATGAATTGAGGGCCTGAAAATTCACTACAGCTCTGGCAAAATGCCATATATACATAACGTTTTCATGCATACAAAGTAATCTGAGTGCACGACACCAATAATGATGTCATTACATTCACTGAAATAACAAGCATGTCCTACAAATCATTCACTTGTACAAAGCCTATACATTTGCCTAACAAACAAACCACTTAATACAAACAGAGAACACGATAGAGGTGCACTTGACGACATGCTGACAATTAAAAATGTCCACTGATAAAGTTATGTATTGCAATACTGAGAAGCTCTGAAAGTCATGCTGGTTATGCAGATTATAATTTATTCAAAGCATGTATTGCAGTGCAGATAATCTTGTTAATGTTACACTGGTATCGCAGTTTATAATATATTTAACGCGTCCTGATTTAATAATTACATTTTATCATTCTGTGCATGTGACTCTCCTACACGGAAGCTGCTTCTGCTTCTTAACGAAGATTAAACAAATCGGACGACATCTATGCATCACTGAGTGTGTCTGTATTAATAGGAACATCACAATGATACAACCGGTTGCAGCCAGTTCAGGCATGCACGTAATATTTATAGGAGACAGCCTGACAAGGTCAATAGACAGGTGGCAGATCCCATTTCGTGGCAGATTTCCTGGAAGATTCCATAATCCATATTAGTTGTAGTGGAAGGGTGGCCGAGTACAGACCATAGTTCGGGTAAAATTTTTATTTATATTTAAATATGCTGATTTTGTGTATTTGTATTTGACTTTTTCCAGAAGCACATTTGTATTTGCATTTGGTGTTTGTATTTGGTCAAATATACACCAGATGTAGCAACTTGTATTTGGTGTAACTGGTCTGCTAGAACATGCACTCTAAGAATCACAAATATTCCTAACCTATTTCTTCACCATTTAATTCACGTGTAACACTTTATAAGCCTTTATTAAAAAATTTTTGGTTAAAGAACAGAATATCTGTAAATTACAGGTTGTATTGTATTGTTTACCTAATCAATATCGCTTATATGAATTTAACCCTACATATTAAAAAAAACATTTATACAAGGTATTTGTATTTAAAAATGCATCATATTTATATTTGATTAAAAAATGTATTTGGCCATAAATTCTAGCACAGACTGCATTAGCTATGGTGAACATGGGAAGGGGGTCCATACAGACCCTTGACACTGAGCCCAGGTCTAATTTGGACATTTGTGAGGATTACCATATGTACACCCATTAATGATATGTGCAGTCAGAAATGAAGATGCATAATGAATGTGTACGTGCATATACACATCTAGTAGCCACACAGTGGATATAAGCTGATAAATTAGCATAAATACCATACAAACACAGCTTTCCTTCCCCTACTGCATCCAATCAAGTAAATTAATTTCCTATTAACTTGGTGTGACTTCAAGGTTATTAGGAGTAGCTCATGATGTTGCCCTAATAAACAAGAATTTACTCTGCAGTTATGGGAGTTATTCAGGGATGATCTCAAAACATTAATGTTTGAAAAACATTTATACTAAACAAACCTGGTTCCAGGGGTGAGCAGGGGGAGCAACTACTTTGTTTAGTGTCGAACATCGATGAATTTTCGAGGAAAAAAAAACATTGTCAATTTTTCGATCACAGCTCATAAGAGCACATGCAGACAGTTTTGCATTATGGCAGCTGAATATGCATCATGTATGATGGTTACAGCTTGAAGGATGAGTACATTTTCATGGGTATCAACAGGTCAAAGTAAATTCAAAGTTTCATGTAGGGGAGGGATCTGTGGTTTAGTTTAAATGACATCGGTTTGTCTGTTTTGAGGCCATCTCTTATTACTGTTTTTGAAGGTACCACAACAGTTAGCATTGTTGTGTGTTAGACCATAGATATATAGTACTAATATGTGTTATAGTGTTACTACATATGATTATATCTATGGTTAGACACAGTGTTGAAAAATTATCAGCTCTTAGTTTTAAGCTGTAGTCGCATGCATACTGAAACCCCCGTCATTCTATTATATGACAATGAACAATTATTGTTCGTGTGTGAAAGCTGATGTCAAGTGCTACAATTGAACAGATAATGAGTTAAGTAGAAATGCAAACATAGGTAACTCTGTATAATGTGTTCAGTCTAATAATAAAATTATTTCTTGTCTCCAACTGGGGGTACGGACATAACCCCTCAAAGTCAAGAACTCCTCAGGGACACAGTCCCTCCGGACAAATCCCTCTGGACAAAACCTCTCATCTTTTACTCCTCCAACTGCAGTGACAGCAACAACACTACTTCAGACCCTCAACTGCAGAGAGACAATGGACCCTGGATATCTACCTAATGCCATGTGTTAATAAGTATACACCAAATAGGCCACCAAGGGATGATTTTAAGACATGTAAAACACAACACACAACTGGTTTCACGGGTTAGCAACTGTTAAGCTTAGTGCCTGTCATACATCGAGGTTTTTCTCAGAAAAATATTATTATTTATTTTCCAATAAATTTTTTAAAAGGTGCTGACTTCGAGTGGACATAGGCAGTGATGAAGTATATAAAGTTGCACACAGTTTGATGTACCCTGTTCGACCTATTAAGCATAGATGCCCTAATTAGCATACACCCCCTTTTTTAATCACCAAGACCCATAAATATTGTAATTTGACTACCGGGGTAGTGTGGGACAAAAGAAGTGTCGCCATCTGGTGTTAAACAGTTGGCACCACTTTTCAGTTATTCTACACTAGTCACCAAATTACATCATTAGTAATAAACAGTTACCATAAAGTCTAGAGAAAAAATTTTGGTGTACACTTATAAGAATAGATTTCTTGAAATTTTTTCATTGCCCAATTTTTTTTTCAAGCGTACTGTACAATTGTTAGGCCGAATATGGTTATTCAAAGGTTTACTTAGTTTAAATGATGTTGGTTTTGTGTACTGTCATACATGGGTGTCTTGAGATCACCCCTAGAAAGGAAATCGGTGAAGTTGTACCACCCTTTACTTTACACGTGTACAGTGATTCCTGCACGCCAGCCATTGTATCACGTTGACCTCAGGTTGAAAGGGTCTCTTGAAAGCTCAGGGTGACCCAGGTGGTACTGGATGGACGGTCACCCCATAATGGTACACACAATCACCCCACCGTCAGTACAATCACACCTTCTAGCCATGCGCAGCATGGCCTTCACAGTCACCAATCCTGATGGCTGAATACAGTATGGATTGTCTGTAAGATTATGACGCATTTATTTATTTTAATTAACACAAGCTGTTATATTTGGTGTACATTAATGTAATCACCTTTGTCTCCACGTATGTGAATGGATGAATACATTATAATTCTGATATAAAAATAAATAACAAATTATAAAATAAAATCAAAAGATGTATGTCTGAGCAGCGATCTATTAACAAGCTACAAATTGTAACTGCACAAGGAAGCCATTGGTTTGAGAGTCAAATAATCTTTCATTTATGCGTAGCCCAGCCCACCCTTATCAGGAATCTATTAATTTGATTTTTAGGCATTATCTTCACACTGCTTACATTAACACGGTCAGTGGAAAATTTATTCCATTAATTTATCATCCTCTAGGAGAATGAGTACTTCCTCATTTCAAATCTACTGTTCATATATTAATGCTTTGTGCTCTCTAATATCTTCATAACCATTACATATTATATATTATAACCATTACATATTATATATTATAACCATTACATATTTTTTTCAACGTCTCTTTGGTCTCCTCTTAATCATTTTCCGATCACATAACATTTAAAACATTCTTAGGCAAAGGTCTTTAAAGATTTAAATGGAACTGGGTGCATAATTGAGCATGTCAAGTCTTGTGGTCAGAGACCATCAGGCAGCCAGACAGGTCTCATTACAACAATAGCTATCAATTTAGTCATAGAACAGACACTCCTAGACTGGTGACAGCATTCAGGACCAAGACACAGTACCTTGGCCAGGTGATTCAGCCCAAGCACACACCCACAACCTGCCAGTGTTGTCCAAATAAACACTATCTACTTATACCCAGACACAGTAATCATCATCCCATGCCAGGGAACTATTATGGAGATGTGTTGGCACCTGGCCATCTGCCTGCCCAGTGGGATCGGGGAAGTCTTAAATCACTCCCACTGGGAAGCGTGTATCTGGGCAGGATCCAGTGTTGAAGCACAATCGAGAATCCTGGAAAAGTGCCAGTGACTACTGCCTGGAAACAGTGTAGAGATGGCTGCTGGGCAACTAATAACACTAATGCTATCATAAAACAAAGCAATTAACAACAATACTCCAAGTTACACTATGAATAACGTTAAAAACTACATGTCAACACATGGATGGTTTTTGAAATTGCTGAAGAATTTAACAGAATTGTTTGAATATATTTCTTGATGAAAGAGTCATCCCATGCACCGCCATTGTTTACCAAACTGCATCATGTTGACAATATCTGGAACATTACTCAGCAAAATTTTGACATGACATTGAGGGATGGATGCGGGGTTTGGAAGTGTGAGGACAATTGACTGAATTCATGACAAAGTCATCCAAGGTCATTTTATTCATTTATTTCATTAAATTTGGTCAAACTAACAAAGGGAAGATGCACAGAAATTGGGTTAGTAAACATGGCAGGCATATCATTATTATACACCGATGACCACGAATTTAGTGCAAATAGTTACCGAACACCAAATCCAAATAAAAACTATGAACGATTATAAAATATATAGGTGCATAAAGGTATATAGCATGGTATCCATTCTTTAGGACCTCTGAAGGTCCTTTTCACTACCCCACCCCCCGGCAGACCTGTTCCCTGTTCATTCTAACACCAACTCGATTTCTCTGGGAAGCATTCAGCCATGCTGTGATTACTACCTACACAAATCTATTCGTTCAAATTTATATCCACCGCTGTCGGATACTCATTTATACAGCGGAGTGAACTAAGGCTACATCTATTGTCCAATGCAGACACATTTCTAAATTGTTCTCACAAGCCATGTGCTAGATAGGTAGTATAATAGACTGCTGACTTGACGCAACTGACACAAGTGCCGTAAGGTGACATGCTGCGGATCTGACATGTCAGTGCAAAATTACCAATACCGCTAACATGGCAATATCTGGGAGTGATTCATCTTTAGCCATTATAAATTACTACATTTATTTCTGGCCACCAGTAAATGTCAATAGTCTGGCAAGCCTCTCATCATGATACTGTAATTCCACATTTGTGTCCCGGACATTCATTAACATGGAGAAAGTGCCTATGCCCTATTGTCATGATAAGAACCCAGACAGCCAACATTTTCCATCATTCTCAGAGCAGTGAAGACAGATAATGCCACAGGGCAGACAAAATACCTCTCCATTTGTCATCTGATACAACACGCAGAAAGTGAAACTAGAAGCAAATAATTAATGATGTCACACTGATGTAATAAATGCACTCTTTCTGGAGAATACAACCATATTCTTGGGTTGATCTCAATGAAATCATGTCACAGATACATTGTCTGACACATTGTCTGCTGTTTCAATGAAAACATACACTTGCAATAATCTTTATAAATACACATTTCCTAGTAGTCTGCATTAGCATCATCTTATATTTACATAGTACAACTCACTTAACAGAAAAGCAAAATATATCCACAACATTCCGCTGGCTAACACACCACTGAAACCAGACAGAACATCAGCATAAAGAATGACAACATATGCTGATTTCTGGAATGACCTTTCCAAATGAAACATCCCAGCATCACGAGAATAACAAGATATTTCTGCTATATACTCACTCAACAAACTGTATGATTCTCTTCTGTTCGCCCGGGGTCCCATCCAACTCTTGGCACAGAACCTTGATGTAGAAATAATATAGAATATGTAGTCTAGCTGCTGGCCCTGATGCTAGCCGTGTACTGGCGTACTGAGTGGGTGCTAGTGCTAGGTCACGTGCACCTTTTCCTGGCAGTGGCTGTTCGCAGTAACTAATGAGATAACAATTCAAAAACACATGCACCTCAGCTTACAGCTTCTCTGTAAACTGTCAGTGGCTGGCAGCAGTTTTATACACAGGACCAGTCCATTTCAGCCACAGGGGTGGGCATGTGGAATGTTGCATTTTTGTGGACAGTTCCACTATCTGAAGAGGGGTGGCAGGATAGTGCTCCTTCCACTGATCATAAGTGATAATATTTGTTTTATTAAATCAGTAAACATGGTGTGATTGATAGGAATAAAGATCGTTGACCAGTTTGTGTGTGTGTGGGTGTTACCATGGAAACAGCTATGCTGATTCGTTGTTACGCATGCGCAGTATTCAATCATACACTTCAGAGGGTTGGGTTCTGAAATACACAATGAATATTTATTGGACAGTTCCTTCTATGAGACTCATTTGAAAGGGAACCACTGGAGAGATGTATTTCCTACTTCCTATTACTGGAGATATTTATTTCCTAATTCCTATCAAGATCCATACACCTTCCTGACTGGGATAGCTCATCCCCAATTGCTATCCCTGAGGAAACAGGCAATATTCCCATTCTTTCAACAGTTATGCGAGATCCATATATAAATTGTCAAGTAACCTGACCAACAAAAAGAACAGCTTGCCAAATACTAAGAAACTCCTGCTAACAGTTCTTACACAATGAGTAAATTAACAATGTATCCAGGCAGCTAACATGCTATGTCTTGCCATTTAGTATCATGCGGCTGACTGAGTGCACATGCTCTCAGGCCTGCGGCATGCTGCTGGCACATGGCTATCACATGCACACGCCCATGGCTATGTGTGACTGTCAACCAGCTATGGAGTGCCACTATGGACAAAACACGTCGTCTCTCACCACTTCTGCATGGTGTTCACACCACAATCTTATGTTCAGACTAAATCACCGACACTGGCAGGGTTATGAGCTAGGGGGCTTTGTAAATATAAAAATTCCAATAATCCAAAAAAATTTGCATAGGATTGACCCCACCCACACCCTTATCAAAAAACAAGGACAATTTGAGGCACTGTACACGCATGGCCAATGTACTGAAATGAAAGCCAATTATTGCACAATTTTAACCAAGAAAAACACACCAAAATTTTTACTTAAATTTACCTATGCCACATTTTAGTCTTGTGAGTGAAACAGTTACTGCATATTAACGATTAAATAAAAATAAATTGTGTTGCCTCTTAAGATGTATGTAGACATAACTTTGTCACTAATAGCACTACAGAACTGGTACTGGTCTCAAAATAAAGACATTGTTCTATCCACAGATCCAATAATCAAAACTGCACAGGATTGACCCAACCCACCTACACCACTATCCAAAACCAAACAAAAATGGAAAATTGGAAGCACTGTACATTTCCTGACAATGTAGTAAATTGAAAGCCGATTATTGTGAAATTCCAACCAGGAATAAAATATACATTTCCATTTTTTTATAACCCAAGCGGACCCTTGACAGACCCACCCACATGGGCAACAAGATTTTAGTGATCTGGAACCACTGGGGAAACCTGCCCATCTTCTACGTCAATTAAGAGTTTCACAGATATGTTTTGAAAAAAAACTGTGACATAAAAAGTTATTAATCTGATATCTGAATTCTTAGACTTCTTTGAATTTATCCTACCAGAAATGATTGTAGACGCAAACACCAGATATACTGAAGTGGACTTGTTAGGTCGAATACATCTAAGTTGTTAATTCTTCTGCCTGGTACTCTAGTTAACGACCACATGAAACCTGCTGGACTTTTGTCATGTAACAATTAATAAGTTCTCGACAGGTGACGTTTACCATCCAGGTAGTAGGGATCCATGGCTTAAAAAAAACACCTACTTCCAACTTCTTTCCCATGTGCCAGGCACTAGGCAAATCGGGAAGCTGCACCCAATTTTTACGAAATACTGGGTTGGCTGCCGGCCTGAAGTTTGAATCCTGTACCTCCTAGTCACGAGAATGACTGAGCCACCGTGCCTGTTAGTAAATACTCTACAGTGTGTCTATTCATTATCACAGAACCATTCCAGGTGAAATGTTGCAAACAATAACTTTAATCATAATGTCTCATGAAACTACTGACCTGAATGCTAGTTTCACAGAAGTTTTTACAAATGGATCCTTCCAATTATACCACCATGCGCTACCTGGTGGATTATAGTGGGATGTAAAGATATGGGTTATAGAACCACAGGCCTATACATCAAGCAGCGGGATATTCTCAGAGTTACCCAAATCTCTAAGTTAAATTATAACCCACCAGGTAGTGTGGTGGTATTGGGAGGGGTCCATTACCAGATGGTTTCCAAGCCAGGTTTGACGACACCAAGTTTTGTCAATTATGGTGGTCCATACGTGTCAGAGAATTGGATTGGTTGTCTGTGTCCATTAACATGAGGTGTGATTTCCTTTGTGCATAGGACGCCTGGAGGTCATATGTAGACAGAAGGATCAAAATATATATTTATTTTGGGCAGGAAACAAGGCAATAAATTATGTGCACAATATGAACACTGAAAGACATTTATCTTGATATATTCCCTCAGTTCGATGCACATTTTAAAATTGCACATACCATGCACGCACGCACGTATGCACTCATGCCACAAACACTGGAAATCATTACGAAATATTAAAGGTGCCTCCTCAATTAAATTTTTTTGCTCATCTCATTTCAAATTCATTTTGCAAAAATTCAAACCTACCTAGCATCCTCTACTATACATGCTAGCTCGTTTGTGCAACTTTTGTATGTAGTTTTCGTGAACTCATCAGACAAACTATTAAATGATTTAATTCTGCATGCAGAATTTATTGAAGTGAAAATGGAAACACTGAAAACTCACGAATTTCGCCCTTGGTGAAATTTCATAACTTTGTTACGTGATCGGTGAGAGGATGGAAGTCACGCCCCATGATCAGCTTTGACCCCATAAAGTGTTTACCATTTTGGATATCCACTGTTTTGAGCCTTACCAGATCTAATGACTAAATTAAATTCTTTCGATGATTTGAAAAAATATGCACTTTTTAATTAAACCGACTGCGGATATTACTTAAACTAGTCACACACTACATATTAGGCCATCATCGAATAGGGGCTAAATCAGCTGAGGATGCGGTTTTAACTGTACATTTTTTTTCTCAAATCATCCCAGAAATCCCCGGCTGATTGCGTACGTTCAAACCCCCTTTCCAAATAAAAAATTAAAGTCAATTCTTTCGATGATTTGGAAAAAATATGCACTTTTTAATTAAACAGACTGTGGATATTATTTAAACCATTCACACACTACATATTAGGATATCAACCAACCAGATTCATGATAGGCTAAATCAGTTGAGGGTGCAGTTTTAAACATAACTTGACATAATGGAATCTGTATACAAATCAATATTATGTGCATTTCTTGTTACGTACATTGTTAGACTGATCACACCACATGCCATGTTGAAGGCATGCAATCACAATGCACAACTTTCTCCAGACTGAACACATGTGAACACATTTCACAATCTTCTCCAGACTAAATGCATGTGATCACAATGCACAACCTTCTCCAGACTGAATGCATGTGATCACAATGCACAACCTTCTCCAGACTTAATGCATGTGATCAAAATGCACAACTTTCTCCAGACTGAACACATGTGATCACATTGCACAATCTTCTCAAAATTAAATGCATGTGATCACAATGCACCTTCTCCAGACTGAATGCATGTGATCACAATGCACAACCTTCTCCAGACTGAATGCATACGATCACAATGTACAACCTTCTCCATACTGAATGCATGTGATCACAATGCACAACTTTCTCCAGACTGAATGCATGTGATCACAATGCACAACTTTCTCCAGACTGAACACGTGATCACATTGCACAATCTTCTCCAGACTAAATACATGTGATCACAATGCACCTTCTCCAGACTGAATGCATGTGATCACAATGCACAACCTTCCACAGACTGAATGCATGCGATCACAATGCACAACCTTCCACAGACTGTATGCATGCGATCACAATGCACAACCTTCCACAGACTGAATGCATGTGATCACAATGCACAACTTTCTCCAGACTGAACACATGTGATCACATTGCACAATCTTCTCCAGACTAAATGCATGTGATCACAATGCACCTTCTCCAGACTGAATGCACGTGATCACAACGCACAACCTTTTCCAGACTGAACGCATACGATCACAATGCACAACCTTCTCCAGACTGAATGCATGCAATCACAATGCACAACTTTTCCAGACTGAACACATGTGATCACATTGCCCAATCTTCTCCTGAACATATTGCACCTTCTCCAGAACTGAATGCATGTGATCACAATGCACAACCTTCTCCAGACTGAATGCATATTTATGATCACAGCACCACCTGAATAATCCATTCTACTGGATGTGTAATATTACAATGTTATATTTATCAAGGACACAGATATAGGCGGACCAGTTGGAAACCAGGTTCTATGTGTGAATATGATAGAATACTAATGTCTTGAAACAAGTCCCAGTTAAAGTCTAAGATGAATTCCATTTTACTAGATTTACACTAGTTAACACAGACCATGGCCTGCTTGTTAAATAAGTAACAACATTGACAATGACAACTGGTGCTGGTTGTTGAAATGGTAGATTGGTTATAATTAAGTGTTTTCTATTGTAGATTAAAACTACCACAGCGATGAAATGAGAGAGTGCAGAAGGAGCACCAAGTTGTTGAACTGTTAACATTACGGGTACCACCGTGCATGCTGCCACCATGCATGCTGCCACCGTGCATGCTGCCACCGTGCATGCTGAATGTGGCATTGGTACCTTTGTACAATGTCAACCGCCATGTGTTTTACAACAGTTTCTACCCACTCTCCATCACTGTAGTGGTCTGTATGTCTGTCTATGGGTGGGTGTGTGGGTCCATCTATGTGTTGATCTGCAGGTCTGTCTGCATGTTGGTCTGTAGGTCTGTCTGTTTGTGTTGGTCTGTAAGTTCATGTGTGTTGGTCTGTAGGTCTGTCTGTGTGTTGGTCTGTAAGTCCATCTGTGTATTGGTCTGTAGATATGTCTGTGTGTTGGTCTGTAGGTCTGTCTGTGTGTTGGTCTATAAGTCCATCTGTGTGTTTGTCTGTAGATCTGTCTGTATGTTGGTATGTAGGCCTGTCTGTTTGTGTTGGTCTGTAAGTCCATCTGTGTATTGGTCTGTAGATATGTCTGTGTGTTGGTATGTAAGTCCATATGTGTGTTGGTCTGCAGGTCTGTCTGTGTGTTGGTCTGTAAGTCCATCAGAGTGTTTGTCTGTAGATCTGTCTGTGTGTTGGTCTGTAAGTCCATCTGTGTGTTTGTTTGTAGATATGTTTGTGTGTTGGCCTGTAAGTCCATTTGTGTGTTGGTCTGTAGGTCTGTCTGTAAGTCCATCTGAGTGCTAGTATGCAGGTCCATCTGTGTACTGGAATGTAAGTCCATCTGTGTGTTGGTCTGTGTGTGTTTGTGTGTGTGAGTGGTGTGGTGTGCGTGCATGCGTGTGTGCGTGCGTGCGTGCGTGCGTGCATGCGTGCGTGCGTGCGTGCGTGTCTGTAAGTCCATCTGTGTGGTGGTATGTAAGTCCATCTGAGTTTTGGTCTGTAAGTCCATCTGTGTGTTGGTCAGTAAGTCCATATGTGCGATTGATGCTGTGCAGATGCATGCACATACGGCGGGGGGGCATACGCATGCATGCACGGATGCACGCACACCCACAATTAGAATATACATACATTACACTTGAATGCTCCACCTATGCGCACTGATAAGGTGTGTGGGAAGATGAGAAGGTGCTAGAAGGTGTGTCTGACAGTGTGACATTGATACTATCATATCATGTGACCATGTCACAGACACCAATGTCACAGCACTGCACATTCTTGCACAACAGTCTTTTAAAGGTGTGTCCGTTTTAAACTCAAAAAGTACACAAACTGACATAACAATAGACACTCTCCGTCCTATGTAAGACAATTAATTAGTTGTGCACTAAATCGCAGCCAGCTTAATGCCATTACAGCTAATTCCACCGACAGATTTCGCCGGCAGCACTAGCCATCTGTGGTGTTGTCGTTACTTGATGAACACTAACAAATGGGGTTAAACAGGTCATGCCTGGGGAAGTGGGAGATGTGCAATCAGTTGTCACTCCTTGTAGAAATGATCTGTCTAGCGATGAAATCTGGGAAGATAATTACTGAGCTAACAAAACAGGTACAATCTTTTCACTGTCTTCTTCTTCACCTTGCTCCCTTGCGGGATGGTAGCTTCTTCCACTTGGTAGCTTCTTCCACTTGGTAGCTTCTTCTACTTGGTAGCTTCTTCCACTTTCGTTGTTAACTCTCTCCACCTCCCTTTGTCTTCTGCAATGATGTCAATGGTCTTCCACTCTTGGCCGTTTGTACCTGCCCTTTCAAAATCTTGTTTGACACATTCTTTCCATCGCAGCTTTGGTCTTCCTCTTCTTCTTCTGCCACCCTCTTCTGCGTTCCATGCTCTTTTTTCGTTTCACCATAACAGCAGTCAATTTTTGCAGCCATCTTGGTTTATCTCTTCACCCCTTTGTCGTATACCACTACCAGTTAGCCAATTGGAATCCTTGGCCGCAAAAACATATATTAATTAGAAAAAAAAATGAGTAAATGTATTCTAGGTGGAATAGCAATGAAATTATGATCAAATTCATAATTTTCGCCTCTTCGTGGCTATTATGGATATTTCAAATTCCCCCAACGTGCCTGGGTGGCACCATGCTGATTCAGTATACCTCAAAGTTATGCATAAACCATGAAAAACAGTGGGAAGACTTCACTGCACGGTTCAGCTCCAAGTCACAGTTTGGTGGCATGGCAGCATCACAAATGAGGGGTGGATCACAATTACAGGGGTGTACCCTCAAAAACTATTTCATACAACAGCATGTTAAAAAAGGTATGTAGAGGTCTGGAAAGTAGATGTGAATCCCACCAGTAACGTAATCACCATACGTTTAAAAAAAAAGAAATCACTAAATATGGCCTAGAATAGTACTTTGGGGGTACGTTTTCACACAATGATAATGCTGATTTTTAAATTATGCTTACTCTTCACAAATAATGATAATAGTAAAGTTGGTACTAAGGGTAATTGCTTATAATTATGTTTATACATGAATTTCCTCTTTTCTAATGGTATTTGTTTTGAATATGAACCATCTCCAAACCATTGATATCACCCAGTAATAATTATACTGAGAAAATATTTAAAACAAATTTGGGAAATGTTCAGTTTTAGATATATTCCAAAAATGTTCATCGCTTAATGTTTACATCGGCACCATGAACAGGACTTCTAGTAAAAGACCATGGGGGTAACTTTGGCCAAATACAAGAATATGATTAAAGGAATATATTTAGATAAATTATTTACTCAAGCTTGGCAGTTTGGAGGGTTTATATATATTTGTATGTATTTACACACACACACACACACACCACACACACACCACACCACACACCCACCACACACACACACCCCACACACACACACACCCCACACACACCACACAGACACACACACACACACACACACACCACACTATTTATACATGTGTGTATATTTATATATTATTTTATTTTAATTTGTTTTACATGTACTTTTACTGCATATGTGTGAATATAAAAAAATATTTTTACCTGTATTGTATATATATATATATATGTATATATATATATATATATATATATATATATATATATATATATATATATATATACATATATATATATATATATATATACATACATATATATATATATATATATATATATATATATATATATATATATATATATATATATATATATATACACACACAGACTTTTGTATGAAATAAAGTATTATTATTATTGCACAGCCATGTTTGTCTGTGATTTTGTTTGAAGGACCACGATTGATTTAAGCGCTTGCATCTTTTGTGCCATCCTTATATTTTTATGTAATCTGTATTCACATATGTTGTACACATGTTGTACATACAGGCATACGTCTTGATACTGAATAAATCAAATCAAATAAAAATCACACACCTTACAAGAAAGTGTTTCTGTCTAGAAGTGCCCATTTAAATATAAGAAATTATATAAATTGCCTGAAACATGGAATAGCCTCCCAGAATCATTGGTACCAGCCAAATCGAGTAACGCTTTTAAAAACCACCTAGATAAATTCTGCACAATCCAGGCCATGTTACATAACTACGAAACACCAACAACTTGAACTAATACAGGAACCAGAAACTCTGAATTAGGTATTAATAGTGTGCGCTAAACCTGATCCTGTAATCAGAACCATCCTAAGTGAAATTTTGATTGCACATGCAAGGGCCAACATGAGTGCCAGCGCCACACTTCCTGTCTGTGGAGTAGGCTCAGTCCTGCGTCCCCCGACACCAAACGATGAGTTATCTGCGTCTCAGTGCACACACTGTTCACGTGCCACATATTGATCGGAACTAGGCCGTAGTGGAAAGTTTTTGGGTGCCATACAATACTCACTGTTTACTTGATCCATGGCCCCGGCTACAGTAACTGACTTGATCATATAGTCTCTGGACAGCTAGCCACTGGAAATTATTGAGCGTTTACTGATGGCATCACGCTTGAGCGAATCACACCAGTTTGACCTGTATACAGCAGGATGGCACACCTTGTTCAATAGTGTCATTATTAGTCGGTGTGACTTACTGCCTGGGGACACTGCCACAAGTGTTGATAACGTGGCCCTGTGACGTATCAACAGACATGTCAAACGTTCGACTGTTACAAGAAAACACCAGAAAGCTAATCATATAACAAAATACGGCACATCACAAGATAACTGTACATGAGTAAATCATGTGTATTTTACACGAACCATGTAGAAATCTACCAATCAAAGAAAGCTGGTTTGGTTTGATGACAGTCTGTTGTTGTTTTGTGTTAGTCCCTTAGATGAAGCTTAGGTATAGGATAACACTACTGAATGGGTTGAAGTAACATAAGACTTGGAAACAGGCAGATGGAACATGATCACACAATTAAAATTGTAGTTTCTCTCTACATGTCCAATTATGACGAAGGATTTGTCCAATTGTTATAAACACTAGCAAAATACTCATCCTCCGGACAGTCACTTGGGATGGTAGTTCCCAAGTGACTGTCCTGATAATATAAAAAAATTCAGGAAATACAACATTATCACAAAAATATCCATCTATGCCTTAGTACTTGGTGCTGCCAGTCAATATCTTGATGGCTTCTACTGCAACTCTTGAAATTGCGACATAATACTGGCAGCTATAATTATAGTCGTATCTTGCAATGGTTTGCATAACTTCAAACAATCATAGAAATGACACTTGACATTGACACTTATAAACATTGCAATGTGTGTTTGTAGGGTGTGTAGAGAGTATAGTGAACTGTGTCACTTATAAACATTGCAATGTGTGTTTGTAAGGTGTGTAGAGAGTAAAGTGAACTGTGTCACTTATAAACATTGCAATGTGTGTTTGTAAGGTGTGTAGAGAGTAAAGTGAACTGTGTCACTGATAAACATTGCAATGTGTGTTTGTAAGGTGTGTAGAGAGTACAGTGAACTGTGTCACTTATAAACATTGCAATGTGTGTTTGTAAGGTGTGTAGAGAGTAAAGTGAACTGTGTCACTTATAAACATTGCAATGTGTATTTGAAGGGTGTGTAGAGAGTACAGTGAACTGTGTCACTTATAAACATTGCAATGTGTGTTTGTAAGGTGTGTAGAGAGTAAAGTGAACTGTGTCACTTATAAACATTGCAATGTGTATTTGTAAGGTGTGTAGACAGTACAGTGAACTGTGTCACTTATAAACATTGCAATGTGTGTTTGTATGGTGTGTAGAGAGTAAAGTGAACTGTGTCACTTATAAACATTGCAATGTGTGTTTGAAGGGTGTGTAGAGAGTACAGTGAACTGTGTCACTTATAAACATTACAATGTGTGTTTGTACGGTGTGTAGAGAGTAAAGTGAACTGTGTCACTTATAAACATTGCAACGTGTGTTTGTAAGGTGTGTAGAGAGTAAAGTGAACTGTGCCACTTATTAACATTGCAATGTGCGTTTGTAAGGTGTGTAGAGAGTACAGTGAACTGTGTCACTTATAAACATTGCAATGTGTGTTTGTAAGGTGTGTAGAGAGTAAAGTGAACTGTGTCACTTATAAACATTGCAATGTGTGTTTGTAAGGTGTGTAGAGGGTAAAGTGAACTGTGCCACTTATAAACATTGCAATGTGTGTTTGTAAGGTGTGTAGAGAGTACAGTGAACTGTGTCACTTATAAACATTGCAATGTGTGTTTGTAAGGTGTGTAGAGAGTAAAGTGAACTGTGTCACTTATAAACATTACAATTTGTGTTTGTAGGGTGTGTAGAGAGTACAGTGAACTGTGTCACTTATAAACATTGCAATGTGTGTTTGCAGGGTGTGTGCAATGAACAGTGTCACTCATAAACATTGCAATATGTGTTTGTAAGGTGTGTAGAGAGTAAAGTGAACTGTGTCACTTATAAACTTTGCAATATGTGTTTGTAGGGTGAGTGCAATGAACAGTGTCACTCATAAACATTGCAATGTGTGTTTGTAAGGTGTGTAGAGAGTACAGTGAAATGTGTCACTTATAAACATTGCAATGTGTTTTTGTAAGGTGTGTAGAGGGTACAGTGAACTGTGTCACTTATAAACATTGCAATGTGTGTGTTTGTAAGGTGTGTAGAGAGTACAGTGAACTGTGTCACTTATAAACATTGTATGCGTGGGTCACTGCACAAATACCTGTAGATTGGACCACCTTGGAATATATTTAGAATGCACCTTGGAATATATTTAGAATGCACATTTAGAATAGCCGTGTGTAAAGAACAGATGCTGCACAACGTGCACATGGCCCATACAGCAAGGAATGTTCTTTACTGAATGCACCAACTACAGTTGTAACCAGGTCAACTTGGTACTGGTACCAAGCTGACCTGGTTACACTGACCAGTACCAAGTTGACCTGGTTACACTGACCAGTACCAAGTTGACCTGGTTATACTTATACTGTACATGGTCTGGCTCTATAGTTACACTATGACACAAGGTTATTTACACACTATTTACAAACATGATCTGGCTCTATAGCTACACTAGTACTATGACACAAGGTTATTTACACACTATTTACAAACATGGTCTGGCTCTATAGTTACACTATGACACAAGGTTATTTACACACTATTTACAAACATGGTCTGGCTCTATAGTTACACTATGACACAAGGTTATTTACACACTATTTACAAACATGATTTGGCTCTATAGTTACACTATGACACAAGGTTATTTACACACTATTTACAAACATGGTACGGCTCTATAGCTACACTATGACACAAGGCTATTTACACATTATTTACAAACATGGTCTGGCTCTATAGTTACACTATGACACAAGGCTATTTACACATTATTTACAAACATGGTCTGGCTCTATAGCTAGTTTAGCTACACTATGATACAAGGCCTATAACGATCAAAGTTGAGTCTTAATTTTGATGATTTTAACAAAAGTATATTCTTTTATTAAATCGACTAGGCATATTACTTTTACATTTATCATATTTATATATATATCATTAACTAACACAATATGTCATATCCATGATATTTCAAACTTGCATATATTTGATTCCAACTCAATTGCAACTGATGTATATTGGAGAAACAAAGTTTAGTTGATGTAAAACTAGAATCTTGTCGTTCTTAGTTGCATCAGCAGCTACAATGGTTGATGATATGAAATACAAATAATGTCTGGGGGAAACAATCAGGGGTTGTTGTATGTAGAAACCACGGGTGATATGGGATGTGCTGTTTTGGCAGTCAAGCCTCTGACTGCAGGACACATCACTAGGAGGCAGCACAGTGTCGACCTACATTAATAACAATGTTGACAAGTTTCAAACATAAAAATCTGATATGACATTCACAAAATGCAGAAAGCGGTCATAGTCCAATCTTTCTTAGAACTGCAGGTAAGCCATGGTTGGTTAATTAAATACACTCAATGTAGTCCCATTGTAAGTACTTGCACAATCACCTCTAAACACGTCCATGTCGACAACACGCCGCACAAATCAGCCTGTGTGGACTGCACCAACTACAATGACTACAACATCATGGGGAGCAGTGGTCTAATGGTTAGAGCACCCGCCTGTCGATCGAGAGGATGGTGGTTCGATTCCACCTCCGCTGTTTCGATGCTTGGGCAATTTCGTTCACCCCACTTTGCCCATGTCTTTCGGAAGAGACACTAAAAGCCATTGGTCCAAACTCCTGCGTTAGCTCAAGATTGGGCTGTTTGGAGTATAACTACTTGAGACTTGAGAACAGTACAGACATATTCTGCCAAGAGCAGGGTTAACCCATGCCAGTGTAACCTCCGCTACCCCACCAAGGGAAAGGGTAAACTCACCAAGGCCAAGGTATTTATGTATTAGTCTTACTTAGAAATTAAAAACTAAAAGATACAGTAATTGTTAGATGACCTACCCCGTGTCAGCAAAGACACGGTCACAGTGACACGGTCACGCTGACACCTAACACATGACATCAAACTCTAGGGCATGAAGGCACTATACCTACAGACTGATAACCCACAGTCTCAACATCTCCAGTGAGTTCCAGGCAGAATCGTTAGGTCAGTGTTGAGTAGATTTATCCTGTTATCAGACATGAATAATGTGGTAAGTGGGAGGGAGGCCTGGTGTAGAGATGGCATAGAGGAATGAGGCCTGGTGTAGAGATGGCATAGAGGAGTGGGGCCTGGTGTAGAGATGGCATAGAGGAATGGGGCCTGGTGTAGAATTGGCATAGAGGAATGGGGCCTGGTGTAGAGTTGGCCTGGTGTAGAGATGGCATAGAGGAATGAGGCCTGGTGTAGAGATGGCATAGAGGAGTGGGGCCTGGTGTAGAGATGGCATAGAGGAATGGGGCCTGGTGTAGAATTGGCATAGAGGAATGGGGCCTGGTGTAGAGTTGGCATAGAGGAATGGGGCCTGGTGTAGAGATGGCATAGAGGAATGGGGCCTGGTGTAGAGATGGCATAGAGGAATGGGGCCTGGTGTAGAGATGGCATAGAGGAATGGGGCCTGGTGTAGAGATGGCATAGAGGAATGGGGCCTGGTGTAGAGATGGCATAGAGGAATGGGGCCTGGTGTAGAAATGTCATAGAGGAATGGGGCCTGGTGTAGAGTTGGCATAGAGGAATGGGGCCTGATGTAGAGATGGCATAGAGGAATGGGGCCTGGTGTAGAGAAGGCATAGAGGAATGGGGCCTGGTTTAGAGATGGCATAGGGGAATGGGGCATGGTGTAGAGATGACATAGAGGAATTGGGCCTGGAATAGAACTGTCCTGTGGAATGAGGCCTGGTGTAGAGATGGCATAGAGGAATGGGGCCTGGTGTAGAGATGACATAGAGGAATTGGGCCTGGAATAGAACTATCCTGTGGAATGGGGCCTGGTGTAGAGATGGCATAGAGAAATGGGGCCTGGAATAGAACTGTCCTGTGGAATGAGGCCTGGTGTAGAGATGGCATAGAGGAATGGGACCTGGTGTAGAGATGGCATAGAGGAATGGGGCCTGGTGTAGAGATGACATAGAGGAATTGGGCCTTGAATATAACTCTCCTGTGGAATGGGTCCTGGTGTAGAGATGGCATAGAGGAATGGGGCCTGGTGTAGAGATGGCCTAGAGGAATTGGGCCTGATGTAGAGATGGCATAGAGGAATGGGGCCTGATGTAGAGATGGCATAGAGGATTGGGGCCTGATGTAGAGATGGCATAGAGGAATGGGGCCTGGTGTAGAGAAGGCATAGAGGAATGGGGCCTGGTTTAGAGATGGCATAGGGGAATGGGGCATGGTGTAGAGATGACATAGAGGAATTGGGCCTGGAATAGAACTGTCCTGTGGAATGAGGCCTGGTGTAGAGATGGCATAAAGGAATGGGGCCTGGTGTAGATATGGCATAGAGGAATGGGGCCTGGTGTAGAGATGACATAGAGGAATTGGGCCTTGAATATAACTCTCCTGTGGAATGGGTCTTGGTGTAGAGATGGCCTAGAGGAATTGGGCCTGGAATAGAACTCTCCTGTGGAATGGGGCCTGGTGTAGAGATGGCCTAGAGGAATGGGGCCTGGTGTAGAACTCTCCTGGGGAATGGGGCCTGGTATAGAGATGGCACAGAGGAATGGGACCTGGTGTAGAACTCTCCTGGGGAATGGGGCCTGGTGTAGAACTCTCCTGGGGAATGGGGCCTGGTGTAGAGATGGCACAGAGGAATGGGGCCTGGTGTAGAACTCTCCTGGGGAATGGGGCCTGGTTTAGAACTCTCCTGGGGAATGGAGCCTGGTGTGGAGATGGCACAAAGGAATGGGGCCTGGTGTAGAACTCTCCTGGGGAATGGGGCCTGGTGTGGAGATGGCACAAAGGAATGGGGCCTGGTGTAGAACTCTCCTGGGGAATGGGGCCTGGTGTAGAACTCTCCTGGGGAATGGAGCCTGGTGTAGAGATGGCACAGAGGAATAGGGCCTGGTGTAGAACTCTCATGGGAATGGGGCCTGGTTTAGAACTCTCCTGGGGAATGGGGCCTGGTGTAGAGATGGCACAGAGGAATGGGGCCTGGTGTAGAACTCTCCTGGGGAATGGGGCCTGGTGTAGAGATGGCACAGAGGAATGGGGCCTGGTGTAGAACTCTCCTGGGGAATGGGGCCTGGTGTAGAACTCTCCTGGGGAATGGGGCCTGGTGTAGAGATGGCACAGAGGAATGGGGCGTGGGAGGAACTGACAGATATATGTAGCCAAACAACACTTGGCACTGGAGGTAACGCGGGAAGTCAGGTACACCAACACACCTGAATGGCACAACAACACACCTGAATGGCACATTAATACACCTGACATGCATACTACCACACATGAAAGGCAGACACACGTACACCTGATAGCTGGGCTCACGCTAACATATTTATCATTTAGCCATTTAGCTGATGTGATTGTTTTTCTTAGCCACTTTACTTTTTCTCAGCCAAATTGACGAAAGGTGTTCCATTTTTTTAGTAAAACATAATATTTTTTACCATTGGCAAATTGGCGGATGGTTAGCGTGAGATCATACAAGACCTTTAACACACCTTTTGGCCATTTCATCACACCTTACATGCACTTCAACACTCATTACAGACACTTCAACACGCCATACAGGCACATCAGCACACCTTACAAGCACTTCAACACGCCTGACAGCTAGGTACTTGAATACACCAGACAAGCACTTCAACACACATTGCAATCACCTCAAACCACACACAAGCAAACACACACACAAGCAAACACGAACACACACGCACGCACGCACACACACACACTACAGGAAAACCAACACACCTGACAGACTCACAAACACATGTCACACATTAATACATTCGCAGCCAAGTGTATGACAAATGACCCTGGACCAATGTCCTGACTAGATCCACTTGAGATATTAGTAAGATTCCATGAAACATGAAACCTGAGACCACTGACACTGTTTAATGTCATGGAATAAAACCAAGTTAATGACACGATGCATCTCATTACTAATCTATCATTTGTTTGTGCTACACTGTCATAGAATAAAACAAAACAATTAATATTAATCACACTTATGTATAACAATTAATGTTGTGTTGTGTCATGGAATAAAACTTAACTAACTGATCTCATCATTAATTTATTATTAGAATTATTTTATATTATGAAATAAACCTATTAATTTATTTTGCACCTTAACCACTTTCCATGACTCGTGAACTTGTGGTTTTTACATTCTGACTGGCTGCATTTTGTGCAGATAAACTTGTGGCTAGGTCAAATAAAAACTGGAGAATACGGGACAGTAAACATCAGGATAAGAATAAAGAAAAAGGTCCACTGACATGTTTTCAAATAAATAACTATCTTTGGGTCAAAGAGTGTTCATCCCAAAAGCCCAGAAACTATGTTAGGCATTGATCTGGGAAAGAGATGCTCTGGCTGGGAAGAGATGCCCTGGGGAAGAGGAGCAGTAAACAGGGCTACTTCGAGTGGGTCATGTGGGGAACAAAAAGGTGGCGAAAACATGACCGGTTTTGACACAAACAGTTGTATAACTGGTCCAGTTAAAGCACTGTGAAGGTGAACCTACGTGACGAATGACATGCAACGTAAGATCACAATCCACTGATCTTGACCTACTGATCTTGACCTACTAATCTTGACCCACTTCCTTACTCCGAGCACGTGTAACAATCATGACCCGCCCAGGGACCAACTAAAAGATCACAATATATTCCATGCTAACAACAACTTTAATGGTAATTTAAATCATATCCGATGCATCAACACTTTGTCATAGCAGCTTTATTGTCACCGACCTAGAGGAAATAAATGTCACGAAAAGGCAAGCACCACTGAATCTTGTTCGCAACCTGGAAACCTAAAACTTTAATGACAAACATATTTCATACCAACAACCTGAGAGGTTATTTTACTGTAAGTTAGAACATTTCTTATATCTTCAGTGTCGAGTAGCTTTAAACACATACACCATCCTACAATAGTATTTTAATTAACTAGCAATTTTGTTTAATTAACATCGTTCAAATAACACACAGCAATAGTTCTTTTTAATTAGGAACTCCACAGATACTTAAGCTGAAATAGCAGGTGGCAGGTGAAATAATAGTGGTTGGTTCATTATAGCATTTAAATGCTTTTTACGTCAGAAAAAGCCACAAGTATGGCTAACTTTGCCACACCTGCACTTGCAGTGTGTAGAAATAAACTGCATTCCTTACAGCATTACATATATCAAGTAGTGTACTCTAATTTGTCGAGGCAATAAATTACTTTCCTGCCTCGGGCTTGGTCAATGTTTTTTCGCCAACTTTCTCCGTAGCAGCCATAAACTGGAAACTAACAACCACATTGCATAAAACATTGTCATACAGATACCACTGTCAGTAAATGTGAACATTATTTTTAAATGTCAGTTTTACTTTATCAGACAAAACTACATTATATATATTTCTGTGTAGAAGGCATGGATTATGTTAATGCTATATGTGGTTTGAACAAAACAGATTAATTACTTTCAAACTGCTTTAAATGATACATTAATGTTGCATTTTCTATTTTTGTTCATGTGTTGGCACACAGACAAGAAGTTCCTGTCAGGTGGCATATTATGCAGAGTGTGATTAACTACGCCTTCTCACAGCAGGGTTTGCCAATACTGTAGTCATGAGTGTAGCATCAGTGATGGACAGCTAAATTTGGAAAGTATTGTTCCAGAAAATAAATAAGGTTAGTTTATAAATGTTGCAACATTATTACTTATTTATGTTGTCCACTTAATGTGGTGACATGATGATTTCCTTCCAGTGGTTTTAATTCCTTCCTCGTTAAGCATAAATTATTAAATTCATCTCAACATGGATTCCTTAAAGCGAGGTCATGCTTAACAAATGTGTTATGTTTTTTGGAAGAAATCACTAAGTGGATAGACGAGGGATCGCCAGTAGATATTATCTACTTAGATTTTCAGAAAGCTTTTGACAAAGTATTTTAAGATATTGAATGGGTATGAAAATATTGATAGAAATATGTTTTTCTCACTCAAGAAGGATAGCAGAACTAGAGGACATGAGGTAAAATTAGTAAAGGATCAATGTAGATTGGACATCAGGAAGCACTCGTTCTCACAGAGGACAGTAAATGAATGGAACAAACTGTCTACAGATTGTGTAACTGCTAGCAGCGTGAATATGTTTAAAAACAAGGTTGACACATATATCAGGAGGGCGGGTTATAAGTAGGTGAACATTGTTGGACTCTCGATAAGCCAATGGCTTCCTTGTCCACTTGCCATCTGGGCCTTTGGCTTGGATGGCAAATCTTGTTAAATCTTCTTGTTAAAATTCTTCATTGCAGTTAGTAAATTTGTCCCGCTGAGGTTGACATCTTTCTCTGTGATGTTTTGTAGAGTTGTTGTTGGTCGACCTCTTCTCCGAGGGCCATCGGGCTTCCAGAGCAGGACTTTGTTGGCTGCTTCATCATGGCGCATCACATGACCTGCCAGATGAAGACAATGTTGTCTCATGATGGTGGGGAGGGAGCAGAACAGTTCTTGGTTGGTCATGTGATTGCACTGAGTTTTCCGCAGCATTCTTGTGTGGGTGGCATCCAGTGCATGTTCTACTGTGTTTTAGCGACCATGAATCGCATCCATACATCAGGATCTGTTCGACTGACGTCCTGAAAATCTTCAGTTTGACGAGTCTGCTGATGGGTGTTCTTCAAACTTTGTCAAGGGCGTGAACTGCTGCCCATGCGTTGGCTTTTCTACACTGGATGTCATGTTGTTGCTGCTACATTATGAAACAATACAAAATCCATTGCAAACAGACCACAATTTATTATGGCTGTGGCAACCATGTTGACATTTCTTCGATAAGTTACCGGTAGTTCTCAGTAAAGACAAAAGGATGTGTGTAGTGTTGTTTACAATCTATGGAGGGTCACAGTGTCCATTAACTGGAACAGTTCAATTACTGTTGTTTTTGTAAACACATTTTTCATAGTGAAAATAATTATTCGAATTGTGGACACTCAAAATTTCTTCTTTTGCACATTCTGCAGCTGTAAATAAAATAGTAATATTGCCGCAGCAGGTTCTCATAGAAACATAGAATGAAGTCAAAGTTTATTCAAGGTTCACTGTTAAGTTGCACTTTAAAATTCACAGTGAAATATTTATAATTCTTTATACCAAATCTCAAAATCTCTTCACTCCATTTGGGCTTCATGCAGATGTAAATAAAATAGTGATCTTTCCCCAGCAGCTTCTCAAAGAATAAAGTCAAAGTTCACCAGGAACAACTTATGTAACTTATTCCAATTAAAATTTAGCATAACGTAACTAATTTTTTCATGGCATAGTTTTGTACAAATACTGTACTACTGGCGACATGGGCTTTTTCTTATTTCTTCTATGCATAGTCTATGTCAGGTGTACAGAAACATAGGTGAAACATGTATTATCAACCCTCAAAATAAACCCTACCAAGAAACACTGGCAACACGTTTTTTTCCTCCAACTTTGCATTATTTTATGAGAATCACTGTTATTTAAATAGTTTCACACAGAATACATATACTGTAACCATTTTTATCCGGAATACACACCAGTGCGTAGTTCACTGTATGCACCCGTTGTCGTATTCATCTGTTGTGATATTACGTTTTATGCCAGTCACATGATATACCACGTTATAACCATGAGGCATGGCTAGCTTCCTGTAATAGCGGCAGCCACGAATAGTTCATTATCTTCTAAATGTCAACGCATATTCTTCAACTTTTCAAATACACCTTTAGCTCGCATCTTAAAATGGCCGACACTGGCGGATTGGGGCACCTTGTGAGCTGCACAGTATTCTGAAGTCAGTCACCGGGCAGGCTGGCGGTACAATTGTGGGGGGTGGGCATGGCGTGGTGCCGACCCAAAAACGCGTAGGCAAATCACTGGGTACTCAAAGTTCACTAATAGAGTTGTCCTTAAAAAAGTCAAAGTCAATGTCACCTTACAGATATATATAGAACACCCGTTAGTAAATGGGTGATGATTAATGATGTAACTCTATGGGTAGGACACATTATAAACAGGATATTGCTGTTGCAGTACCAGGTAGATCACAATCAAAACAAATTTAAGTAATTCTCACTTCTTTATTTCTAAGTCAGCAGTGTCACTGACAAAAGGTAGGGTCTACACTACAGGGTTTCTTACAAAGGTTGCACAACCTAACTATATACATTTATATATATACATTTATATATATATATATATATATATATATATATATATATATATATATATATATATATATATATATATATATATATATATATATATATAAAACAGGTTAATTAATTTCAAACTGCTTTAAATGACAAATATATAAATACACAGTTAGATGCATCAATACTGCATTTAAAACTTTTTTTCATGTGTCGGCACACATACAAGAAGTTCCTATAAGGTGGTTGTCACATGTTATGCAGAGTGTGATTAACTACAAGACCTAGGCCTTCTCATGGCCTTCTCACGGCCTTCTCACGGCCTTCTCACGGACTTCTCACGGCAGGGTTTGTCATTAATGTAGTCATGAGTGCAGCATCAGTGAAACACAACGCAGCTAACTTTGGAAAGCACTGATCCAGGAAATAAATAAGGTTAATTCGAAAACTGCTACATTATGCAACAATAAAATTCATACTTTGCAAACAGACCACAATTTATTATTATATATTATGGCAACCATGTTGAAATATTTTCAGTAAGCTAGTTCTCAGTAAAGACAGAGGGATGTGTGTAGTGTTGTTTACAATCTCTGGAGGGTAATAGTGTCCATTAAATGGCACAGTTCAATTACTGTTGTTTTAGTAAAAACTTTTTAATAGTGAAAATAATTATTTAAAGTGTAGACACTCTCAAAATCTCTTCGCTTCCTTTGCATATAATGCAGGTGTAAATAAAATAGTGATATTGCTCCAGCAGGTTCTCGTAGAAATATAGAATAAAGTAAAAGTTTATTCAAAGTTCAATGTTTATGGTATACTTTAAAATTCCTAGTGACAAAAATTCTTTATAAAGTGGGGAAATTCTCAGAATATCTTCACTCCTTTTGGGCATCATGCACATGTAAATAAAATAGTGACCTTTCACCAGCAGCTTCTCATAGAATAAAGTCAAAGTTCACCAAGTACTCAAAGCTGTAATTCAAAACATGTTTTCCACGGTGGATTATTTAAAGTGGGACAACTTCAAAATCTCTTCACATCTTTTACACATCACGCAGGTGTAAATAAAACAGTGATCTTTCCCCTGATGCCTCTCATGCCCAGAACAAAGTCAGTGTCTTTCTGTGAATTTCCCATTTTAAAGGCCTTTTCAATGCATTAAAAATGCAACAACCAATTTAAGACTCTGCATACACCCATAGCCCATATCACCTTACCCTGTTCAACACATTGCAGTTGAACAGGGCAGTCGTTTAACTAACATTTTCTGAAGGTCTAACATTTTTCTTAAATGGGCTCCTGAAACCTTACTGAAACAGATTGGTTCCCATCCACGGAATGAACTCCCAGAGAAAATTGTTACACTCAGGGAGAGAGAACGATTCAAGAAAGAAGTCAACGCCTTCCTTGGTGCCTTGTGCCAGCGCCCGCCCCCAGAATGGAGAGGGACAGCTGCTCAGCCAAGGAAGAAGTTCACATAGAAAAAAACATCAGCAACACCTCCGGCCTATAGCATAAACCAGCAGGAAGGACACGTGGCAGTGCTGTCACTAATGGAGCATTCGTGATGCACGTGAGTGCTCAGAATAAACAAATAAAAAAACTGTTAATGGTCACAGTGACCTACGGCCATCATCACTGGTGTTAAGTGAATCTAAAATAAGCAAAACATAAACAAGTGTTGTGAATCGAAGTGGTCGACAGTGCTATAGCAAGAGTCTCTATTTACAGTGATTGACAACGCTGCAGAAAATATAATAAAGATCCTTTATTATATTTTTCTTTAGTTTCCTTTAATAATTACTTTTATTAAAGTTTTTAAAACAGACGTGAAAAAATTAGAAAAATAATAATAATTAATATCATGTCTTACGAGAGAATAACATATTCAATGAATGGCGTTTCTATTTTCTTACTAAAACTGAATGACAATGATCACAGATTCGTAATATTACAACATATAGCGGCAACACATTTAAGAAAGAGAGTGCATACTCAATAAAACTACACCCACATTCTGGGAAATAAAAATATCTCCTATCAAATGCTATGTGACCTACACATTTCATGGGATCCATATCAGGTGGAATGTTAAATAACTTCGATGGCCACAGGAGTGTCCTGGCACCTCAGCCAGCTGGACGGACTCCTGATAATAGGACTGGTCAAACTGGTCAACAATATTTTGCATAACATTTATCACAATTAAAGTGCAGCTGTTCTTAGAACTGTGTCACATACTCACATGGACCAGACATTTCAACGAATACCTTCTTAAATTAGTGTACAACCCACTTAATAAAATGTGGTAAACAACCAGTGGCGCCACCATGTGAACAATGATGTCATCAGCCATGTCAACAGAGGCCACTGTCAACATGGATGGCTTTGTTTGACATCCTGGTATTGTGAAATCCAGGATGCATCAGTTCTTGTGAATCAGGAACTGTTTGTTTGCCCAAAGATAGCACAACATAATAAATCAAGCAGAAACAGGGGTCTGTGGCTTTTGGCTGGTCAGTTTTAAGATCTTTCTAAATACGTTTTAAAGACAAATAAGATGTACTACAAAAACCCAATACTTTTCCATAACAAATCCAATACAAAGTAAATTTCATTCAAACACCCTCTATGATCCATTTATTTATTTTATGATCAAACTGTCATTTAGTTAACGAAGCATAATGTTCAGCAATATGCCGTAATTCTTGCAGATACAAAAAATCCAATTTAAGACCTTTTTAATACCTTTGTGTGAAATTTCCCATTTTAAAGGCCTTTTCAATGCATTACAAATGCAACATCCAATTTAAGACTTCAAGACTCAGCATACACACTAAAAAACATATTAACGTCATAAATTAAGACTAAATTTCACTGAACAGACACTTAATAATACATTGTACAATATAAAATGAAAGGTCAATGTCAACAATGGGACACTCACAATGGGACACTCACAATGGGACACTCACAACGGGACACTCACAATGGGACCCTCACAACGGGACACTCACAATGGGACACTCACAACGGGACACTCACAACGGGACACTCACAACGGGACACTCACAACGGGACACTCACAATGGGACACTCACAATGGGACACTCACAATGGGACACTCACAATGGGACACTCACAATGGGACACTCACAACGGGACACTCACAACGGGACACTCACAATGGGACACTCACAATGGGACACTCCTACTAAGACTAAATTTGGTCGCTATCGCAGGAGCCTCGATCTTCTTGCTTTCTGTTTCTTTTAAATCTTTTCATAAATTTTACAAACACTCCATTATGATATTATTGCATCATTACTAAGAAATATAAATTGTTATGTTATTCTAACACACGTACTAAATATTATTTCTTAGGTATAAATAAAAAAAAATTCTACAAATGTAACAATTTGGAATTTCACGTCTTTATTATTATTAAAGGGAAACAAATGTCCTGGTTTTTGGCCTATGCACCTACAAAAACATAACCAGTCAAGGAAGAAGTTCACATAGAAAAAACATCAGCAACACCTCCGGCCTATAGCATAAACCAGCAGGAAGGACACAGTGGCAGTGCTGTCAATAATGGAACATTTGTGATGTACGTGACGGCGGGCTCAGAATTAACAAATAAAACTGTTCCTGGTCGCAGTGACTTACGGCCATCATTACTGGTGTTAAGTGAACTTAAAATAAGCAAAACATAAACAACTGTTGGTGATTAAATCAAAGTGGTCGGCAGTGCTGTAGAGAGGGTCTCTATTTACAGTGATTCACAACAGTGGAAAATATAATAAAGATCCTTTATTATATTTTTCTTTAGTTTCCTTTAATAATTACTTTTATGAAAGATAATTATTTTATTAAAGTTTTTAAAACAAAAGTGCAAAAATGAATAAAAAATAATACAAATAATTAATATCATGTCTTATGAGAATAATATATTCAAAGAATGACGTTTGTATGTTTCTTACTAAAACTGAATGACAATGATCACACATTTGTAATATTACAACATATAGGGGCAGCATACTTTAGAAAGAGAGTACAAACTCAATGAAACTAAATGACAATGATCACAGATTCGTAATATTACAACATATAGGGGCAACACATTTAAGAAAGAGAGTGCATACTCAATAAAACTACACCCACATTCTGGGAAATAGAAATATCTCCTATCAAATGCTATGTGACCTACATATTTCATGGGATCCATATCAGGTGGAATGTTAAATAACTTTGATGGCCACAGGAGTGTCCTGGCACCTCAGCCAACTGGACGGACTCCTGATAATAGGACTGGTCAGACTTGTCAACAATATTTTGCGTAACATTTATCACAATTAAAGTGCAGCCGTTCTTAGAAATGTGTCACATACTCACATGGGCCAGACATTTCAAAGAACACCTTAAATTAATGTACAACCCACTTAATAAAATGTGGTAAACAACCAGTGGCGCCACCATGTGAACAATGATGTCATCAGCCATGTCAACAGAGGCCACTGTCAACATGGATGGCTTTGTTTGACATCCTGGTATTGTGAAATCCAGGATGCATCAGTTCTTGTGAATCAGGAACTGTTTGTTTGCCCAAAGATAGCACAACATAATAAATCAAGCAGAAACAGGGGTCTGTGGCTTTTGGCTGGTCAGTTTTAAGATCTTTCTAAAGATAAGATAAGATAAGATAAGATACGTTTTATTACCAAGTAGCAAGTACAAGGAATTTGTAGTGTTGTGGCGTTAGCACAAACATACACTCATGCACCCAATCACACACGGAACTAAAACATTACATATCACAATCGTAATGCTAAAAACAGTTGAAAACAATCGAGAGTAATATACTAGGTTGCAAGATTAAAAAATAAAAAAATTTAAAGATTAAAAAAATAAATAAATAAATAAAAAATTAAAAAGGCGACATTGCAACTACCTACCAGAGGCAAGACATTTATGATGGCTCTCCGTTTAAAAATCTCAGCGCTTGAGGATAGAAACTATTGTTAAATCGCGTCGTTTTAGTTTTAATGCTACGGTAGCGCTTACCGGAGGGAAGGAGTTCAAAGAGATGGTTGGCTGGATGATATTCGTCTTGTACAATGCGCTTGGATTTGCGCAAACTGCGCGATAGATAAAGAGATCTGATGGACGGCATATTTAACCCGATTAGTTTAGAGGCGTACTTGACGACTGATTCAATTTGATTAATTTCATCTTGGCTGGCGCGACCAAACCAGACAGTGATAGAAAATGACAAGACACTTTCAATAACTGCGCGGTAGAAACGTGTTAATATTGCTTGAGATAAGCCGAATCGTTTGAGGTGTCTAAGGAAGTACATGCGTTTTTGTGCTTTTTTAATGATGTCAATCGTGTTATTACACCAGGAAAGATCTTTAGAAATAGTCGAACCCAAAAATTTTACAGAGTCGGCTTGTAAGACTTCAGTACCGTCAATGACAAGGGGGTGGATGGGTGTTTTCTTTTTGCGAAAATCGATGATCATTTCCTTCGTTTTGGATATGTTTAGTACCAGGTTGTTGTTCTTACACCAGCCGACCAGTCTTTGAACTTCCTCTCTATACACAGACTCGTTAGCATTGTTGACACAGCCAATTACAGTGGTGTCATCCGAGAACTTAACCAAGCGAACAGATTGGTTACCAGATACACAGTCATTTGTAAAGAGAGTGAAAAGGAAAGGAGAAAGCACGCAGCCTTGTGGGGCACCAGTGTTAAGAATAACAGGTTTGGAGAGAGAGTTTTTGACCTTGACAGATTGAGGCCTGTGAAGAAGAAAGTTGAGAGTCCAATGACAGATGGCAGGATGCACATTCAGAGATACAAGTTTATCAAACAACTTCACAGGAATTATGGTGTTAAAGGCCGAGCTAAAGTCCACGAAAAGAATCCTCGCATAAGTGCTTGGTTGTTCCAGGTGATTCATAACATAGTGTAAACCTAAGGCAACTGCATCGTCCACAGATCTGTTAGTTTGATAAGCAAACTGGTGAGGATCCAACAGACCGGCCGTGGAAGATTTCAGATAACGGAGCATAATATGTTCGAAAACTTTCATCGCAACTGAGGTAAGTGCCACTGGACGGTAATCGTTCATGGTAGAGACTTTAGCCTTCTTGGGAATAGGTATAATCACAGAAGTTTTAAAACACGTTGGAACTATGCACTGTTGTAAAGATGAATTGTAGATGTCAGCGAATACTGGAGCAAGCTGATCGGCACAATTCTTGAATGTATATGATGAGATGTTATCAGGACCCGAAGCCTTGCGCGTACTCAGTCGCTTGAACAATGTCCGCACGTCAGCAACGTTAACGGTGAAAGGCGGCGACAGCGGAGTGTCTGTGGGTAGGGGGCGCTGTTCCGGCGATGTGTTTAACTTGTCAAATCTGCTGTAGAAGTCGTTTAGTTGGTCGGGGAAGGACGGATCGGCGTTGTAAATGGCTGAAGCGCTTGGTTTATACTGTGTAATTTGATGTAACCCTTGCCATACAGATCTGGTGTTGTTGGAAGCAAATTGGTTTTCAAGTTTGCGTTTGTATTTGTACTTGGCCGAACTAATCGCCTTGCGCACTGCGTACTTGGCTCTCCGAAAATCTTCCCTGTTGCCGCTAATGAACGCTGAGTTTTTCATGGCTAGCTTCTGTTTAATGTCCCTGGTAAACCATGGTTTGTCGTTGCCATATACTGTAACTGACTTACTTTCGTAGCAGGTTTCTTCACACCAGCTGATGTAGGCAGTAACTGTGTCAGTGTACGAGTCGAGGTCGTGGCAGGAATCTTTAAACATTTGCCAGTCCGTGCTGTCAAGGCAAGCTTTCAAAGCAATCGTTGAGTCAGCAGTCCGCTTTCTCACTGTCTTGGTGGTCGGTTTTATTGTTTTTAACTTCTGACGGTATGTAGGAATCAATACGACTGTAGCGTGATCTGACTCGCCCAACGGAGCCCTGGTGGTGGCCCGGTAAGCGTCCTTGAAGATGGTGTAGCAGTGGTCTAGAGTTTTATTGTTACGAGTGGAGCAATTAACATGCTGTTTGTATCGGGGTAGAACTTTCTTCAGATTAGTGTGATTGAAGTCACCCAGGATGATGATGACACTAAAGACGTTTTAAAGACAAATAAGATGTACTACAAAAACCCAATACTTTTCAATAACAAATCCAATACAAAGTAAATTTCATTCAAACACCCTCTATGATCCATTTATTTATTTTATGATCAAACTGTCATTTAGTTAACGAAGCATAATGTTCAGCAATATGCCGTACTTCTTGCACATACAAAAAATCCAATTTAAGACCTTTTTAATACCTTTGTGTGAAATTTCCCATTTTAAAGGCCTTTTCAATGCATTACAAATGCAACATCCAATTTAAGAGTTTAAGACTCAGCATACACACTAAAAAACATATTAACATCATAAATTATTTTAGTTTTTAAGACTAAAAGATTTTAAGACTAAAATTCACTGAACAGACACTTAATAATACATTGTACACTATAAAATGAAAGGTCGATGTCAACAATGGGACACTCACAACGGAACACTCACAACGGGACACTCACAACGGAACACTCGCAACGGGACACTCACAACGGGACACTCACAACGGGACACTCACAATGGGACACTCACAATGGGACACTCACAACGGGACACTCACAATGGGACACTCCTACTAAGACTAAATTTGGTCGCTGTCGCAGGAGCCTCGATCTTCTTACTTTCTGTTTCTTTTAAATCTTTTCATAAATTTTACAAACACTCCATTATGATATTATTGCATCATTACTAAGAATTATAATTTTCTACAAATGTAACAATTTGGAATTTCACGTCTTTATTATTATTAAAGGGAAACAAATGTCCTGGTTTTTGGCCTATGCACCTACAAAAACATAACCAGTCAAGGAAGAAGTTCACATAGAAAAAACATCAGCAACATCTCCGACCTATAGCATAAACCAGCAGGAAGGACACGGTTGCAGTGCTGTCAATAATGGAACATTTGTGATGTCTGTGACGGCCGGCTCAGAATTAACAAATAAAACTGTTCCTGGTCACAGTGACTTACGGCCATCATTACTGGTGTTAAATGAACCTAAAATAAGCAAAACATAAACAACTGTTGGTGATTAAATTAAAGTGGTCGGCAGTGCTGTAGAGAGAGTCTCTATTTACAGTGATTCACAACAGCGGAAAATATAATAAAGATCCTTTATTATATTTTTCTTTAGTTTCCTTTAATAATTACTTTTATGAAAGATAATTACTTTTATTAAAGTTTATAAAACAAAAGTGCAAAAATTAATAAAAAATAATACAAGAGAATAACATATTCAAAGAATGACATTTCTATGTTTCTTACTAAAACTGAATGACAATGATCACAGTCTGACACCCCACCCCAATGTCTGACACACTACCCAAGTCTGACACCTGTACACCAGTCTGACACCCCTACTCCACAGTCCAATATCACTATCCCACAGTCTGACATTCCTACCCCACAGTCCTACATAACTACCCCAGTCTGACACTCCTACCCCACAGTCTTGACACCACTACCTCACAGTATGACATCTTTACCCCACAGCCTGGCAACTCACCCTCCCCTACAATATATATAAACCCATCCTCATACAACACACTAGTCCTGTCAGCAACACCACTCACCCATTCAACACTAGAGCCACCTGGTGACTAACTGTTCAGTGACATTTAATACACTAATCAAGTATCTGACGTATAAATATATTAGATACACTAGGGTAGCCAGCCAGTCAGCCAGTCAGCCTGACACTTGGGCAGCCAGACAGCCAGCTTGACATACAGACATTGGGGCAGCCAGCCTGATTGACAGCCAGCCAGCTTGACAGGCAGACACTGAGGAAGCCAGCCAGACAGCCAGCTTGACAGGAAGACACTGAGGCAGCCAGCTAGACAGCCAGCAATACAGACAGACACTTGGGCAGCCAGCCAGACAGCCAGCTTGACAGACAGACACTTAGACAGCCACCCAGAAAGACAGTGGGCTAGACAGCTAGCATGACAGGCAGACATTTGGGCAGCCAGCCAGACAGCTAGCTTGCCAGGCAGACTGAGGCAGCCAGCCAGACAGCCAGCTTGACAGGAAGACACTGAGGCAGCCAGCTAGACAGCCAGCGTGACAGATAGACACTTGGGCAGCTAGCCAGACAGCCAGCTTGACAGACAAACACTGAGGCAGCCAGCCAGACAGCCAGCATGATAGAAAAACATTGGGCTAGCCAACCAGACAGTCAGCTTGACAGACAGGTGCTGGGGCAGCCAGCCAGCCAGCTAAACAACCAATATGATAAACAAACACTGAGCCAGCCAGCCAGCCAGCCAGCCAGCCACCCACCCACCCACCCACCCAGCCAGCCAATATCTTGCTGCATACACAGTATTATGAACTATTACTTTCAGTGTACACACGCTTCAGATCAAAACCAAACAACAAAATCACATGAAAATTTAATGACAAATGTCCACAGGGTAAATTAATAGCTGCACTTACATCAGACTCACAGTTACAGGTTCACTCCTACAAGGTCTATCACTGTTAGCTCCTGTTACATTCACATTTCGTTGATGATTAAACATTTCAGAAAGAGTATTGATCGAGTGTTTGACTGGTGGGGCCGAGACCGGACACAGATCTGTTACCTCTGTGTGTACCTGATGACTTGTAGGTAACTACACACTAATCATCTACTGTTGTCTTCTCTTATACCTTAAAACTCCATCCTCAACTGATTTAGCCTATCACAAATCCGGTTCGTTGATGTCCAAATATGTAACATTGGCAGCGAGGAGGGAGCTTTAATCAAATTGAGGAGGGAGGTTTAATCGAATTGAGGAGGGGCTTTAATCGAATTGAGGAGGGTCTTGAATCAAATTGAGGAGGGGCTTTAATCAACTTGAGGAGGGGCTTTAATCGAAGTGAGGAGGGCGTTTTAAAGGGCCTTCTTTTTCGTTTGTCTCGTTTCAGACTCATTTTGTGAAAAATTTTAATCTATCTTGTATCCACTAAGACGTGCTGGCTCGTTTGTACGAATTTGTTGTTCAGTTTCGATGAAATCATCAGACAACTTAAAATTCTGCAAAAAAGGGAAAAAGTTGCTCTGCTACAACATGAGGCTATACACAGTTTTGCAAGTTACCCAATCTATTGATCAAGGTAAATTCTTTCGATGATTTCAGCAAAAGTTCACACTCTTTTATTAAACCAACTGCGCATATTTTACAAAACTATTAAGAGTCTACAGATCTGAACATCAACGCACATGTTTAGCGATGGGTTAAATCAACTTAGGAGGGAGGTTTAACTTCATTCAACAGTGTCTCTGGTGTCTATATACGGCCCAATCATGCAAAGCCAGGGCCAGGAGCCAATCAGCTGTAGGCACGGTCCTATTTAAACGGGTGTTTGGCGGCAAATCGGCCTCTTGCTTCAGCAGCCGCCGGTCTAATATATTTGTCGTTGGCCATCGACAGTGTTACTATGTTTTTAACCGGTTAATTTTAAGCTCCCAGGACGGTTTATTACTAACAGGCATGATTAATACAACAAATATGAACTAATGCCAACAAATACATTGCTACAGTCCAGAGAGAGAAGACGTGAACTCAAAGACCTTCAAGTTGGCTGGGGTCAACTCAGTGTCATATTTAGGGGGGGCCAGTGGACCATGCCCTTCCTTTGGCTTAATTTTTCGTCTATAACCTGTTGCACCACTACATGGTAGCATGATGGCAAACTAAAGGGCGACTAGACTTGCCCTCTTCCTTGACCTCTTTGCGAGATCATAGATGTGCCATTGGGTCAACTTGACACTTCAAACATCTTCAGCAGGGAATTACACACAATTAGATTTCCCACCAATTTACAGCAGAGTACACAGCTATGACATCCACGGTCATACACATCAACCTGCAACACCCAACAATCAGACAGACTTCTATCACTGACTGTTTAAACAATCCGTGTTTAGCTCATTGAAATATGAAACACCAATAAATAAATAACAGTAAACAAGTTACGTGTCATGGCCTGTTGCACCAACTAGAGGTAAAATAAACGTAAACAGGAGAATGACCTTAAAAAAACTGCTTCACAATGTTTTAGTTACATAATCCACACATGTACCCGATGACTAGCAAAGATAAACAGGTCCTCTGTGACAACAAAAACACTCGTGAGCCGTCCACGCACTGAGATTTGTATCAAAATAACAAAGCAGTCTAACAAGTTTTGAGTGACACTCTAAATGTCACACAGGTTTACAAAACAATATGCAATACAAAAAACAATACTGTGCTATATGTATCCTACCAAAATGCATTCCCGAAAAAGGATTATAGGTGATAAAATGCCCATACTGGTTACTTAATAGAAGGATTTTGCAACCAAATGTGGAACCACAAGAGGGGCTAGTACTGATCCCATGGTTGATGTAAACTGTGTTCAGTTCAAGGACACTTTATTTGTACAGGTTAATAATGTTCTAATTTTTATTTCTTGTTTTCTAAGAATAACCTAATATAAACATCAAATACCAACACACTGACATGCTTTAACTACACGTCTACTTGTCTTAACTACACATTCACATGCCTTAACTACACATTCACATGTCTTAGATACACATTCACATGTCTTAAATACACATTTACATGCCTTAACTACATATTCACATGCCTTAACTACACATATTCACATACTTTAACTAACAGCAGTCTCTCTGCAGGCCTTCTTTCATTCTTTAATTAATAATCTGACATAGTTAAAGATTAGAGTAACCTTTGAACAAATGACATATTCCTCCAACACCCTAAAGCCAGCTTAAAGAATACACAAAATGTGAAAAAAAAATTATTTTTTTTTTTGGCTATTGTATATGCCTCGTTGAACATTCTTAGATGGCAAATCAGTTCCAACATTCTGTTGGATCTGATGTTTGCAAGTTGTTACTTTTGACATTAAGCATCAGAGGGCGCTGCAGAGGGTTCCGCAGAACACAACACAACGCATGGGACTCACTGAGAGGTTTCCATGGCAATGACATCGACCAGTGGCGCTCACGTTGCACCGGCTCACAGTCAATCGGTTGTTCCGACATCCAGATAATTTCTGGCAGCGTGTCCCCAGCTTCCATGACTTTTGGCGACACAGCTTTGCAACCACGTTGCCTAGAGATAGCACCACTGTCAGGGCCGCAGACTGACTGGTTGCGAGCCAAGCAAGAAGAGTGTGTGGAACAACCCACGATGTGCTAAAACAGTAGAATGACGACGTCTCTTATATATATTGCAAGCGGCGATCTCCAGTGAACTGTGCCTAGCTGTGGAGCCTTGTGTGCTGGGGTTGCTTGTGTCTGTGTGCATGAAGACAGAGAGAGACTGTCCGTGAAGCTACTTCGGTGTCCTCAGGTTGCCTCAATGGAATATCATCATAAAATATACACCCATTAGTGACGCCAACAACGTAAACAATCATACAACCTCCTCACCAAGCACACAGTGGCAGGCCACAACTATCACCAAGTACCAGTAGGTGTAATTATACTTAGCCCCCCACTATTCCCCAGGACCCTATCAGCATAGGTTTACCCCAGTGAACCTGTAAACATATGGCTTATGCTTAGACCTCTAATGATCCCGTTTTCTAGAATCCCTTGTGAATGTTTCCCACGCTTCCTGAACAACACGCCCCCTGGTGCCCCCACTAATTAGTGGATGGACATGGTGCCCCCACTAATTAGAGGGTGGACAAATCAACACAAACATGAATTAATTGTCTGTGGGGTAGATGTGCCAGCCATGTCACCGTGACAAAGCAGTAAACACAGCAATGGTTGACATGCCAAATACTCACTCAAATGTCACATGACATGCTCACTCAAATGTCACATGACATGGTCACTCAAATGTCTCATGACATGCCACTCACACCTCGCACTAAATAGGTCAATATCTGCATCCGAATTATTGGGAGACATCCTCATCCGCTCAACTTTCATTGTTTTTTAACATTGTTGTAATTTTTAACGTGTTCTTTTGATGGGTTGCCATTTTGATGTGCCGTTCTCGTGCGCGATGAATGTACACGTGAGAAAATGTTAAATCGCTTGAGACCAAAGAAATAACGTGCCTAGAATGACCTCGTGTGCAACAATTAACACAGATTTTTGTGTTTTTTTGTTTTTTAAATTACAAAAAGCGGGACATATCAATTAAAAAGCACAAAAGCAAGCAAAGGGAAAAAGCAGCATTTCCCACCCATAAGCGATAATGTTGATACCTATGTCATATCAATGTAGTAGTTAATGATTCAAGCCTGTAAGTCCTGTCCACATGTGTATCCAGCAGTGTATCCAGCAGTGTATCCAGCAGTGTATCCATGAGTATCCAGCAGTGTATCCATGTGTATCCAGCAGTCAGATGGTTAGAATAATGAAATAATAAATGGAACTCTATAATTTGTTTAATATGTACATGTTTGTGGATCATAAGTCCGAATAAAGATTATAATAATAATAAAGATGTCCAATGCATAATGACAGTTGGTTGACAAATGTCACAGCATCAAGGAGTGGATGGGGGGGTCTGAGCTTTGCTGAGCCTGGGGACAATAAGGGCCCGAGTGGGGGTGAAGCACTGTACAAAAAGCATCTGAAACTGAAATAGTGCCCCAGGGAGAGCCTCTGTCAACAGATGGTTGAAGGTGAATGGTATAAATGAAAAATTTAAAACTGCTATTTGGTCACGAACCTCAGTCCACGTGTCCTCTGGCAGGTTTCCTGCAGTGCTTGGAAGCTCAAGGTAAAATAAAGGTAAAAAGGGTACGTTCTTATACAGCGTGGTATCCAGTCCTTGGGACTGCTCAAAGTGATTTACTCTTCACCCCCTGGAGACTTGTTCCTTTACACTTCACCCTCTGGAGACTTGTTCCTTTACAATTCACCCCCTGGAGACTTGTTCCTTTACACTTCACCCCCTGGCAGACTTGTTCATTCCACCGCCATCTCAACTGCTCTGGGAAGCATTCAGCCATGCTGCAATTACTTTACAAAGTCTATTCGTTTGCATATCCACTAAGTGCTGTCTGTAGCCAGATACTCATTTATACAGCTGGTTGAACTCAGGCAACGTGGAGTGAACAAAATTGCCCAAGCTTCGAAATGGCAGCAAGAGGATTCGAACCCAAATTTTCCGGATTGAGAGTCCGATGTTTTAACCACAACGCCACTGCCTACCAGTGAAAGGATATGACATGATTACATCAATCCATGTGTCATCTAGGAGGCTTTCCACTACGAAGTAAGCTGGATCTGTCACAAACACTACGCAGCATTACGTAATGCACAATAACACTGCCTGTCAATGTCATTGCTAATGTCACCAGTAGGTGCTTTCCTTTGGCCTAGGGGGTCACACAGTGATTGATTCAGTGGGAAATGCTCCACTTATGTGTGATCACAGTAATTACTGCAGGCTGTGACACAAAGAGATGTAGGATACAACCTGTATTTGTAGTAGATGTGGTGGAATCTGGTGCAACTGAACCCACAATGGAGGCTAGGGAATGCCTGGGATGAGGCAACTTGTAAATATTCATGGCTGTCCCCGAGACCAACTCATGGGTCATTCTACAATAGTTCCAAGGACACACTGATTGGTTTATTTCTACACAAAAATGTTATGACTTAAAATGAAAATTTAAGATAATTTCATACATTACATTACGCATAAATGTACAGCTGCTGCAATAACATTAAAATAAATTATGCTAACAGAGCTGTATCACTCTACGAAGAAGAAATGAGCAACCATATTTAAAATATCATACCTGGAAAAATCAAATGACAGAGCTTGTGAAGATGGATCTCATCAGTCGCACACACCAAGGATCACATGACATGTTGTCGATAAGCCATGTGTTCAGTCCAGCACACTTAGTTTAGGAAACGATGCTCAGTAAGGCACAGAGACAAATTATTCAGCAGGTGATATCAGCATGAAATGTCCGTTGATGAGACAGCAGTCAAGCATCGCAACGGATGTCGTGCTACATGCATGCAATTGGCCGTGCATGTTGCATGATGCAGCCTAAGACTCACGAGACAACCCACGCACAGATGAACTAGAGACGCTATTGGAGAACTCTGGAAAACTACACTGGTGACCAGCGATATTAGCTAATGTCTCATGGGCATAAACTACGTCATTTATTCTGAGCATCGGCAACTAGAACAGGTCTCGATGCTGATTATATCCGGTAATACATGCCACGGATTGGGCAAGAAAATCAATGGCAATGAGAGGTAACGAGTTCATCTAGCACTGCTGTGAGTTCAACTTTCATCTCTCTCAAGCTGCAATTAACATCACAGCTTCATCAGACAGGTCAACATATCAGGAACTGCATTAATCCGTTTCATCAGGTGCAACGTTAAATTATGAGCATATCAAACCACGTTGTATAGAAACATTTTATATACGCTGTATTACACGGCTATAAATGTTCACTGAAAACAATGTTCAGAAAAAATTTCCAATAATTAAAGGTGCCTTTTCAATTCGAATTTTTTGCTAGTCTCATTTTAAATTAATTTTGCAAAAAAATAAACCTACCTAGTATCCAGTGCAACATACTAGCTCGTTTTTGCAACTTTTGTATGTAGTTTTTGTGAAATCATCAGACAAACTATTAAATTACATTAATGCTTGTTCAAGCATTAAGTGAAGTGAAAATCTAAATACTGAAAAATAAAAATGTTCACCCTTGGTGAAATTTTGTAACTTTGTCATGTGATCAGCGAGAGGATTGAAGTCATGCCATGATCGGCATTCACTCGCACAGTGTTTAACGTTTTGGATATCCACTATTTGGATCCTTACTAGATCTAATGCCTGAAGTCAATTCTTTCCATGATTTGATCAAAAATAGGCATTTTTTTATTAAACAGACTGCACATTACTTAAACTAGTCACACACTTACACGTCTGGACATAAATTAACCGGATTCATGATGGGCTGAACTGTTTGACAAGGCAACTTTAATTTACTACTGATGACTCTAACGTGAGATTTTGACTCCATTGTCGAAGGCTAAATTGGCGATAACTACACTTGAAATCAGGAGACTCGAAATGGTTTCCAATGCTTATGTTTAACTCCTGGTTTCAACTTTCAACACGATAAAACATGTTTGCATGTATCCTATATGTCACAATTCTTATAAAATAATAATAATATATCGAGTATTGCATCGTGAGAAATGTATTGTGTTTCATCGATGAATCGTCACAGCCCTAGACAACACTGTGGCCACGAAGTAACGTGGCCATGGCTCTAACTACACCCACAGTCAGAGAACATATATTATTAAAACACTGATATATCAAATATTGACGAGGATACATTCTTGGCTGGCATCTCGTACAAGCTGGCATCAGCTGCACCATCGTGGGAAAGATGCAAAGCATGACAAAATAATCATGTTCACAACAATGAAAAATTTGTTGACTACACACATGTGAAATCACAACTGCACATTCATTCAAATGATGCAAAGAAAATATTACCCAAGCAATTGCTACATGACCACATTGATAACTTCAGGGCCATAAAAGAGTAATAGTGAAAATATTTTCATTCTAACGGGCGGCAACATGCTTCACCTTCAGATACTAAAAGTGCAACTGTAGCAACAACACCCTGAAACAACACACGTTATTAAAATATGGATTCTGACCAAAGTGGACTGAAAGTATATAAAACATACCAAGATCCAAGTGGTTCATTGACCAGCGCTAACCCCTTTATTATCACAGAACTAGTCATTCCAATAATGATGTCATCTATTCTGGATCTTATCCATCTAAGCAATCAATGAACACATAATTCAATCATGCCATGCCATCGTGGTCAGTTAGAGGAAGGGATTTGGTTGATAGAGATTGGTGGCCTGGCAGTAGGGAGTGAATTAAATTACTCAGTCTCGTGGTTTGTTCGCCTCATGACTAGGAGGTTGTCTCTTTGTTTCCTGGACAGACGTCTGCCTAGTTATTTCAACAAACCCCACAGCCTTACATCGGGGTAGATCTAACGAAACAAATCTAGTATACCAAGGTATTAAATTAAGTAATCCGTCAACAAATCTTACCTCAAATATGGGCAAAGGAACAGTCCTATGGATGAAGACTGACAGATAGTTTGTTTTGTACTAAACAAGACAGCAAACAACGGAAGGATGGACACATTGCTGGGGTGTGAAGATCGACTGTTTTCCAACTGACTGCTGTTGCTTGATCACAAGTGGGGTTTTAAATTATGACAGTTGATTCATAATATTTTATTCGATGCCAAATTGCCAGCAAATAAAGCGGTAATTCAAATAGATTCCTGTACCAACGAGTTTAGTAACCCGTTGTAAAATCAGGATAATGGATTATTGTAAAAATCACGCCCTGTTTTACATAATTATGCAATAATACTTGACTGTGATTGACACAAGTTCATAAATGCAATAATATAATACTTAACTGTAATTTAGCTATTATGATTTATTAAAACAGTTACTGCCAGTAGGCTGATACTTACAACAAGACATGAGCATTGTTTGTATGTTTATAAAATGGAAATACTATTTTTTTTTGTAATGTAAAATCTGCTGAATCTAACAACAACTGAACAATTACAACAACAACAACAACAACAACAACAACAACCTGCTAAAACAAAATTAATAGTTCAAAAGGACTAAACAACCAGGTCAGGTGAAATATCATGTTTTTCATTGGATAGTTTATTGGTATGTTTTCTGATGGTATATACACGACCGCAATACATATGAAAACATAAAGTATAACACTATTAATATAGATGAACGTTGAGATAGAAAAATTTTTATAATTGGGGCATTTTAATTATACAAAATGCACAATTAACTGAGTATTAGATAACCAATAAAATCATTATTAAACAGATTAAAGCATGCGTTGCCTCTAGAAATAAAAATTCTTATATATAATACACTAATATTATCTCATATTAACTACTGTATCATGGTATGGGGTTACCAAGGTAGCAGAATTATGAAAATTCAAAAGAAAGCTATACAGATTTTAACCTTAAGTACATACAATTCACATACAGAACCACTTTAAAAAAAAACTTGGTATTTAAAAATAGACAATTTATTAAAATTACATGAACTTAAATTTTATTTTAAATACATATATAAAAAATTACCTGCCTACTTATTAAACTGGAAAATAACCCCAAATATACACAATCATAACACAAGGTGTACAAATGATATATGTTTATTCAGAACTAAACATGAATTTGCCAAAAAGTGTCTTAGATGTAACTTGCCACATGTTATAAAATTAATACCCCTAAAATAGTTATAGAGAAAATTGGAACTCACGGTTTACAAGGTTTTGCAAATTATGCAAAAACATATTTATTACAAAAATATGAAGATACGTGTACAATACTAAATTGCTATAATTATAGTATACTTGCTATCAAATTCGACTTAATCAGTAATAGTATACATACATGAATGCATGACTGCTATCTATTATAATTAATATTATATATTATTACACATATCTCAATATATACACTCAAATATTCATGCACTCTTTCTCCTTCAGTGCACATGCACTGTCATAACCTTTTGTATAAATGTTAGTTAATTATATTTCACTGGTGTCTCCTATGAGAGCGACTGTAGTCTTTATAGGAGTCACTGACCCCTTATTAAGTTATACTGTGTTTATATGTTTCAATATGAATGTATTAATGCAAATTTTTTTCTATCATTCAATTTTTATTTGTATCACAAACGGGGTCAAAATAAACTGTTTTGTTCTTGTTCTTATAAGGAAGCTACATAAATAATGACACTGTTGAACAAGAGTTTATCTGCCTCCTCAGCTTCTGTTATGACATATACCAAGCCAGAAACACATACATCATATCAAGGTCAGTGCAGTAGATTAACCATGCCGCTGTGTGGCTGCACTGTCTATTCTTAGCTGTTTACATGATGCCTCTGACGCAACGCATCAGACATGTTCGTCAAGGGATGCGCAGACTTCCAGGAAATTAACAAAAAACTCTTGGCTTCAACTCACATTAGACACGATCATGTGCATATTTGCAAATCTGTCATGCCAAAAATAAATATAGTTAACGTGAAAAAGAAGCTGCAGCATCCATGTATCAATGTCTGTTTAATTTCAATGTCAATCTAATTGCAGTTGACAATGCCCAATAAAACATGCAAGCAAATTACATAATTGCCAATTAACTAGCAATAGTGACACATGCACACACGCACGCACGCAGCAAGCAAGCAGGAACGCATGCACACACATTGAGATGTATTCATTTATTGTGTGTGGCATGCATCCAATGACAGGTAGCTGGAGACAGACTGGTAGCAGTGCTGCCATCTAGTACACAGATGAACATTAAAAGTTATTAAAAAAATATGATATATAATTAAATATAAATTAAACTATATCTATTTTAACATTTTGACTGCCTAAAATATGTTTTAACCCTAGGTGTGACCACCAGGCCAAATTCGGCCTGTGCTATCAGTGCAAAACGGGTTTGGGCCGATTTTCGGCTGATTATGGTATGGAGTGATAGTAAAATTTAGTTTTCATCACTAGTACCTCACACGGGAACAAATGGCATTATTGGAAAGCTGAAACACTTTTCGTTCTGTCTCATATGTATTCATGAGCGTAATCAAATGATAGCTAATGACATTCTAGCTTACAAAACACGTCATGTAGTTGGTGCCCATATTTGGCTGTTTTTACGAGTTGCGAATGAACGAGGCAGCTGGCTATATGCAATGAATGAGCATCATTGTTACAAACACGTGTTGTTTCAGCCACCTGGGCTTTTTATTTACTAATCCACCATTTTGTTTTCTCACTTTGTTTTGTGTCAGTGAACTTCAGGCCGAATTATTTCAAGTTTCCACGTCAATATTTGGACAAATTGCATGACAGCATTGGTGAATCATGTTATTATTATAATTACATGATTCATACTAGTTCAGACAGAATGATGATGCGGTCTTTTTTGAGGTAAATATCAGCAAGTTGCCATTAGGATTTCTGCGGGCTGTCGCACTGCCACTGTAACTGATTTGGGACCGATGGGCAGGCCCTTAGCCAGAAGTAAAATTTTGCCAGTCTTGAATATTCTAAAAAAACTTTAAATGCACAAATGGCTTCCATGGAATTATTATTGGCCAAAATAAAAAATGTTCAATGGCAAGCCAATGCTGGTTGATATAATGACAGCCATTATTGGCCCATTTGGTTTTTGCACTAGTAAGCCGGTGCAAGTTGAACAAATGTCAAATGACAGCCATTATTGGCCGAATTAGGTCTTTCAATGGCAGGCCAAGTCCGGTTTAACCATCATTGGCCCAATCGAGTCTTACTAGCTGTGCAGCGAGGTTGGCATTATCACCTGCACAGTAATACTAATAGAAGAAGAGCCAACACATGAAGGTTCATAAAAAATAACTTGAAACTTTATTTTAAATATATAAACATGGAAGTAATGTTTGAAGCATCTGAATACTTTAAGCACATGCATGCAAATATGTCTAATATTAACAAATTGGTTACGATCACACTCAAAATCAAATGCTTGACACTAAAAGTAAAACAATACAACAAATAAAAATATAAGAGATAAAAACTGGGTTAAGATATGGGCAAACTATAAAATTCTTATCTCTAGCCTTACATATGCTCATTATTTGTAAGTTTAAGATATAGCACTCAGTAATATAACTGGTTTTGAAAGTAATACATTGAAATATCACTTCTTTGATAAAACAGCAACCATTCAGATTCAGTATTGCCTATTATCAAAAAACAGTATGAATTTACTACACTGAGCACAGCCTAATCGTTCGTGTTTGAGTTGAGGAACCGGGAAACTGCTGCCGATAGTAGGGCCTACAAGCCGGTTATGTATGTGAATTGGAGCACGAATCAGACTCAATTTCAAAGTTTACTGCGGTTTACAATACGATAGCATTTCGGTTACTAGCACATCAATATTATGGATCTCCACCAATGTAACAAAGGATGCTGACTCGGACTGTTCAGGGTCAATCGCAGGAATGCTGCTTTTATTAATGCTGCTTTTATTCACGTTTACGGAAAAGGCATCGATTGTTGTGAACTTTGACGTTGACATATCGCATCTTTTCAGTCGCTTGGCAGGTGCCATTTTGAACTCGCTAAGAGTCACAAGGTTAAAAATATATAGTCTTATAGATTGGCGCTATTCGCTATTCTGCAGCAGACAACATTCGTCAAATCATGACTAAGAGACAGTTCAAACTATTTCATTATGAAAACATGTCATCTTGTAAAAAGAAAAACCCATCTTTTAGTTTTGTATTACCCGTCGTGGTAAGACATTTCCCTGTCTTTAAGAGGGGCAGACGGGTCCCTGGCTAAGGGCTTGCCAATGGGTCTGTCTGAATCGGTTAAAAAAATCCTAAAAATACAAGTTCTCAACATATATGTATGGCTACATTTTCCCAATATAGGAACATACACTTTCCACTCGGTAATTATCTGGTGGTGGGTAATTATCTGGCAGGGTGAACATTAAAATTTTTATTTTTTTGTTTTTATGAAATTCCAATAGTAATATCCCCATGATAAGATTATATCATGTAGTTTTTACCATTTTATTATAATAAATAGTCTTTTTAGCAACAAAATGATACCTCAATCATATTTGTGAGATAACTAGTAGCGACACTGATTTTTTTAAAAGCACCCTTATGAATAACTCCAACATGTGTACACCACAGAAGTTTATCATCGATCACTCCTAGGGTTAATGTACACCATTTAAATAATTATGAACTTTGACAACTGTTTAATTTGAATGTTTCAGGGCAAATATCATGTTTAGACTATATTGCTTGCATACTGGAACATGATTTTATGGGTATTAATGACATGCCTATCATGTGAGCTCCACACCTGACCCGGTTCGACTTAGTCCACAGGCTAATGTTGGATATTGTTTACAGCTGTTTGTGAGTCTACTGACCGGCAAGGGAGATATTTATACACAGATAATAGTGAAATTATTTTTTTTGTGATTAATTAAAACACATCTGGGTGGATGAAATGTTAGAATAGTTTGTATATACTACATAACATGATTTTATAATAACAACTATCAGACTTTGTACCACTTAAAACTAGTTGGTCTGATCCTCGTTTATTTTTTATGAATGTAATGTTCTTGATACTAGTAGAATCAATATGTTCAATGCATACAGCCACCAAAACACATATAATAAGCCCAAAACGTTTGTATTTGATGGACACGGTCAAAATCAGTGTTTACCGGTTACAAGGAAACAGGGCATAAGTCTCCAACTATGTTAATGTATGCAAAACCAAATAATACAAACAACTTCAAAAACAACTATTACGACAGATAAAAAAAAATGGTATGGTATTATAGATAAGGTAGTACTAATACATTTTTCGCCATATACATGAAACAGTTCGTAGTAAGATGATCATAGTAGTGACTGCTTTTGACGGACCCAGCACATCGGCTGCATACCGGAATATATGGAATTGGTGCAAGCTGAATCGCAGTATTAAGTGGCACTCCCAAATCGATGCTTTTACATTGGTCAAAAGACGGAGTGAAACTACTATGGATTGTACCTATTGTCGTTTTTAATGTTTAATCAACTTTCGCACAACATGTGTCAACTGACGATATATGTTTTTGACTGTTCATCTCCAGGTTATTATTTTCGATTATCATTAGCCGACGAAATGGTAATTTACAAATAACATACGAATTGGTTCCGAAGTATCTTAGCAACAACATCCACTGAACACTATTTGCTGTACCGCCCCATTCCGTGCCAGGTGATATGTTGGCTCCATGAATGGTCAGTTGCCATGGAAGTTGTTTATAAGTCACAAGCGCTGACATTTCAAAGCTCCGCCTGTTCCAACAAGGTCGAGTTTTGCAAACATTGAAGTGTTGATTTCAAAATTGCTTCTTCTTCATTTAGGCGGTCAGTATTATGTTAAAATATATAGTTTATACTATATAACTTTATTTTTATGATAAAATCGAGTACCGGTAGACCATGTCGCTTTAAACAACAAAACAGTGTAAATAATGTCTTTGTATATGAACTGAACTGCCAGAATACAGTTTGCCACCCACCCCATGATAACTAAATGAAAAACTGTCTGAAATATTCATAAACAAGTCAAAATCATTCCAGCTTGGAAAATAGTTTCTTGTAACTAAACTTCAAGTAAATGCGGTTAAAAATTACATGATTAAACCAGCGTCAATTCGGTCAAACACATTTAGCGTCTTCAGGTAAAATGTCTAGACTTGTCTTACGTGGACCACATGTTCCAACAGCTGTGAACCATATCACTAAATGTACCACACAAATAGTATGTGTTGTTTTATCTGTTCAGTGATGTCCACAAGACACAAGATAAGGCTTAAGTAATTAACCCCAGCAGCTTGGAGCGGTAGGCCCAGTACTTTCCTGTGTGCAATGCCAATCATTTGGAGGTTATAAGTAACATTTTGCCAGCAGTTAATTCCTAACAAGAAAAAAGATAATTTGCATAAACATCCATAAAATATATGGATTACATGTTATTTGATTCATTTTTTAGAAACGATGTTAGTTCTAAGAAAGTTGTGTGAATTTTGTCTTTCTTTAAAACTCTACAATCAACATAATACATACACATGTACGTACTGGTAATCTGATGACTGAAGTCGATTCTTTTGATGATTTTAACAAAGATACATCTTACTGACTAAACCGACTGTGTATATTACTAAAACTATTCACGCCATACAAATTTGAACATAATGAGTATTATCCGCGATGGGATAAATAAATTGAGGAGGAGGTTTAAGTTAATAAATTAATAAATTAAATTAATGTTATCATCTACTTGCATCATTCAACGTGCTGTTAAATGTGACATCAGGAGGAAGAAGCAAGACAATAATACTATATTTTTCACCACAAATGTATGATATTGTAGTTTGTTGTAACACCAAAAGAGTAATTTCACACAAATTAACATGACAAATTGCGATTTAAAACTTACTCAAATATTGACGTTTTTGAACAACTTTTAGTTGGGTGTAACTAATGCCAGGTCGACTATTTTTTGATGCTTAAATTACATATCTGATGAGACGTGTTAACTGTCACCAATTCACATGTAATTTATAAAAGCAGCTTAAAAGCATTAACTTTTATTTTAGGTTACATAACAGTTGTCAACATTTGGTCATGTCAAGGATGCTATAGTGTGAAGTCACCAGGGTTGACTGAATTACTTTAATTTTGTACTTGAGTAAAAGTAAAAGTAATTCACCTAAAAACTACTTGAGTAAAAGTAAAATTACTTTGTAAAAAAACAAAGGTAATTGAGTAAAAAGTAAAACTACTTTTCAAAGGTACTTGAATTAAAAGTAGAACACTTAGAAATAACAACAAAATCATGAGTAATAATAAATAATAAATAAATTACACAACTTACATCTGACAACTGTTTTGCAACCACTCTGCCTATAACAATGTGCTCCCAGACAGCCTTAGCTGGTCAGTGGGTCTGCCACCACTGAACACGGTGCTCACTTGGATGCTTGGAAAATTACATTATCTTTAATGAGAGCTCACACCATCAAATAATTTCAGTTAAATACAGAACTTAATTAATGATGAGGCACAATCTGTCTTTTTATCGACCTGTTCCACTGGGGTATGGGAGGAGCTAGATTGTACAACAGGATATGTATAAGCAGGTGTGATTGTATCTGGGTAGATAGAGGGTCAGTTCAGTATTAGTAGTAGCCTCTCAGCGAAACTGGTTAGAGGTAATACAACCTAGCACTGCCCATAGTAAAATTAACAAAGACATTTGATGCCTAGCTGACAAAGCCATCTGGCTTATGAACCCCCACCTTCTCATGTCTTCCCAGACATGTCTTATCAGCGCACACAACATGCTTTAGCAGCTAGCTGTGTTGGTTACCTGGTACCAGCTGGGGCTAGAATTGACCAGAAGGTAGACCAGTGCAACAGAGGAATGCTGTTGCTAATTGCAATTAAAAGTGACCTGTCCTTGATATTATTTATGGGCAGCTTGAACAAGCCATTGCTGGGAAAAGATGCTGCCAAATGGCAGAGTATAATTTTTTTACTGTTTAGTTCTGTAGAGTAATCATTATTATGAATTTATTAAACATCTCAATATGAATTTTATTCGTGAAAGTAAAATGCTGTTTACTGCTGACGTAAACCGGTAAGGCCATTGCTGATAATGCCAATGGGAAAAAATCGGTTCTCGTTCTCGATTCACGATGCACGTTCGCTCACGAATATCAGAATTGTGTCAGTGTATGGGAATTATCAATACGCTGTCGAAATTGCAAATTTTAATATTTATAATACATATTGGAAACTTACTGGTTAACAGTTTATATGATGCAACGGAGACATATGCATCGTTGTTTGAGATGGCTTTCAAGCATGGTATGCTCGAAGTGACATTTCATGTCAACTGCCTTGACCTGACCTATGCCAATATTTGGCAGACTTCGTTCACTGACGTAGATATAAAACAGTGGTTGCGTAAATTTCCCGAAGAGAGGTAAGCATGCAAATATGATCGCGAACTGGCATGCGATTGAATGATATTAATAGCTTTTGGCCTGGCGACTATGAACAGTTTTTGAAATGTCGTTGACGGTGGAGCGCCACCGGCAGCAGTGGTTTTGCAAAAAATGTAACGAAAATATATTGCAACGTAAATAAAAGTAACGGAGTAAAAAGTCGTGTTACTTTAGATAAAACTACTTCGTTACAAGTAAAGGTATTTAGTCAAAATTCTACTTCGTTACATGCCAACCCTGGAAGTCACCCTATTGTAGTAGTGGGGGGTCATACCATGCCCATTAATGCTAATGGCATTACGAATTGTTTGTTACATTGAAGCCAAACATTACATGTGCTGCATTCTGGTACATTTTATATGCCTAAGACTAATTATTGTTAAAACAGAGACAACATATTCTTTAAAACCATTCACGTTGCAGGGTGTGACAGCATGAGATGAACCTTGGACTTGGGGGCTTGAGCCTGAGGCTCGAATATGAACGCATTGATCGTTGCTGTCACTGAATTAGAGACTTCACTGTTTGACATGATACACCATTCATCAAACATGTTGACTGTGAAATAAGTAAAAATATTACTCATTTGAACCATCCAGTCTGATGAACATCTTCACTCATGTTGCTGTGCAATTATGATTATGCAATGGATAAAAATCGACTGGACGTTTCTGCTATAGTACATTTCTTGATGTTTACCCTGGGTTGGGAGTACTCCCTATACTGAGGTATACATGTATGTGCCTTGCAAATGCCCCTGTTTTTGGCTATTTCTCTCTCTCTCTCTGTCCATAGAAAAAAACATACATTTTCTCTCTGTGCCCCAATTAAACCCGATAATTCTCTCTTTCATCGATATTACACGTTTGTGACAGTCCTATTTTATATTTTGCACGTTTTTTATCAGTTTGTCTAAGTCAGTGGTGCATTTTATCGGCCAATGAATGAGCGACGTGCCTGTTGAGTTTGGGCGTTTTGTGACTCCATCTGCCGTATGACTTTTGGTTGCTCGGCCACTAACCTAACCTAAACTAACCTGCTGGTCCCCTTGTAGAGGCAGAAGACGCCAGGTGAAGCATCAAAATGGATGTGCAGAATTGGCTGAGAAAAAATGGTTTCTCAGCCAATATTTGCAAAAACTTTGACCAAATGAAATCACCCCTGTTCATAATAACTTGTGCTTGAAGCCTTGAAGTTGTATTTCTTATTAAACCATAGAATCTAATAAAAAGAATGATAATAGGTTATATTGGGACCATAAATGTGCAAGTCCTGTATCCTGGCTCCAGTGTCTCCTGGGATATGAGTATTGTGAAGATAATGATTAAAATTGGGACACTTTCAAATGGTACTGCAGGAGAACCAAAGTATGGAATACCAACCGGGTCCCCCAGGCCTAGATCACAGTTTGCCCCATTTTACAGTTCACAAGTAATTCGAAAGGCATCTTACACTCGCTTGTAATTATCATGCTTTTCGATACAAACATCCAAATATTTTACAATATCCAAAATTTAGCAATTATTATATCCCTGAAACTAAAGTTTCGGGATATAATAATTCAGACACATTGCTTGTGTCTGAATACCCCCCCCCCGTTTGATAGATCAACTTGAAATTTTATACGAGCATTGACCACCCCACGGGCAGGAAGCCTATCCACATTGGTGCTGATCCAACTGTTATTTTGGTGGCAATCTTGGATTCCCCCTCGAATTTTTTTTATTTTTAAGTTTTAGAGCCTGTAGAAATTTTTTTTTGCCTCTAAAACATTTTCCCTTGTTGGAATTTTTCAAGCAAAAAATTGTGGTAAGAGCCTGCTTCTTCTTCAGTTTTCATGGGATTTCTTTTAAACTGGGAATATAGAACCACAAGCAATGTATCTGAGGATGTGCAAAGTGTTAATGTGCGTGATATTTTAAACGCCTACTCCTACTACAGTTTACATTAGCTGTATTTCAAACTGTGTATATGTGGTCCTTAGCTTTAGGGCATTCCCTACAAACATAACATAATATGAGCTTTTTTCATTTTAGGATTTTTTATTTATTTTTTTTATATCTGGAAAATGTTTACAAATAGCAAAAACACCCCACCGCTTTGGTATGGCAGTACCCCCCTCCCACCGGCGTTTACTAAATCATTAACCTGACTGAGCGTTTTCCGCAAAGCAGATAAGCGATCGGGGTGTGACCACCCGACCCTACGACCCCTGAGCAGAGGTCTAGCTGTCAGCAGACGTTCGAATTCGATGAGTGACCTGGTCATGTTTAACATGACCGGGTCGCGATTAGACAAACAACGAACACGTATTAATGAAGCAACGGCCCTATTTTTTAATATATGTCGCCTGACACATTACGCATTCCAGTTTTCGGTGACAATACAAAATAAAAAATATACACTTACTTCTTTTGTGGTGCAGTCTTCGTTTGGTCTTTTGAACAGCAGACATCACCGCTTCGCAAAGTTGGCCACTTTGATGACGCGTCAAGCCGCAACATTGACGTCAGAAGCGTATCCAGCAGCCGGTTGGAAAACGCCCGGATTACGGCTTCTCGATAAACTCCACGTTTGTTAAATTTGTTTCAGGTGTTTACTTGCAGTTTTTTTTTTAATCCTTGTACATTAATGTACTTTGTATTCACACTTGATGTATGTACAAGTTACGTTTTTATATTGAATAAACCAACCAATTAAACATAAGCTAGTGGGTTCGGCCCATAAGACGTGTCCGGCTCACGCCTACGGCGTAAAGTTACTCGTCTTACGTTAATCGAACAGTTATAAAGAGCAGATTTAATGTGTGCCCTAAGTTGTAAAGACCCATTGAGGTGTCATTTAACGAAAAAGAAAGCGTGCGCCTGCTGAGATTTTATTTCAGACGACATCTACACGACGCTGCCGACTTAATTCCAGAAATAACCATTGGCATGGGTATTGGCTTTGCATAAACAACAAGATAACTGATTAGGTAGATAATATTTCAGTTTGATAACATGCCTAGGTGTCAACATCTGTTCGTGCAAAAGCAGGAAAGTACTCATGAAAAGCAGAAAACACCGTCCTCCACTCCACAGTGGTCGTTTTTAGAGTGTTTCGTCGTTTTTAACGCGTTATTTTCACAAAAAGCGGAACATTTCGCCCAAAAAGCGGGAAAGCAGGACCAAGGGAAAGCGGTACTTCCCGCCCGAAAACGGTAATGGCACTAGACTAATTATAGTTGGAGTGATGTACAGGATAAATCATGTCCTAGGGACTATGCAAACCGGGTAACCTTGTGTTGCTCACTGTTTTACCAATACTTAGTTATTGCGGTGTTACAAAAGAAGGTTATCGGGTTGATGTGTGCGCGGTGTCAATTATGCGTACTTCACCATACTAACAGTTATATGTTATTTTTATGTATATGTAGTGTACTGAAAGTCCAAGACTCGGAAGATACGAAGACTTTTTCAGTTATCTTTAATGCATATAGTAATATGTTGATCAATGCCTGCTAGGTCCCAATGTTCAGCGCCATTTAACTGAGCATGCGGCCTTACGTTCTTCTCGACTAGACACGAGTGTCAGTGTATACTCCATTGTGTCCGAACAGATGTTAGTAAGTCACCGTTTTCATCAATTTATGGTGTGAAATTATGAAACTCATTACCGGTCAGTATTGCAATTTAAACGTAATAATTATGATAAGCAAATATTAATAAATTTGTTTGATCGTTCTTCTTCTAACTTGCTGATCTCCGGTGGTCACTGATCACGGGGAGGATCTTCAGTGGTTGGAATGCGCGGCCGAATCTCCGATGGGTGTACCTCGGGATCGGACCACCGGTGGTTGGACCGCGGGAGGCTGATCTCCGGTGGTTGGTCCGCGGGGGGGCTGATCTCCTGTGGCTGAACCGCGGAGCGGATCTCCGGTGGATGGACCTCAGGGGCAGATCTCCAGTGGTTGGACCTCAGGGGCGGATCTCCGGTGGTTGAGCCTCAGGGGCGGATCTCCGGTACGTGGTTGGACCGCGGGGTTAGATCTCCGGAGGTCGGACCATGTGGCGGATCTGCGATGGTTAAATTACGTGGGTGGATCTCCGATAATTGGACTGCGGGGGCTAATCTCCGGTGGTTCGATTACGCGGGGATATCCAGCGGTTGGACCGTTCATTGTGGGTCTCCCGTGGTTGGACCACGGTGTGGTGCCGGGTTAATAATATGAGGGGGGGCTAATATAAATTTGTGTGGGGGACACTTACCGAGTGCATCTAAGACGAAGATCGCGTGGCATTTATTTGCACCTTAGCGTCTATTTAGCTATGTCTGAGCATAATTACGGCATTTAGTGACGTACCAGAATATATTACAATGAAATACAGCATAAACTAGAGACCGTACAAGTTCTCATGATCGAGCAAACAAAGAGTGATATCAAAACACTTTCCACCAAATTAGTTACCAACTGTTCTATAAATGTGATCATGCGAACAGTAAGATATGATTCAACATCTGGTGAACTTTTTCAAACTCTTAAATGAACTGTTTGCGAATTTGATCAACGCTGAAGTCCGACCAAATCTTGTTAAGATTAATCCGACACATTTCCCATTCCGTACTGAGCATAGTCAGATGAACCAGTCTATTCTGGTTCATTGTGGAGCGGTGTTCATCCTTAATAAATTTCAACCTGGTAAATATGCATCGCTAAAGTTACTATAATAATAATAAAAATCAGATATATGCAAAGAAATACCCCCACTTTGGGAAACCATCACTGAGATTTCTCTTGATCAACACCTGACACGCACATCGTCGCCTCTGGCGAGACTTCATGTTCTGTGCCACATGTGAGAGTTTCTGCAACTAATCCATATAACTGGACCAGAGTGTCATCCTGATCCAATGAGTAATGTTTCACACATTTTTCAGCAGCTTGTCGTTCCAAGAATGCCATCTCCGTCAAGTTACGGAGAAATCCAAAGTGGTCACTGTCACCAGAGTAGGCCTACGCTTTGGCTATCTTATCTATGTCCGAATTAAGAATTAACACATCGAGGACGGCAATGAAGGCGCCAGCAAGAACATTCTCGCAAGGATCCAAACGAGCCTCTTCCGCCCGACCGTAATCTGGAGGGTTCAATGTAATACACCTGTTGCGGGTCCGGCCATTAAAAAAAAAATCGCCATCCCTGATAGCTCAGCCCCGGCATTTTGGAACACGAATCGTTCACGAAAAGAAACGTCGACAACGATTTAAAAAAGTTTATATCGAAATTGATATCCAAATTTGCTTGCTGGTGTTTCTTGTGGATATACATAATGATTGATTTTGTGGGGGGGCCTTATTGTGGGGGCCTGGTAAGTACGAGTGTACGACTTGTAACCTGGTTTATCGGGCCCTGGGGCGGTTGTTGCACTGTCGTGGATGAATCACCAGTTGCCGAATTGTCTGCTAAAATGTATTTTGCAACAAAAAATCAAACAACGTATATATATGTATATACATATATATATATATATATATATATATATATATATATATATATATATATATATATATATATATATATATATATATATATATATATATATATATATATATATATATATATATATATATATGACTATGATTAATGTTCAGTAAAATATGCGTAGGGTACTGGCATAATATGCTTGTATTCATATTATCCCATTAATATATTCACACACAAATCGAGGACCAGTATCGATGTCAGCCTCATCCCGGACTTCAGGGACAAAGAGGAGAACAACAAACGAACAAACACGCGCGCACGCACGCACGCACGCACGCACGCACGCACAGCCCAGGAGCATTTTTTGTGAGTGCGGCGTGCGTGTTGTTTTAAACTGACCATCTTCTAAAAACTGGCCTACCGACGCGCATGGTCCGGTGGTGGTTTTCGTATATGGACTCATGACATCACTCAGTAATTCCAACTACTAATGCCAACATCGGTGGGTGGCTCGATAGCGACCAAGCATTGTCTTAGTGGAAGTCTCCCTGGCCCATAACTATTGTTGTGGTCATATTACCTATTTTATATTTCATACTTAACTTAACTTAATCCTCTTGGCCCCTTCAGGAGCATAGGGCGTCAACCATGTTTCTCCACCTCACTCTCTTCTGGGCTAGAGCTTTGGCCTCTTGCCAGGTGACCCCCACTTTATCAAGATCTTGTAGTGTGGAGCGTCTCCCGTTGATTTTTGGCCTTCCTTGTCTTCTCTTTCCTTGTGGGTTATAGTCCAGTGCTTGTTTGGTTGTATTTATTGGATCTTTTCTGAGTGTGTGGCCAATCCAGCTCCATTTTCTTCTCTTGATTGTAGTGCTTATTTCTTCCTGTTTGGTTTTCTTCCAGAGCTCTTTATTTGATATTTTGTTAAGCCACCATACCTTGAGGATGTATCGGAGGCGACTGTTGATGAAGACTTGGAGTTTGTTGTTGAGAGACTGAGTAGTTTTCCACGTTTCACAGCCATAGAGAAGAACTGGTTTAACGTTGGTGTTGAAAATGCGGATCTTAGTGTTTATGGATAGTTGGGAAGAGAGCCATACAGGGCGTAGGGTTCTGATGGCATGGCGAGCTTTATTGATGCGTAGCTCCACATCTTTATCAGCTCCACCATTTGTACTGATGTTGCTCCCGAGGTAGATGAAGTCCTGTACTTCCTCAACAGTACCACTTTCTAGTGAGATGGGTTCGGAGGATCTGCTGTTTACTTTCATCACCTTTGTCTTTCCCACATTGATCTTAAGACCCAGTTGGCTGCTTTTTTCTTGAAGCCTTTCTGTTTTTTGTTGCATGTGTTTATGGGTTTCTGAGAGTAGTGCTAGATTATCTGCAAAATCCAAGTCTTCTATTTGTGAGAACAAGTTCCACTGGATCCCAGTACGATGGTGTTCTGTGGATCTTTTCATTGTCCAGTCTATGGCTATCAGAAAGAGCAGTGGAGTTAGCACGCAGCCCTGTCGTACTCCAGTTCCAATCTGGAAGCCTTCTGAAACTTGTCCATTAAAGATGACATGACCACTGAAACCTTCGTACATGTTCTTTATTAGGGTTACAAATTTTTTGGTTAAACCATAGTGCCTCAGGAGCTTCCATAGAACTGTCCTATCTATACCATCAAATGCTTTTTCGAAGTCCACAAAGTTTATGTAAAGGGGGCTCTGCCATTCAATGGATTATTCAACGATAATCCTAAGTGTAGCAATGTGATCTGTGCAGGATTTATCCTTTCTAAAGCCAGCTTGTTCCTTTCTGAGCTTCTTGTCAACTGTTTCTTGTATCCTATCCAGGATGATACGGCAGAGAATTTTACTGGGCACTTATAGAAGCATGATCCCTCTCCAGTTCTTACATTCACTTGGGTTGCCTTTCTTGGGGATTGTAACTAACATACCTGTCTTCCATTCAGTTGGTATTTCCTCTTTATCCCAGATCTCATTTAGCACGCTGTATAAAACGTCTGTGGTGGCCCCAATATCAGCTTTTAAGACTTCAGATGGTATATTGTCAATTCCAGGTGCTTTGCCTAGCTTCAGCTTTTTGATGGCTCTCTTGATCTCCTCTTTGGATATCCTACCACAATTAATGTTAAGGTCTTCATACGTTTCCTCAATGTCTGGGATTGAATCTGGTGGAGTCATATTCAAGATATCTTGGAAATATTCTTTCCAGCGTTGTAATTGTAAAGATTCCTTAGTGAGAAGGTTTCCCTGTTTTTCCCTGATGGGGCTAGCTGTCTGGAGATCTTGTATAACTTTCTGGAGTTGTTTGCCTAGCTGCGATCTCAGCCTCGTTTATTAGTTTTTCGACATATGTTTTCTTGTCCCTCTTTGTCTTCTTTTTAACTGTTTTGTTTCTTTCCTGGTTTTCCTGCTGCAGTTTTTTTCCTTGTGTCATCTGCTTCCTTGTTGAGTTTCATTTTAGTCTCCCTCCTTGCCTCAGTAGCTTCTGAGGTGTCGTATATAATCCAGTCCTTCCTCCTAGCTTCCCAGCAGCCTAGGACTTGTTCACATGTGTCTGTAATCGCATTCTTGCATCTTGTCCACTTTTCATCAATGTTTTTTCCCTCTTCCAATGCTTGGAACCTGTTCCGTAGTGTGATTCTAGAAGTACTCTCCTCCATTTCTTGGTGATTGTTATGTGGTCAGTTTGGTTTTCCGTCTGTAGATCTGGGGATATCCATGTGGCTTTGTGTGTAGGCTTGTGTGGAAAGAGAATCCCTCCGATTATCAGTTCACTGAGAGTACAGAAATCTGCAAACAAGAGACCGTTCTCATTCATCTGTCCCAGACCTTCTTTCCCCATTGTGCCTTTCCAATTTGTCATTATCCTTTCCAATCTTGGCATTCATATCCCCCATAACAACTTGGATATCCCTCTTCGGTAGTTTTTGGGTGACTGTTTGTAGATGTTGGTAGAAGGTCTCTTTCTCTTCAAATTCAGCAGAGTTGGTTGGTGCATAGCAATGTATAATGGTGATGTTCCGACCTTTTGATGTAAACCTGGCTGTGATGATTCTCTCCGAGACTGGTTCCCATTCGATGAGACTTTTTGCTGCATCCTTTGAGAGGAGCAGCCCTACTCCATGTGTGTGCGCATCTTCTTCTCTCTCATTCCCAGAGTACAAGTAAGTTTCTCCAGAGCTAGTTGTAACCTTCCCAAAGGTGTTCCATCTGCTTTCACAGACCCCAATGATGCTCAGCTTATATCTTCTCATTTCTTTGGCGAGCTGTGCCAGTTTTCCTGCCTGGTACAGTGTCCTGACCTTCCAACATCCAATTCTAATTTTTGACTTGAGCTGTAGCAGACTCTTCCTCCCTTGGGCTTCCTGTCGGCTTTCACCCAAGGGATTCATACGCACCCTTCCAGGACAGCCTGCTTTGCTCGGATCGAGGTGTGGTTGAGTAATCATGGTTTCGGTTTCTGTAATCGATTTCAATAACAACTGAGTGGGTGATTAGCCCAAGCCGCTGTGCCCACAAGTTTTCCGCAGTGGTCGTAGACCATTTTCCTCCCGGGCTCCATGACCAAGAGATGTGGCTGGACTGTGCTTTGTCTGACCACTCGCCCCAGACCTGCCCGGTATGGTTGGACCTGCCAGGAGTTGCCTCCCACCGGTATAGCTCAGAGGGTCATAGGGGTACACAAGCCTCCTTACCATGACAAGGTAACAGTCCACAAGGAAGATATATTTCATACTAATGTACACAAAAGTGTTGTGATTTTTGTTTGTGTTTGGTTTAATTGAAATTGTCATGGTATTGTATGTATATATGTATGTATCGATTATATATGCATGTATATTACTGTAATTTATGTTACTGTTTTGTTATGGGTAAAAATAAAGCACAACAACAATCACTGAATACGACTCAGTAAACACAACTCAGTGAACACGATCGACTCAATCAACACCAGGATTTTGAAAAGGGTACCCAACTGAAAAGAAGGGTGCCTGATTAAAAAGGGGTACCTGGCTGAAAAGGGGTGCTCGTCTGAAAACGGGGCGCTGGGGCATTTTCTGTGTTTTAACTAGTCCGGTTTTTCTTAGCAATTCGGGCGAAGCATTACTTACGACCAAGGCTGAATCTTCATTTTAGAAATGTATTTCATGGTCTCAAACGTTTTAATTAAGCCGCTACAGGTTTGATCAATTCCATGAAACACGGGCAGCGAGGATTATGGTTCATAGAGTCTTAGTAACGGTCGTCGAAGTGAGCGCGGGTACACAAAGAAAGTGACGTTCGACACGGTGAGTTTTCCTCAAGTCTGAAGTAATTATACATACTAAAAACAGCCAACTGTTGGGCTAATGCAGGAGTTTGTCTTGGTTTGTGCACATGCGTCGTGGGTAATTCATGGTGACAGTTTTGCTATTTGTTTTGGTGTATGGAAACTCGTTGGGCCATGTCCATTATGTCATGTCATGACCATGTCTAGCGCTAGGCTAGAACCGAGACCCAGAGCTAGACTTTTAACGTAAATTTTACCATTAAAAAACGATAGAAATTGCCAAAATATATATATTATTTAGAAGCTAATGAACTAGTCTTTCGTCCTCTGTTACATTTTAAAGAATTACTTGAGTAGTTTTTGCATGATACAGTTGCTTTGAAAAAGGGAAGAAATGTGTTTTTGTAAACACAATGGGGTCAATGCCGCTGCCATGACTCATGTTTAAGCTAGTGGGGCACGTCACATTTCGACCTCGTTAAGCCAGTAAAAATGCGCGGATTTAAACGAGATTTGCATGTGAGATAGATGAAATTCTAGCAAGTATTCCAATATTTCTTATTTAATTGTAGCTCTATAAATAGTAAAATAACATAACAATATTTTATAGTGACAAAGTTTGGTGATATTTTACCAAGTAACGTGTAGATCATAATTATATAGCAAGAACAACAAAATCATGAGTAATGTTACATAAAATGTAGCTTGTTTCCTCCATGGTTTCCCAGATTAGATTTTTTTGACATTTTCAGTTAACACATTTATTTATTAATAGTCCTGCTCTGAGTCAAAGTTGCTATATATATTAACAATTTGCCATTTCATAGCAATCTGACAATCTCTACACAACAATTTAGCTGTTATCGGCACTTTATGCATACAATTGACCTTAATATCCATCTCAAAATTGCTAATATAATTTATCATTTCATGTCAGTTCAGTCACATTATGCATGTTATCCAACAATCAGACAGTCTATACACAACAATTTAGCATCTATTATTAGCTTGTTATGCACGCTCACTTCTAGTCCACAATAGAATAGTATGACTAAGTATGTTACCAAGTGAAAATGAAATTATCAATCAATCCATTGTCATTGTTTAGAAAGCAGACCCAGTCAGTAGGGCTATGGCTCACTATCAGCTCAAAACAGTAATCTGATTTTTACCTTGGGCAACTGAGATGAAATCTTCTTTGATATTGAGTCCTAGCCTGCATAATGATGTTGCAGTAAGGGGAGCCTTTTACTGGCCTGTCCTGTTTGTAACTACATTTGTATTGCTTAATCTTAACTTCAAGAACTCCACAAAGAAAACCTTTCCAATTTTTACTGACACCTGTTCACAGTCATAACTCAGTTCACTGATGTCCTCTCCAGTGTTATTAGTTTCCTTCATGGTTTCCCAGTTGTTGTTCCTGACACCTGTCCTAGCTACCTAGTGAAACCGCAATTATTTCTGTAATCATTACTATGTGCTAACAAATCAAGCAAATTCGAACATAGTAATATGCAGGAGTAAAAGTTGTACTTGCATATGAATGGTGACAGGATAATAATGCATTAATTTATTGATTTTAAATTACAGTCTACACATGAAATAAAATGGCACATTTAAAAAAGTTTCTGACGCTTTATTGTTATATGTCAGAAAGGTATTACGTCAGAAAGGTATTTCTGACGGTTTCTGATAGTTTCTGATGCTTTAGATGTCAGAAAGGTATTTCATATTCATATTTCTGATGAGGCGGTAAATACCGTGGTTTTTATTATGGTATTTATCGTCTCATCAGAAATTTGCCAACCCTGATTGTAGGCTACCTGTTCAGGTCGTAATCCGTTTGTTTAATTATGTCACCAGGATGTCCATAAAGCACCATTCATCAGTTAACCCATCAGTTTGCAATGGAATGCCTTTAATGCAGTCAGGAGACCATGCCACTGCTGCCACTTGAGTCTTCCTCTGTAGAAGTAAGGTGACTCAAGTCAGACTGCCTGCATCACTACACCAATATCAGTATAATCTGGTGCCGCTAGTCTGACTAAAAAGGGTACCCGATAAAAACAAAAGGGGGATTGTGAGCCTGCATGTACTAACCCTGTCAACAACCAGTAGTCTAAGAACAGAAAATATTAATTGTAAAAATATAATCAGATTACAAAGTGCAACACTGCCTTTTTGCACCCAAAGAAGACAAACTGAACTGATATATCAGCATGTAAATTGGTCTGAAGTAGTCTTTAGCTCAACTGCATACCCTTTGTGTGTAGCTTGCGTTGTATTTTAACAGCAATTTAAATTATGTTATTTTGAGTAACCATAAAATTGTGGCCACATGCTAGAAACCATAACACAATGTTGTTGTTTGAAGTCAGAGATTTAAGTTTGTTAAACTTTGTTTTTTAGACTATATAATATATGGTATTTACTAGTTGGAACTTGGTCTAGTAGTTGGTTATTGGTCTAGTCAATGAAGTTGAATTTGCTTGTGGCTAGAATGTGCTCCTCTGGACAGCCCTCCCCCAGTGAAAATAGCAATTGGGACAAAATCCCCTTCATCACAAGTAAATAATGAAACACATATTATAGGTAGTAGTTTGTATTTTTTACATATTTTTAATACAAAACAAAAATCATGGTTTTGGGGCTATACACATAAGAGATAATAAAATTAACCATGTGCAACTAAAATCAAGAACATCACGCCACTGGTTTACTCAGAATGTGTTCTAAAAGTGGAAGATTCTGGTAATTTCTCCGGTTGGCTGAGGCCTGACATGTTAACCAGCGCAACCAAAATGCGCATGCTCAGTTCTATGAAATCGGGTAACCTAGACTACCTTGTGACATATTAAGTGCTGCCAGTATACACAGAACCAATGCAAAGTCTCGATCAAATGGGATGTTGTCAGAAAGAGGAAAGTTTAGTAAACAAAGACCAAAATATATTACATAAGTTGAGTTTCGATGCAAACAACATGGCCACACTGTACAACGGTGTATCCTATTGGCAAGTATATGAATAGGTGTACAGTGTACACACGTTTTCGCTTGGCGAGCAAGTATTGCCAGACTATGGCAGCTGTGACGTAGGGTTATGTGTAGTATGGCGTGACCCCTGAAGTTAAGATGCTGTGTGTTCAACAAGGTTTTCCAAGTTAACCACTGGCGTGATATTCTTATATTTGTAGTTGCAAATGGTTATGTTTTAGTAACTCTTATAAGTGCACAGGCCCAAAACCATGGCTTTTGTTTCCCTTTAAATATCTTTATGAGTGAAAGTCTGAGTATCTTTTAAAATGTAGTCCATTAAAACACATTCGCTATTTTGTACTTTATTATCTTACTTGTATTGTATTTATTTAGTTTGAGAAGGGCACAGCACCTTATAAGTCGTATAACTTCAGTTATGTCCCTTCAGCAGCAGCAGCACACCATATTGTATGTTATGTTAATATTGTAATAATAATTAGATGTTTTTTCTTTAAAAACAATTATTTATAGTCTTTAATTAATAGTTTTATTTTTTAATCTTATTTAACTTTTCATTCTATTCGCTATTGTGCACATATGCTATTTTTATTTTTTTATATGTAATTAGATTGTATGCAATTAGTTTTTATATGTATTAGTTTTTATATGTAATTTGACTGTATTATATTGTATATGCAATCATATTCCTGTACAGCACTTTGAGCGGTTTTTGTACCTTTATCTGGCTTGCGTAGATCTTAGATGAATGGTTGTGTTGTTTGGTGCAGGGAGAACAAATGGCGGGGAAACCACTGAGTTTACGACTGAAGACCAAGACCGGTCAGCGAGTTGTGAGTCATTTAACACCAGAGTCAACAGTGGAAGACCTGAAGGTGATTGCTGCGGAGCATGCCCATATCCCCAGCACAGCCCTGCGACTCCTTGCTGGTTTCCCGCCGAAGCCAGTTGATGTCACAGATGGGTCAAAGAGTCTCCATTTGCTGAACATACGACACGGCGATACAGTCATTGTGGAAGAAGATTCGCGGGTTGCGGCAGCGACTATTAAATCCGCGGAAGGACACAGTGACACCGTCTTGCGTGAGATCCAGTCTCAATACCTCTCAGGTGGAGGGATACTCACCAGGGAAGTAGTTCCAGCAAACAACTCGTGCCTATTCACTGCCTTTAACCTAGCAATGAAAGGCGGGCGGTTAGACCTTGCCTCCGCAAAGCCAACACGTGAACTCATCGCAACGATTGTTGCAAGTGACCCAGTGAAATACAATGAGGCATTTCTAGGTAAATCAAATGCAGAATACTGCTTGTGGATAAGAGATTCTGAGTCTTGGGGTGGTGCTATAGAAGTGTCCATGTTATCAATGCATTATCGGGTAGAGATCGACGTTGTGGACACACAAGCCGTACGAATCAATAGATTCGGCGAAGACCAGCACTATGATGAGCGCGTGTTGTTGATCTATGATGGCATCCATTATGACTGTCTTGTCTTTGAACCCGCTGATCCCACAATGCATCCCATAACCAAATTTCCAACTAGTGACAATAACATTTTGAGTCAAGCCATGGAACTTGCCGCGGAGGCAAAGTCGAGTCGGCAGTATACGGACGTGAAGAATCTGTCTTTGAAATGTCTTGTGTGTGGCAAGGGCCTGCCAGGGCCAGTGGACGCACAAACTCATGCCAAAGACACTGGTCATATCAACTTTGGTGAGATGTGATATTTGTTAATCAGACCGGTTCATGCATGAGATCAGTATTTGTGCTGCACACAAGGCATAATTGTTACAAATAGTACCTACTCAATAAATCATTATTAAACGTAGCATTTACGCTTTGAAGATGTTTATTTTTTACATGACCATTCAACTTAACTTGTATTAAAGCTCCCTCCTCGGAAGATTTAGCCCACTGCAAATTAGTTTCGTTGATGTTCAAATCTGTACTGTATGAATAGTATTATGCTTGCACAGCCAGTTTAATAAGAGGGCAGACTTGTTAAAATCATCAAAAGAATTGATGTTTATCTTTAGACCAGGTAACCTGCGAAGTGTAAGTAACCTGTCAGCCATTTGTTATACTATATAAAGGTGGAACCACTTTTCCGCGTATATTTTACATGACCCAGTCAAAAATTATTTAATAGTTTACCCAATAATTTAACAAAAACTAAACAAATTTGTACAACCAAGCTAATGTGTCGATATTAGGTGGGTTTATATTTTCACGAAATGAGTCCGCAGTGAGTTAGCAAAAAACAGAATTGAAGAGGGACCTTAAATTGCATGAGATGTTTCTTCCGGTAAAGGATGCATTGGTGTGCCACCCTAATATCACAATCATAATGTCATAGATTCTTATAATCACATAAGTTAAGGCCAGAACAGAGCGTGATCTGCCTACAACTTGGATCAGTCCACTACGGCATGTTGTTTCATTCCATATAAAATCAACCAGCAATATTCTTGACCTCCTCCAATTTTGAAAGCTGTTGGCACTTGGTACACATGCAGGCTTGTTAGCAAATGTATTTGAATGCACATTCAACTGCCTCCATAAAATTGCATTTGAATGCGTACCTTAAACATTTGCATTTGAATGCGACCCACAAATATTTGATTTGTCAAATGCACAATCAAATGCATTGCCCAAGTGTTGGAATAATTATTATTGTTAGATTTACTTTCACAAGTTCACAGCATGCCATTGGAAAAAGTGCTCTGTAATTAACAGTGTCATCAGAAGATTATGAAATCATTATCTAACCTGTGAATCCACTTTCACTAATCATGTTCTTTGAAAAAGTGTTCAACTGGGCTGTTATTCATACAACATGAAAAGACCAAGACGGGTAATATAAAAATAAAAGACGGGTTTTTCTTTTTACAAGATGAGATTTTTCTCGGTGATTTTCTCATAGTAAAATTGTTTGAACGATCTTAGCTTAGCGCACGCAGTCGTGATTCGACGAATATTGTCGGCGGCAGAATAGCGAATACCTCTGATCTATAAGACTATATTTTAACCTTGACATCGTTGGGAAATAATTATATTGCGTTTGATCTATGTTTATTGTAATCGTGTATGTCATTGGTTAGGAAACGCATTTCTGTGGCCTTTCTCAACGACGCGTGGATGGATGTGTGGATGGATGTGTGGATGGATGTATGGATGGATGTATGCATGGATGGACGCTCTCATTTGAAGAAACAATCCCAGGACGCGAAATTTTTTTTCCCCATAATTGGTCCTGGCAAGCAGCGCCTCGCGTGGTCGTGATTGGCTACGGAGAATTGCTGACCTCTGAACTCTTGCCAGCGTTTGTGGTGGCAAAAGTGGCGCGTTGCTTGAAACTAAATGTTTCAGAAATAACAGCACTACAAGTGAGTGTTAGCCCTTTTCCTGAATGTTTTTCATATGTGGAAGTATTGGAAATCATTGATATATTATATACTAATCTTAGCAAACAATTTGACGAAAGTATATCATGAAACTGTTACTTTAGCGTATCATCTGTCACTGTCACTGACAGCTAGGCAAGTTGTTCAATGTTTATTTGGGGTAGATTGTGTGGGGCTTTGACTTCAGTTCTAGGGTTTCGCGTTCAAAGCTTTGTGGGTCCGACTTTTGTTTTTTTCCTTTTTTGATATTTTCTTCATTTATGTAATATTATGGCACCAATGGAGCATTACTTTTATAGGTAAATTATACTAAAATTAAGTCGAAAGCTTTGCAATTAAATTTTTAAAAAATATGTTCAGTCTAATTCCATTAACTTCACAAATTCTTTAATTATGTATCCTGCTACCTACTAGTATTATTTATACCCCAATGGTAAATTTAGTTAATTCAAATGTTGCAGTGTTTAATAATTTTGTGAAGATGCCATTTGACCACAACTACATTTTGCATGAAGATGGTCAATAACATTAGTTATATCCTTAGTGGTTTGTCTTTAAATGTGAATAAAGACACATGTAGTGCATAGGTTGTCTTTAAGATTGGTCCTACCAGACTTGTTGATTTGTTTATAATGTTCATGCTCAATACGAGTAAAATATTCGTTATTTTTGTTTCAGAAAAGTGAATTGATCAGTCACTTTATTAACCCAAACTGTAAAATAATTTGGAAAAGTTCTTGTAAATATTTGGTTGACATAGACCAGGTTTTTCTCTAATTAGCTTTACAAGCATTAAAACATGGAATGCCTTTTTGCCATATGTTCTATTATTTGTTTTCTCAAAGTAGTCAATACTTGTTGTCTAAGCTTTCATGGCACATAATCTTTTTAATCGAGTGATATTGTTAGCAATAATATTTGTTATACCTTCTCATATTGTTCTCGTGGCTTGTTTTGTTTGTTTTATATGATTGTAATAAATAATTATTGATTGACTGAAAGTTTGTCCCTGCTTTTATGGCGGCACAATTCTAATAATAATAGTAATCCACGTTGATTTCATGTGTTTGTTATATTTTGTACAATTACAAAAAACTTTTTGATTTATCAAAACAAGTGCAAGTGAAATTAGCGTTATTTTCAACAGGTCAAGTTCAAGCCACGTGTCATTGTTGACATAGGTTCAATTGAACACGTGTATTGCTGTTATGAATTAGAGAGTTCGGAGGTCAACTATTCTCAGCAGCCAACCATGTCCGCCTAAGCCAAGGCGCTGCTTGCCAGGACCAATTATGGGAAAAAATTTCGCTCCCGGGACTGGGACGTCGTGGGGCAAGTTCAAAATGGCACCTGCGAAGCGAGTGAAAAGATGCAACATGTCAACGTCAAAGTTCACGACATTCGATGCCATCTTCGTAAACGTGAATAAAAGCAGCTTTCCTGAGATTGTCCCTGAACAGTCCGAGTCAGCATCCTTTGTTATGTTGGTGGAGATCCCTAATATTGATGTGCCTGCCGCTAGTAGACAAGACGCTACTGTATTGTCGCCCACCGCTGGCACTTTGCAATGCCAATGGCCAATTGCGGTAAACTTCGAAATTGAATCTGATTTGTGCTCCGATTCACATACATAGCCGGCGTGTAGGCCCTGCTATCGGCAGCAGTTTCCTGGTTCCTCAACTCAAGCGGCAGGCAAACCACGAACGATTAGGCTGTGCTCAGTGTAGTAAATTCATAGTTTTTTGTCCAATACTAACCAGCCGATACTGAATACTGCGGTGCTATCAAAGAAATAATATTTCAATGTATTACTGTATTACTTTAAAAAACAGTTATGTTACTGAGTGCTATATCTTACACTTACACATAATGAGCATTTGTAAAGCCAGATATACTCTTGAGGGCCAAATAAACGAATAGGCCAAATAAAAGTGTAAGGTGGCAAATCGGTCAAATTTAATAATAGTATAGTGCCGAATAACAGTATAGGGGGGCAAGCTGCTCAAAACAAATAATAGTACAGCGCAAAAAAGTCACTAGTATGTTTGTCGTTTTTAGCGCCGAAGCAATTTTTTTTACTCGACGTGAAGCCAAGGCGTCCCTAGAAAACTACGCGGATTACCGTGTATTTTTTTGTTGTTGTCGAATATGCATAAACTTTGTGCGTATTCGCGTTACAGCAGATATAGTAACCGCATTTTATATCTGCGGAAAACCGGGGAATTTCCGCTTCGGGATAAAAATCTACGATCCACTAAATTCACGACTGTCGTTCGAAAGGATGAAAACTTAGCCGTCAGAGGGAGTCACATACAGCTCCAGTTGGGAGCAAGTGATTTTATCGCGAGCAGTGGATGATTGATTAGCGCTAGCAATAGGGAGTGAGAACGATTGCTCTCCTAAAAATGTACTCTGTATGATTTGTCACAATTATCGGAGAATATAGCTAGGCTGGCACAAATGTAAAAATGTAATAATAGTATAGTGACAAATAAGGTGCGTATAGGGTGGCATTTTTCATCAAATAAATACGCGTATAGCTATAGGGACGTTTATTCGGCACTCAAGAGTAAGCTTTTTATAGTTTGCCCATATCTTAACCCAGTGTTTAGCTATTATATTTTTAATTGTTGTCTTGTGTTACTTTTAGTGTCAAGCATTTCATGTTGAGTATGATTGTAATCATATTTGTTCATGTTAGACGTATTTGCATGCTTGTTCCCCTTCCATTCTAGCCTACCTGAATGATTGTTAAGATGCTTCAAACATTACTTCCATGTTTATATATTTAAAGCAAATTTTCAAGTTAGTTTTTCATGAACCTTAATATATTCTATTGGTATTACAGTGCAGGTGTTAACGCCAACCTCGCTGCACAGCAATGCTAGCCCTAAACATTTATAGCCAGATAGAGTGGTAGCTGTAATTATCTACCAGGTTATCTTTCCAGTGACCCCACCCCACTATTGTCTTGTGTTCCCCTTCCATTCTGGCCTACCTGAATGATTAACTTTTCATTCCCTGCTATAGTTCGCAGTAAACTGTCAACTGTCTATTCCTCCCTCCCATTTCCACCACCTCTGCAGGCCTGGAACTGTGTGACATGTTCGTGTAGTGTCATTGGGATGTAGTGGTACTTAGTGGTTACAATAATGTACTACTGTATTTATTAAATAAATGAATAATGTGTTTGTATACATTACATTGTTTTCTCCAAATAAAACAAAACATTAGTATAAAGCCAAATCATTTGAAATTAATTCAAATGCATTTGCAAATGTGTAACCAAAACATTTGCATTTGAATGCAACCCCAAAACATTTGCATTTGAATGCGTTCCTGGAAAATGGCATTTGCATTTGAATCAAGTGAAACATTTGCATTCAAATGCATTGACATGCATTTGTTAACAAGCCTGCACATATGTTGTGAAACTATCTCATGCCAAACTTCAGACCTGTCAGTGAAATAGTTTTAGAGATAATTGCCTATCAAAATGTCAAAACAGCAAACGTGTGATGTAGGTAGCCATAACGTTGGCTCTAAAGTGCAAAATTTGTTTTGAAAAATAAAGCCATTGCTATATCCACAGGAGACATCCTTCAAATTGGGAATTTTTTTGTTGCTAAGGTAATCGACCTTTGCCTTAAAATACTTGACCGAGACGATCATTGGAGTGCATGTCAGCTACCCATCGCCACTGGTCTCTATCCTAGGTTCCGCGTTTTCTTTCACAGAGCCCTGCAGACTTTCTTTGGCGATGCTGTAGCGACGAGTCGTGTGCTCGTATCATTGTGATTTCCTTCTTTTAATTATGTTCAGGACTGGTTCTTGGGGTCTTGTCATGTCATTGATGATTTGCACTACAAATACATTAGTCCTTTGTATTCTACTTATTGGTTACAGGACAACAAAAAACACATGTCTGCAATTCTGTATTGCGATTAGATTGTAATTACTAAGTTAGTTACTATAACTTTATACATATTCAGCTACAATTATTATTGTAATCACAAGATTACATCAGTTACTATGCATCTTGAGTTGCAGTTATTATTTATGTATGTTTTAGTAACTCTTATAGGTGCATAGGCCAAAAACCATGACTTGTTTCGCTTTAATCATGATACCAATCAAGTTTTGATTAGTCTTAATAAATCTGTGCTCGACGTATTACATAAACTACATGCTACAACCAGGTTAACTGCATGCAGTTGCTGTGGTCTCGTTGCCATGGTGACAGCGCTGTGTATGCCATGGGAAGAACCAATCAAGTTTTAATAACTTTCATAATGACCATTCAACTTTTATTCAAATCCCCTCCTTGGTTCGTTTATAGCCCACTGCGTATTAGGTTCGTTGACGTTCAGATAGTAGTAGTTTGTACTGTACAGGTAGTTTGATTTGTATAAATATATGGCCCTTAGAATTGGCCCTTAGAATATGTTTGAACGAAATTCTTTATTTTGTCATGGGAAAAGGTCTTAAATGTGTGAAGTGTTGGTTTTAAATCTCATCACCCCAAAGCTGCACACACCATATATCTTTTGAACATATAAATGGACCTGATTCGTGATAGGCTGAATGAATTGTGGAGCGAGTTTTAAAACTACACTATAAGAACCGGTGCAGTGGTTACACTCATACATTCTCACATGTAATTGCGGAAGCGACTCATTTATTCATGTTGTAGCAACATCTCTAGTATGATATGCTAAATAAAAATTCTGCTTTCTAACTTTTCTTTCAAAAGACGTTCGTTCAAGTGCTGTTATCTTAAGTTATTATAAAGTTAAAATTAATAGTTTCCACCCTTGCTGCTATTAAAACGTACAAATTAATAAATGAAATAAAGTTATGAAACCGCAATATTGAGACATCAACGGCAACATGACCCTATATTTTTATTAGGAACCTCAATAAAATTGCCCATGAAAAGAATTGTTTTCTTAAGAAAGATTTTGATAGAGGTAGGAAATTTACCAACAATGACAGTGCCATATATTGTGTAGTTCATGAAATTAGCTTCAAAAACATCACTATAGTTATGATATTGTCTAGTCAGAGGTTATTGAAAATGGAAGCACTGGTAGTAATCATAATTTCTTGGTGATGTTTTCACTTAGTCCAAAAACAATCTTGCTTTCCAACTGTATTATTGGAGATGTCAAGTTTGAATACTAAACAGTATGCCCAACCTTAGCTCAAACGGTCATTTAAATATAAATTGGGATTGGTGGATTGTGCTCTGGTGCTTTAAATACATCTGCCAAACAATGTTTATACATAACGAACTTGCCTTTCAGCATAGCCTACAATGTAGACATGATATTTGGGACAAAACATTCAAATTAACAAGTCTGAAGATATTACTGGTGGTCTATTTAAAACACATTTGGGTGATTAAGACGTTAGAATAGATAGTGTATGGGGGCAACATATTACACATCCCACCACTCATATTTTTTATTATTTAATTGTATTGTAATACAGCGGTAATAACATTACCTCCACGACCAGTAATTAAACATTTATACTTCCTGCCCCTGCTTCCATACAAGTATTTCTAGAATAGTCCTAACCAGAATAAAAAATAATACGTCAAACGAGGAATATGATACATAAATTTTAATGTAACAATTTGGTCTTCATTCTTTGAATGAAACATTTCTGTATCCTACAAGCAATCCACAGTCGACTTGTATGGAGGAGTGATTTCATCCGGGGCGGGCTTCTCTGGGTATCTGTCTCCACAACACCATCTCTACAGTACAGAACAAAGTCAAAGAATTAAAATTCACATGTAATTGAGCAAATATTTGTAACAAGCTAAAAACAGATCAGTCACTTTCTCAGCCCAGCATCCAGCATTTTCCCAACAAGCAGACATCAAGCTCATTTCAAATAAAACTGCATGTGAATTTCCCAAAAGGGAGCTAAATGTCAACTAATTAAATATTTATGTTTTCTCGAGTAGGCATTCGTGATGGCTTAAAAAGTCAGTTAGGTTTAGCCATCATATCACTAAATCGCAGCACCATCCGAAACGGGATAACTAAACAGTTCAGTTCAGTATATGTCCACTAGAGAACAGCAACTAATTGTGCTTAGCTAGCTGATCACTAGATGGCAGCAACTGACAGATGACAAACCTTTTGTTGGCTTTTCTCGGACGCCGGGGAGGAGGTCCGTCGGGTCAAGATTAAGATTAAGTTCTTGGCATCTGGTTAAAAATAAAATTCTTAATCAATAACATTATATATATATATACATACATACATACATACATACATACATACATACATACATACATACATACATACATACATACATACATATATATATACATAGATATACATATATACATAGATATACATATATACATAGATATACATACATACATACATACATACATACATACATACATACATACATGCATGCATATTACAAATTGGATTGTTCACAGTATATGTTCAATAATAATTTGGCATGTGTACCTGCTCAGTTATTGGTTGAGAATGGACGTGTCTACACTATACTATGACATAACAGAACGCAATCTGACCTGGAGACGTCCTGTCACTTTGCCTTTATTGACATTTCAATTACGTGTCATTTTGAGCTGCCTCGTAGTGGCAGCTTTCTCGTGTTCACCCCATCTTTAAAATCTACAAATAACAAAAGAAATAAAAAACACGCAACTGGAAATATGGTTTGTTAATCAATGATACGCACATTTTTTATGGATCACCTGGTAATGGAGACCAACGATTATACACGAAAATCCACCTCAGACCTGGTTTGCCAAGACTATCTGACAAGCCATGCAAGTCTCGGGGCGCCTTTGTGAATAAATCATGTTTACGCGCGTAATTTGCCATAGAAATTGTGCAGCAGAAATAGCAGTGCATCGCTTGCTCTACTTATACATTTGCATCAGTCGATACCGATTTTATTAGTCTTAATAAATCTACGTATTATATAAACTACATGTTACAGCCAGGTTAATTGCATGCAGTTGTTGTGGTCTCGTTGCCATGGTGACAGCGCTGTGTATGCCACGGGAAGAACCACGGGGTTTGAAGCACCGTGAATTCTACCAGTGCCATTGACAGCGCTGCCCGTCAGGTGACGTCGCTAACCGTAATGTTTCTTCTGCGTCCAGTTCAAGTCGGGTTTCTGAACAAACTATCCATAAGTGGTCGTGATTCGCTCGTGGTGGTTCTTGCACTACTACATCATTGCCATTGTGATGTAGCCATAATAACAACTGTCACCATCGACAGATCAACTGTCTACCAACACTGCTAAATCACTATACGAATCAGTTAGTCTAAAAGATTAAGTTCAACAACTCAAAGTTAGTTTAATAAACAGGGCAACAGAATCGCATGCAAGTTTTACAACAGAACGCCCGCGTCCTCTCTCCCTCCTTCCCTGCGAGCAGTCGGGAGGGGTGTCATTATGGGGCGGGGTGGGGGTGGGGTCAATGCCACAGTATCCCTGCTGTGATGTGGTGTGACAGCTGCTACTTTTCAAGTTGACGCAAGCTCAATTACAGCCATCTTGGCGCAGATCTGACATCTAGCAGAAACCAGCACAGCCTTGCATAACCTGCGAACAAGACTCGCGCCCATCCGGAGGAAGGATCCCAGGTACTGGGACTGCAAAGAAAACAGTCCACAGCTTGCGCTTACCACTTGCTTTCTTTCAAATTGGTGTGCCCTGCTGAGGCGATCTTATCAGCTGGTATACCTCAGGATAGGGGTGGGGGAGATTAGAAGGCCACACTGCTTAATTAATTTTATCATCCTGAAAGAGCGGTGGGATTTAAACTTGTGCTGAATGCCCGTTTCAATCTCGAGGAATACATTGTAAATGTGTGCACACCAAGAGAGTAATCTCTTTCTGATGACACTTTGGCAAATAACACATGGGCCCCTGCTGTTCAGCAGATCCCAGTATTCCACAATTGACAGCACATGTTGCCGTCTGAGATGTTAATCCAGCAAACAGTCCCACATTTTACAATATTCAAACATACGTTATTTCTAAAAAGCGCAATTACATTACAGAATAAATGAAACTGAAAATAGTCTACAAGGTAATAATGTTATTCGTGTAATTACTAATTTAAAACGTTAACTTAGCTGACTTGAAATAGGCACTGTTTATGCACCTTAATGGCATTGAGCAGATTATAAAATAATAAACCCATTCAATCAGCAGACAGAATTGGAAGACGCGTGTAGAAGGCTGGATGGTGCAACAAAGGGGGCTTTTGATATGTATGGAGGTAAATGGCGGGAAAACGGAGGTGCTGAGGGCAAGCCCTCGGGGGATGTCAGATGATTCAAGAGGAGGGGGAGGTGAGAAACCTTGGACAAAAGAAGACACGTTGTGGAGAACAAAGACCCAGTAATTATAGTGCCGAGGTCATCAGTGAACGCCGCACATACCAGGGTTGCATTAAAGTCAGGCGATTACGCAAGCCAGGTCGGCGTGCGGAAGAAATAACAAAAACTACCCAATGCCTAATATGCATGGTTCCCCTAGCCAGTGATTACGTAACACCTTTCTGAAGTTCTTTCCATTGTTCCCGATCCACTCAAGAGCCCTGGCCCGGTTGATTGGCCGTGTCTTCTACGGGAGGCAGATGGACGAGTCCTGCCAACAGTTTTATCCCACTCAGACCTCTGTGTCGCCACCTGTGTACGGGAATGAAAGGCACGCCCCAGGTGGCCAAATCTGCGCTAATACCTACGTTCAGTTTGTAACACAATGAGCAGAATTTGGCAGGAGTGGCGCCAGGCAGACCGAGAGAACAATGAAGACTAATTGGCTACCAACATGAAACAATGCCCATCGACTTCAATCAGTCTCTAATTGGCAGCAATTTACTGAATTACCCGAAAAAGCAGCAACAGATGTTCGATTTTATCAAAATCAATGTGGTCAAGAGCGGATGTATGTAAGACCAATATGATATACTTCTGAACAATTCCAAACCCTTTTATCATGTTTAAGGTCATGTTGAATCGGTATGGCGGTATCAAATCATGTCATGTAAAACCAACCGGAAGTCAAATTTCTTTAGACTTAGGTCACATCAATGTTTAGTATTTAGTTTTTTCTATGGATCTCTATATAACAAAACTATGTATGTAAGTGTGCAAGTGTTTAATTTGATTCAAGGAAAGACATTGTAAATGTGGGAAAGATATTGTTTGCCCTCCATGCAAATGGTTTTGACTTGGTTTATCTTTTTCTTTAAAAAATTGCAAACATATAAAGGATATAGCTGTATGGACTATTGCAATTTGATATGTTCATATTATATAAAGCATAATATGTCAAACTCGCCTAACAAAAATCGCAGTAAAATTTTTGGTATTTTATTAAGTCGCGGTAAAACCACATTTAAGCTAACTTTTGACAAAATTAAATATTTGACCCACAAAGAGTAACACCACTTTAGTAAAACGTGGCAACAATATTCATTTATTATTTATTTATATAAAAAGGCAAATAAAAGTTGGGGGTTCCCTTGCAAAATTTTTAAATATCTGAATCAGGGTTTGCTATCTTAAAATCACACGAGTTCTTAACTAAATTTTCTTTGTCCGCCGGGGGTCCACTGGTAGTACGTTAATGTTATTATGTTATCTACTATATATATATATATATATATATATATATATATATATATATATATATATATATATATATATATATATATATATATATATATATATTAATTCTTTAACTTAAAAAACATGTATCATTTGTGTTTATTGTTGTCATACAGGACGTAGTTTCAATCGGCAACGTTTGTGTTGATTTCAAGTTACGACCACGATGCGCAGACCAGTGCGCCGTTAGCTTAATTTCAAGGTAGTCGCCTGTCTTAAATAAATCGTGAGAACAAGTAAGGCCATTACTTCTGACACGCAATTAGGAATCATTTGAACGTGATGCAACTGTCGTTCTGTATTCATTGCAGCTTTGTGCAGCATGACCACAACAGTGCTACGAAGCGTGTTCTGGCACGACGGTTAAGTCGTGTCTTTGTCAATTTAATGAGAAAGAAAATAAGTGACCTGGCCTAGACAATACAATCAACTAATTGCAATACTGCTGACATGTTCAGACTTGAAATTAACTGTCATTCTATTTGCAGAGAAACTTAGAAAATATAATGTTAAAATATAAACAATTATGTTACGTCTAATGATTATGAACCTTTTATCTGAATTATCAATGCACGTACGGTTTGAACAAATGCGTTACAGGATTTCTAAGATGTTTTGAGTACTACCTTTTCCGTTATTTCACTACCGTCATTAGACGTGGACAGAGAAGCCACAATTCATACAGGTTATCATCCATGTGTTTCTCGCTGTTTAATATTCTTACGGTTGCATCGGCATTATTAAGATGCAACTCGTTACACATAAATCGGTGCGTATTAGCAACAGGAATAAGACTTTAAAAATGAAGCTAGATTTAGGGTTTTCGTCTTCTGTTATTTCACTACCGTCACTGTGTACGACAACATTAAAGGTTTCCAAGGGTGTTTTATCTAGCGTTTGTGAGTCCCATCAGTTTTTTCCATTTCCCTGCGTGGGATCTTTTACTTCCCCTGAAATAGACACCAGATCGAAGGGACCAACGGGTTTTAATGTCTTTTCCGAAAGGCACGGTCAGTTGTGAAACATTCATTACGTAAATACTAGCATTACTCCTATTAATACGCAAAGCGTCTTTTTAACAAGCATAAGACAAGATGGCCATGACTTGCAGCAAATGGTTTGGTGAACCACGTGAATTTTGAAGATGATTTTGAAGACGCAAACTGCATCTAGAACAACGTTGCGAAACGGTGGCACCCACCGAAACGCATAATCTTACACACATGCCGAAGGATAGCTGCAATAATCACATAAACTTAGCTACAAACTCACCTCCCAGATGGCCGACTGAAGACACGCAGCCAGTACGTAGCAGGACAGCGCCAGAATGAACATCTGGTTCTGATAGCTGCCTGGTCAAACGTTGACTGGTCAAACGTTGACCAGCTAGCCAAACTATCAAGCAACCACCCACGCGACTGTCTTGTTAGCCATTGGTTACCGGGTTACGTAACGCCTGTCAGCTTTCTTTCACCACTCAACGGCCAGTCCATATCAGCGTGGTCAGCAGGGTGGACATTGATGAGTCACCTAAATACCCTACTAACAACCTTCTGGTTTCGCCATGGACATGCCACGCATCTCCACAGCCAAACGTCCTTAAGCAGTTTAGTTATTAATGACATATTCAGTATGGAAAAACTAACCAATAAGAAACGATAACGCATACTTGACCGTTGACGGGGTGATAGTGGGATGTCCCCTCACATCGGTACAAGTCATCAGGGTGTGGCTAAGAAGGTCACCTAATGACCCCCCGACAAAGGGATATCTTGGAATGTTCGAGGCTGGAGCACATGGCCTGAGGGCATAATTACCCAAGCCGCATAGCATTCTTACGCTTCGTACAAGTCACTGGGCGCAGTGATCTGGAGATTTATACCGGACAGCAATTTGTATCACCATTAACATTTAAAGCAGGCCAATAAATGGCCAGTTTATGAACATCCTGATTTGAAACCTGGAAGAAACAGGAAGTTGCGTTTGTTTGGCCATTTTCATCTACGTGTATATTTTAAATTATATAAAATTATATTAATGTATTATATAATAATTATCAAACTGATTTTTATTTTATTTTCGTGTATGCTAATATGCTATGAGATTTATCTTTTTCTCAGTACTTAAATGTTTTGCTACACCATTTCAAAAAGGCTGCTATGTAGAATAATCAGCAATGAATGTATTAGACTTTCTTAATTTCAGTGAAGTAGTACAATAACATGAAACACAAAACCACACAATCGTGTATGTGGCAGCACAAGGTGATTTAAAACTTTTGTTAAATACTTATTTTCCATTAATTGCCTTCTTTATATGTGCTTTCTTTGTAATGTTTTATAGATTAAAAACACCTTGAGCTAGGAATTGACATTAGCATAGTATTATTTTTAGTGAATCATCCAAAAGATTGGGGAAAAGATTACTACATAATAATTATACTATGTAAATAAACGATGTATAAACAAATCCAATGTTTGCAGGTGAATCTATTATATACATATATATATATATATATATATATATATATATATATATATATATATATATATATATATATATATATATAATTTTTTACAGCTATGTGATCACTGCCAAAATGTTAAAAAGTGCTTTTAAAATGCATAATTAATGGCTAATAATATATTTACATGGATATTTCATATTTTGTGTCATCCTTGCTACCAGTATACATTCAACACGAAAGAATCTGAAAATGCAACCTATGTTTCTAAATTAAAACTCAGGGTAGGGGTAACTAACTCTATGCAAGACTTGTGTTGTGTATTGGGGGTATCCTAGTGGGGTCCCATGTGTATTACCCTTACCCACATTGTGTATTGCAACAATTAATTGGAACTCCACTCCCAATGAATACACCCACTAGTAGAGGCGTGTTTGGTATAAGAAGATCCAACCTTTACATAAGTACAAATTACACAGCAGTGGTGATGTTAATAACAATAATGGTGGTTTTTGATACACCTGTATATAGAGCTGAAGACAATTACAAATCAATGTGTTTTACACTAAAGTAAGTTAATAACACTGTGACAATTCCTGTTATGTCCACCATTTATTTTTGTTTGGACGACCTCAACTAAATGTCTTTACCAACTAATCTTGTTATTGTAACTTTCTATATGAGTCTCAGTCAAAGGATGGTTTTCCATCAAACAACATATTTTTTTATTGTTCTAGTTTGTATACATTATTTTAGAGACATTCCATTCAAACCACTGCAGACTGAGAAATTCTAGGTTGATTCAACTGTCAATTTAAATTCAATACTCTTGTTCCGTATATTTGGTCTTATTTTAACTTTTTATATAAACAATGATACATCTATTAATCAATGTTGTTTCTTGCAGCTAGATAGCACAAGATCAACCCTACATTCTAATCTATTATATGTGTTATTTGTGCAACCCCCAAACTTATAGGAATTTAACCCAAACAAAGCGAATAAAATATCACACTAGTCTGAACCATTTGCAACTCAATGAAGAATTGTGGGAATGCATATAATGAACAACTGGTGTTGTCATATTTTTTAAAGAATATATTGTCTGCCATTCTTACTGCTTATAATTTAACTGTACCATTTTATTAAACTTTGTCATTTTTAAAATTATTTGAATATAATATTCTACCTACCTTATTATAATGCGTAACAAAAATAACAGACATACAAATATGTTAATACAAGGAATTATAACATTGCAGTTAAGAATGAGCTTTGCATAACAAGGTAGAGAGGGAAGAAGATAGGGATACAATTATAACACTACTCATGAAGGAGGGACCTTTGACATCATAATATGATACAGTAAAGCTGTGAAGTCTCTGACATGTGAAGTGGACATGGAGGAGCTACCACACACACCACAACTGTGTGAAAGGGACAGGAAAGACTCCCTGGGGTGATAGCTTTCACCCCACCCTGCCACACCCTCCAACAAAGGCAACCAGACACAGCCACCATTGTTTACTCTCTCCACTGTATTTAGCAGTAGTCATTATGAGATGGAGCAATGGCATGAACAAAAACATGAAGACCCCCACAATATGCACCCTCTGAGCCCCAGCCCAGCACCATGTCCCCCAGGTCCCCCATCCGATGTCAGCAGGATGGCCCTCTCCCAAACACATCAGACAATTAGTCTATATGCAACAGAAGTTCGCAAGCTTGGGTGGTTTCCTGGTTAAAGTGGGGGTAAATTAAATGAGTACATCCCAATGCCAATAGCTGGTGATTCCCATTGTGAAGGTTGGCAATTAAAGGCAATTCACATGTGCTTGGCAGCTGGTAGTCTCCTGCTGCATGGCCAGACACCACTGTCCAAACTCAGTTCTAGCTGGCAACTTGGTCAATAGGTTCACATTCAACGCAATCAAAGACTTAGCAGAACAAATGCTAGTTAATGAGGATATTACCACATTACACTAAAACAACTTATCACATTGAACCAGAAATATGACTGCTATTTGAAGCAGTATAGTTAAAGGCATGTATATTTAAAAACCTGCGCTATAATATGTGTACTGTGCATGCTTCTTTGAATCTGAAATGATGGAAAACCGGCTGCAAAGGAAGGTTATTTGACAGATCTCCTAGTGTGTGCAAAAAGATGCAATGTTCTATGAAAATGTGACCAAATTACATGGACAGGAACAGTTTATGACAAGCCACAGATGGACCACTTCCACTCAGATCGAAATCATGCCACGTTTAAGCACTACAACTATCTGACTGACACTGAAACTACAAGTGTTACAATTGCCCCACCTCTCACATTGTATCACAACTCAGATAAGGGATTAGTTGTAATGTAGACATGACCAAGATCTGCTCTCTCATCTGCTTAGAACACTCTCACACACAAGGTGGGAGGATTCAACCTGGCAGGAAGACCCACCCACTTTACAACACCTAAAGTTGCCAACATACTTAATTAGTGTCACTGCAGTAAGATGACATGCAAACTGTTTAATTTGTGTGAATAATTAGCATTTTCAAAAGACATTACTGATATAATGTTCCGCAAAAATTAAGGATATTCCAATGGCAAATTCAAACTGTAATCATTGATATCAAGAATTGAACAATAGATGATCGCTGCACAAACAGAAGGAACTTTGACTGCAAAAGTAAAAACACAAATATATTTTTGGAAATAGGTAATTTTTAAAGGATTAATATTTTGCATAACAATTTTGAAAACATCTCCTATAACCATAAGCATTTAACAAAGCCATGCATCTATCGAAGGTTCAATGAACTATTACCAAAATAGTCCTGCAAAAGAGCTCAGAAACCCAATAGGGGTTTGTGAAACATACCAGACTACAACCAAAGCTCTACCAAACATGATAATATTATAACACCTACACGCTGTCAAGAAATGTTTAGCGTCTACAAGCTACATTCTGCAGAATTGACTGTATTCATCAATAAATTCTTATTAGAATGTGAAATGACAATCACTTAATCATTAATGAGAGCAGCTTAAAAAAGACTTATTAAACAGAGCGTTAGTACCACTGGTCACCCAGTAAAAGCAATGAATGCAGTGTTTGGCTTCGTAAATACATCATATTAACACAAATATTTAAGAATTTGTTACGTGGAATACCTACAACTATAGGCAAAGAATATTACTCATAATATAAATGTAATGATAACATAGACAAAACACAGATACCTGAGTTAGACTTTCCTCCTTGGGAAATCTACCCGAACCAATACGAGCAACATCACAGCCATCTTTAATATTGCGAAATGATTGATTCGCTGCCAAATCCTGGTGCTACTTTGACCTGGCTGGCACCTTGCCAACACTATGACATAAACAGCAGTAATTAGTCAGACTCTAGTAAATATGTTGTGGAGGTCATCACTGATGACGTCACAGCAGCTACCTGGAAAGACAAGTCACAAGGATTGTCCATAATATATGTGAACTGTTGTTGCATGGTGCAGGTGTGGGATAGAGTTCAACCTACAGTGTCTTTCAATCAACCATTGTCTGTCTGTCTGTCTGTCTGTCTGTATGTTTGCCTGCCATATACACCTCATAAATGGTTGTCATCAGACTAGCTTGATGTGTCAAGGATATTGATTTATCAACAGCCAGTCATCATCTCTGACTGCTAACTGCAATTACTCTCTCACAAGAGTCACACAGGGGCTACATCTAATCCAATCATTACCAGCCACATCACCTTACATAACCATGTGTTGGTCTGTGCCAGTTGTATTTCCAGGCAATGGTTAAACATACAACATCTGGCTATTTTATAATATTTAATTTTTCAACATGTAAACAGTGTGTAGGTGTATGAATATGTATATAATTATACATGTATGTGTATTATTTTTACCTGAAATAAATGTATCCGTAATCATATGGTAATCATATGGTATGCATAAATCTGACTATTGTATGTATTTCAGGCCCATCCTCAAGGTTTTGAGAAGGGGGGTTTCTTGCATATACAATCAGCAGGGGGTTTCTGGGATGATTTCTGGAAAAAATATTACAGTTAAGCAAATTCTCTCAAAAAAGGGGGTTCGTTCAACCCCCCAACCCCCCATGATGCATGTATTTATATGTATGTACATATATACATATGTGTATGTATACATATGTATGTATATAAAATTGCAACATTATTTCACATAAAGTGAAGCAAAACAAAAAACCATAAACATCACACTTCAGGCACAATATGTACACCAGTAAAATTAATGCTGGATAATTTATATAGCACTTGTAACATATTTTATGGTACTTTAACTTGGGAAAGTACCTTAGACTAAAGAGCCTTCCCAAAATATATTCCTATCCCATATTTGCTCTACTATAACCTAATTTGCTGTACTTTACCCATATTTGCTGTACTATTCGTCTTGCATGCAAACTATATATTTAATGTACACTGACTCAAGATTTGCGATAATATAACTTTATGCATATTGTTGCACTTTCCTCATGTTTACTGTTCTATTCCCTTAGCCTGCAAACTGTGTCTTTAATGTACATTGACTCCAGATGCACTTGGCATGGCTTCTCCAATACAATTACAAATGAGCATACAGTACAAATGAGCATACAGTACAAATGAGCATACAGTACAAATGAGCATACAGTATAAATGAGTATGTACAGAACAAGGCTTCAACCAGTACAATTGCAGTTAGATTTAATAGAGAACCAATTTAACTGTAAGGCCTGACTTCATACATCCCAGGGTATATGTATTATGTAAGCTGCTGTTTCACCCACATATCGCACAAGCAAAATGTCTTCCACAGTTGGTGCCAAATTGTGTAAATGTATGATGCCACGATACACGATCTACTGTGTTGGCAAAAAAGCTGGACAAAAAGAGCATTTAGTGAAACAATCCAGTACTACCAACTGATATATTGTTGTGTGAAACACAAATCAAGATATCACAACCAGCGGCCTAACTTGTCGACTGTTTGATCTGATTGTCTATTTAAAATTATGCTCAAAGCTTCCAGTGATGGCCAACCTTCCAGATAGGCTTTTAGACACTTCCCCCCCAAAAAAATAACTGGATAGAAAGATGGCTGACACTGGTGGAATGCCAATGCCAAAGACATGGAGAGATTTCATATTCAACTACTTTTGAGTGGGGTACCTCAGGTACCAGTGTTAGGATATATATCGCAGGCTATTAGGGGAGAACAGGGCTAGTTGTATATAGGAGCATGTTGTTACAAAGTCATTTTACGAAAACATAACACACATATGGAGTCAGCATCGAATGTAGTCAGTTGGAAGTCCACCAGCAGACACACTGTCCAAAATACGGGAGTTAAAACGACGACAATAACGAACTGTGGACAAGAACGACTTTTTAGCCACCTAGAACTTATATTTTCCATGCCCACATAATATCATATCACACAGCCATTTTTTGGTTTGGTGAATGAAACTTGAAATATAAATTCTATATAGTGTAAAGGGTTATGCCAGGTACAACTGAAATTCAGGATTTGTTATCGCCCACGTGCGTTCAACTGCAAAAATTGAATTTGAGGAAAGTTGTTACAGTTGTATTTGGGCAAGTTGTTACAACTGTAACAATGCTCAGGCGGCTCACACTGATGGCTCAGTCAGCGAGTTGTGTGCTGATGATGACAGAAGGAACTACATTTAACTGTAACATGTGAGCACTTTGTTTCAGACGTGAAGCCTAGTCTACTGGTTTATAACCAGTACTGTAAATGCTAGCAGTGTGAATGTTTTTAAAAACAAAATTGATAACTGTTTCAGAAGGGCGGCTTACACATATATGACAAATTGTTGGACTCTCGATAGGCCGTGTCCACTTGCCATCTGGGTGTTTTGCCTTGGCTGGCAAATTTGATGACACGTACATCCCTATTTGAGCAATTAATAAATAGTGCACGATTCATTGTGAAAGAAAGAAAAACCGGCAGACCCAAAGCTACTTGGAGGAGACCAATAGCTGAGGAAGTAAAGAAACATGGAACCACCTGGAAAGAGGTGAAGAAAGCAGCAAATAACAGAATGCGTTGGAAAAAAGTAGTTTCGGCCCTATCCTCTACCTTGAGTGAAGAGGACTAAGTAAGTAATGTATTAACAGTAACATGGACGAGTGACACTTGCTTTGCAATCCACACGTTCTTTGCTTTAACAACGTGCCCCGTAATACGGTGCGTCGGGTGGCAATAGTATTTTGAATAGGGAAAGGCGGGCATAAAGTGATAGTAGGACAAAACAAGAGTTGGTCCTATGGCGATACACAATGAAGGCCCCTGCAGGGCAGAAATCTGTGTATTTATGTCCGGATTAATTATTTTTTTGGATAGATACGTTATGCACAACAGTGAGCACACTGACCGGTACAGTGTATGCCTTAGGCAATACAATATGTCGTTTCCACACAAATCTTAAGAAAGCTTTGCGCAATAAATCGATAATCTAAATCACTGCCAGTTATTCCATATATCGAGTGCATGCACATTGTAACAAAACTTATTTTTAATTAAATATTTATGATTATTGACTCTAGACGGCGGAAACACGTTTGGCAAGAAGAGACTCTCTCCGGAAATTGCCTCAAAATGAGCCTCTTCAAAAGGCCTCACTGCACAGTAAAACGGAAAGCACAAATCACGGGGTTGATCAATTACTCTCATGTAGTGGTTATTACGAATAGTTGCATACTTTATGTCGGTTAAAGTTAAATGTGGCGTATTTATACAGACTGCACCGATGTATCGCAACAGTGCTTCAATCTGGCGATCAATGTTGTATTAGATTTGCGAATATATATTACATATTATATATTACACGCACGCACGCACGCACGCACGCACGCACGCACGCACGCACGCACGCACGCACGCACGCACGCACGCACGCACCCACGCACGCACGCATGCACGCACATATTATATACATAATATTATATGTGTATAGTGTATATAAACTTCGAAAAAGTTTACTTTGTCAGATGTTTATACTCCCGGTGACTGATGTAAGATTATATATGAGACAAATGCGCATCCAACGTGAGATACAGCGATATGTCAAAGTGAAACAAAAATTATTATGTCGTGGCGTGAAAACTACACCGGTGACTATGGCCTATACATTTGCGTTTGGGGATTCCGTTCCGGTGGTATTGTGTCCGGGTGACGAGGTTTCGGGATTATCGGCGTCAGCATGGATTAACGAGGTGTCGTTGTATGCACATTACATCGATACTGCAAAGTCGCTTGCAGACGCACATGGTGGCGTTCTACAAAACAATTATTTTAGGTCTGTGGAAGCAGGTTGTTTGAGAACAGTGCGCTAACCAAGAAGACAGCGAGCTTGTTAAACTCTACGATAATGACTACATCTATGTCTCTGTTTGTTTTATTTTTTAGCAAAAACATACACAAATAATTTTAAATTTTATATGCCATGCAGGTGCTGTTGCACTTGCTGCAGGTGAATGCAGTGGGCTGAGCAGGCGTTCCATTTGCAGATTTCTATTTTCTGTAATCTTCTCAGCCAGATGTTTGATTCGTTTCTCCTGTTCTGATGTCCTTCTGAACAGTGGTCTTCTTTGTACACGACATAGAGAAGATCGTGTCTATTGTGGACCTCTCGGTTCTGAAAAACCGGATTGAGACTTTTTCTTATAGCATAAAAAAAGTATGCAGTCTGGCCAGGGCAACACTCGCAAATTTTTTTTTACGACGCTCAACATGGAGATGTCGCAGTGATTGTTGCAGTCGCTGTGGTCGCATTTGTTTTTGTACGAGATTACTGTAGTCGCAACAACAGCGCTAGAGGCAGAGAAGTTCGTGCAGGTGCTGCAATAATCACTTCGTCAGCATAGGCAAGGATTCAGTAGAACAGCTAAACTTCAATCAGTTTGCAGCAATCAAAGCGAGAACAAAATAAATAGGGTAAGGTTGTCCAAGATAACCCTACGCGAGAAATTGCTATCCCCTCCATCTAGCGGCCATAAGGCTCGAAAATAAGAATTTAGAGATAGCTAGATGGAGCCGCGTATCACTGTGTCCATCTGATTATAATTATGGTTGCAGCAGAAGCTACAGTGGCGCTAAGCTATTCACATTAAAATTTAAGCTTCCAAAAAAATCGTCCTTACTAAAGTGGGACTATATATGTACAATAGCCACGGGAAATGAAAAAAAACTAAATGCATACGATGGGCTAATACGATTATAGTAGTGCTATAAATGCGTGAGTTGTAGGCAATAAATAAAAAACAACATTCGTGTAAATAAATGATAATATTGCAAACGTCCAGAGGGGGCTTTTTCCCCGTGGGTGGACTTCTTACTCCACCATAGGAACCTCCGCTAAAAATGGCTACAACTTTTTTCAGAGACTAGACAGTCAACATTTCAACACAAATAATGTACTTGATATAATTAACTAGATTATTCATAGCACATATACGCTATGTACCGTAACGATTCTTTCCCGCGTATAGTTTCACCTTGCAACACCCTACCCTATGTATCGGGGAGGGGGGTTATAATGTATAAGCAGTGACAGTAAGCATAACTTCAGAATACAAGCGATGCAATCTCTGTTGTTTAAAAGTTTGTTATAAGTTTAATAAATCGCTTATAAACGTATGACAGAAAATGTTCGGTCGTGTGCTTTCGATCGATCGTTCGTTCAATCTTCCGTGCGTGCCTGAAGATTCTCGATGGGCTAAATCGATTGAAGTTGGAGTTTTAACGCTACGTTTTCTGGAAATCAGCATATACATATTATACCGGTATTTACTATGTTTCGGTTGGAAATGTCGTTCCGAGTTTATTTTCTCCTATTTACCGACGTTGCTTCACCGAGCATCAAACAAACAAGTTACAAGGTCGGAATTCAGGCCCGCCCTCGGGGTTTTGAAAAGGGGGGTTCGGGCGTACACAATCAGCCGGGGATTTTTTGGGATGATTTCTGAAAATGGTTACAGTTAAACAAATTATCTCAGAAAGTTCGAACCCCCTGAGGAAGGGCATGGCATTCAAAAGTTTGACAGAAGTCGCGGCTACCAGCTATGGTGGCGGCCGAAATGACTACAGTCACATACGGTATTGCCCTCTACTTTCGTTTCGTAAACTAAATCAAACTGGGTCTAGGTAGTTACCTTCGATTGCACTAGAGGTCAGAACTGTAGTTGAACCGGAAACGCATGCGCGGAGGGCAAGTGACGTGGAGAGGATAATTTTTGCTGTCGAAGCCGGTGATTTTGTTCTTACTGTAAGTAATTAAAGCAGTTATACCGAAGATGAGGCGGGACAAGAAAGAAGATGAAGACGGTAGGGTCTTTGTAAAATCATATACATGAACTAATGATCTTGCTAGTGATGTAAATGCTGTATATAATGCCAAAATAATAATAATGTGACAGTCACAAACTCACAACTGACTCTGTGACTGACAGACACAAGTCACAAGTCAAGTGACTTGACATGTCATATCGTTCATCTATGTATCTGAATTTTTCTGAAAGTTATTGTCAGAACAGTTGTGAAACATGTTTAATTTATCAAGCGATTTTAATGCAACAAAGATATTAAAAGATTGCCATCTAAAACAATAAGCTCCAGTCCAGATGGCAAATAAACAATGTCAGTGATCCAGTCATTCAAAAGTTCCGTCAGGTCTGGGCCTTGTCATATATTTGTAAATTTTTTTTAAACATATTGACATGGCAGGCATTTACATGTTCAGTAGATGATTGAAATCTAAACCAGAGCAAAATTTAAACCAGAACAAAGCTACAGGCCCAGATGCACTCCCAGCCAGTGTCCTTAAAGAAACTGCAAAGCAGATAGCTCCCATCATCACCCAAATTTTCCAACAGTCATACAACACAGGTAAACTTCTTAATGACTGGCTACAAGCTTTAGTAACTCCTATACACAAAAAGAGCCATAAATCTGACCCGGCTAACTACAGACCCATATCACTAACCTGCATCCTCTGTAAAGTAATGGAACATATCATCCTAAGCAAAATGTGGAAACACCCGCACAAGCATAACATCATTCTCCACTTCCAACACGAATTCCAGTCGGGACTGTCTTGTGAATCTCAACTCATTGAGACAGTCCACGACTGGATGACTGCTATGGACAGCAAGACCCAAATTGACGCAATCCTGCTTGACTTTACCAAAGCCTTCGACAAAGTGCCTCACCTACGTCTTCTATCAAAATTGACCTCCTACGGAATCACTGGAAACACTCAAAATTGGATCAAATCTTTTCTATCCAACCGCAAACAGAGTCTCAGTTAACGGTGCCCTGTCGGACATCACAGATTTCACATCTAGTGTCCCACAGGGTTCAGTTCTATGACCTTTCCTCTTCTTACTCTACAAAAATGACATAAATGGGAACATCAAATTTTCTATACGCCTTTTTGCAGATGATAGTATTATATATCGTAAAATGTCTTCCAAAACCGACCACGAAATTCTCCAAACTGACCTAAGCCAACTCCAAACATGGTCAGACAAATGGCAAATGGAATTTAATGTATCTAAATGTGTCCACCTTCCAATAACAAACAAAACTAAACCCAGCACACACAAGTACTCGCTTTCTGGCCAGCCATTATCCACCGTATCCAGCCACTCATACCTCGGAGTAAAATCGGATTCCAAATTAACCTGGACAAATCACGTCACTGACATAACTTCAAAATCTTCTAAATGTTTAGGCATGATTAAACAAACTCTTGGCCCATGTTAACCCGAAGTTAAACAAACAGCCTACAACATGCTAATCCGGCCAAAACTTGAGTACTCTTCACCCATATGGAATCTATAAAATATGTTTGTTATTTCAGGAGGGAATCCATTTTACAACCTTGAGAAGAGTACAGTGTTGCAAGAGGTAAGCACATATTATATAAAGGACACTTTACTGAGAGAGCTGGTTGCTGCTTGAGGTGCCCTTGTCCAGGATCCAGCTGGGGTACAGAACCTTCTCCGTTGCTGCCCCCACATTGTGGAACAATATTCCATTATATTAAATTAGCTGGTGTTTTATTGATTTCAACATTTTAGTGATATTTTAAAGTTTACTGAATGAACTTTTTAGTATTTTGGACTTGTTTTAAAATTTATTAATGAACTTGGACAGCGCCTTTGAGCAGTTATGACTGGAAATGGCGCTATTTAAATATGCGTGATTGATTGATTGAACCAGTGATCATGTTATGGTTGTGCCTTGTTGCAACAGTTGACAGTTTAGGCCAAACAATATGCAATAGTGACAGGAATCTGGGTACAATGTATTGAGCATGTTGTTAACATGTTAAATCTATGACAATGACAGATTAAATTCATACCAATTGTTGGGAAAGTTTGTTGTAATTGGAAATATTTAAATGTTCATTTATATTTGCAAATAATTCGGACATATCTACAGACATCAGGGTTGGGTTTAAGGCGGCCTTAAACCTGTTTTTGGCACGGCATGTGCCGCAAACTGCCCTAAAGTGGTTAAAACTGCCTCAAACTGCCTCAAATTGCCTTAAAGCTATCCCTGTCCAAAGGCACACTGAAGATTCTGTTATTATAAAACACATGTACATTGTACATATTAAATCAAACTACAAACAAAAATAAATCTTAAACTTAAAGTTTTATTTCATGATTTTTTTACAAAAATGACAGGAAGTTTATTGACATATATATTATACATTCCAGCTATTGACTAATCGGTCTTCACATTTTACCAGTCCAAGTCCTTGATTCCACGCAGCACGCGGTAACAATTTTGAGACAATTTTACTAATCAGTATTCACAATTTACCAGTCCAAGTCCTTGATTCCACGCAGCATGCGGTAACAAAAGACAAGCTTGCTTGCTTTTTGGCAATTGAGTTTATTTTAAACCAACCTTAGTAGACTTCAATACCACACCTCTAGCAGGTGTAAAGCAATTGAGTTTATTTGCAACCAACTTTAGTAGACTTCAATACCACACCTCTACTAGAAATAATAGGCAAGTAAACTGGGCATGCTTTTAATGGCTAAATGGCCTTTCTATGCCCTAAACTGCCTTAAACCTGTTTCTTACATCTCTAGCACATATGTAACAATTGAGAAGGGAATTATTAATACTTATGTCATACTTTAGGGCATGTTTAATATAATACTTTTATTGTTTTTTATGAAATATGTTTAAGGCATTTTCTATGCCTTAAACCTGTTTTCGGCAGGGCAGTTTTTACCGGTAAAAACCACCTGGTAAAAACCACCCTGCCATAAACCTGCCAACCCTGACAGACATAGTAACTTGGTAGAGTCGCTCGCATGAATAACATGCATTTCAATTTATATGGGTAAACTCTACAGTGTTTAATTAAAAATTTACAAGTGGTCATTAGTTGTAGTTTGCTTGTTATCTACAACAGTCTTATAGGCCGGAATCCCACCTTCAGTCTGGGCAGTATTGCTAAGTAGAACAAAGTCAAACCAGGTTTACCAGGAGAAACTGACTAGCACCTGCATGTATTCAAGTACTTTTAGAGAATGTTTTTGTTTTGCACAGGCGAGGACTTTCAATGAAACTCCAATAAAGATACGGAAATGTTGCCACATCTTAACCAAAATCCTGTACCTCATCAACCAGGTAAGATTGTGTTGACGTATATATTAGGAGTAACTAGACTGTTACATATATACTTAACTGTAATGGAACAACATTTTACAGTAAGGTTGATCAGATGCTAAAAGGTATATTCAATTGAATTTGATAATCTTACCTTGTAATAAATTATGTTCGTTTATAGTGAATGTACATTGTAGTAATTCTGAAGCTGTGAGTATAAATACTTGTGTGTTTGTTTACATGGATAACAAAGTGTAATTGTTCTGATGTTGTGAATCACAACATCAGTGAATGTAGACATCGTTTGGTTTATTTACAATAAGGCCACATTGTAGTAGTTCTGACAATATGAGTGAAAACTTTGTATTTGTTTACAGGGGGGGGCACATTTTAAAAGTTTTGATGGGAATTTGTTTACAGGGGGAGCACATTGTAATAATTCTGATGTTATGAATTTGTTTACAGGGGGAGCACATTGGCACGACCGAGGCCACAGAAGCCTTCTTTGCCATGACAAAGTTGTTCCAGTCAAAGGATGTAAGTAATTCCAAAAAAAATGCAACTTTTGTTTTTATAATCCAGTTATCATCAAGTCGACAGTCATCAGCTGTAGAATTTAATATTTTTGATATAATAAAAAATACAAACTACAAAATGAGCTCTTCCAAATGTAGACATACAAGACTGTTAATTTGTTTGAGTAGTAAAAAAGAATCATAGTATTTATTATAAATTCACTAATGCAGAAAAAATGTGTATTATACATGGAAAATTGCAGTACTTTATCACAATTTGTCCTTTTGAAACAAATCTGTATAAATACTGGATACGGCTGAATACGTCCCGAAATCCATATTACACACAGCAAACGCATTGTAAGCTTATGGCGTACTGTTTACATCCACCAGGTGACACTGCGGAGGATGGTGTACCTGTGCATCAAGGAGATGGCGACTATATCGGAGGACGTCATCATTGTCACCAGCAGTCTCACCAAGGACATGACGGGAAAGGTACGGAGACAGTGACAATGTAAATAGGGCACTAGACTAATGGCTCTGTCTTAGAATATGTTTTTACTAACATTGTGTTTCACATGAGTTGCATAGTTTTTGGTTGTTGTTTGGAGCTGGTAATAAAATATGAACAACACAAAGACATATTTATGTATTTAGATAAAATACTTTCTTATTATGTTCGCTCTGTCCAGATTGTCATTGATGTCATGTTTAGTGATTCTGGTTTACTGTGCCTTTGAATTCGGGACCCTGGGGATTTAGTCTCTATGGAAGTATCTGTATTAGATTAATATGCTAGCTTTGGGGGCAGTATCTCCTCCCATGTGCTGAGGTCCACCTGCCTCTTTCTATGTTCCTTCGCCTCCTTGGACCATTGGCCTCTGATCTACTGACTGACGATGTATTTAAAAACCACAAAGGTAGTTATTTAGAATTATTTACTTGCGCTGCTCACCGGATATGCTTTTCTGTGATGAACCACGCTCCAGAGGGCATCACTGTGGCTTCTTTACCTGAAAATATCAGGTGTAAGCTAGTTATTATTATTACCTAGAAGTAGGAGAGCTGACAATTGTGGTTCTCTCTACAGGAGGACCAGTTCCGTGCTCCTGCCATACGGGCCCTCTGCAAGATCACAGATGTAAGTGCATTTATATCTAGTATAATTTCATATTATTATTATTTTAAATTTGATTCATATCAACTGGCAACATCATCTGTGCAAGAACCAGATATGGCAATTTATTAAACTTGTCTAAATACATTCACTTGTAATTGGAATACAGGATACCCTGGTAGTCAGATATCTGTCAATTATGTTTTAATCCAGGTTATACAGTAGTGATGTGGATACTGGAGTATTTTGCACCATGTTCATATGGATTACATGTATATATGTTCAATAAAATGCATATATCAAATTAATTAGTAGTATCTCTCATTTTATTTTTCAAAAAACTCACTCCTGGCAGTCCTGTAAATGGAAAAAATCTACTTTCAAAAGGGTTAAAACGTCTTAAATTGGATGTTGTATTTAAAGACCTTGGGTTTGTGTGTGTTCCAGTCGACAATGCTGCAAGCCATAGAGAGGTACCTGAAGCAGGCCATTGTGGACAAGGCTCACTCAGTGTCCAGTGCTGCACTCACATCATCTCTGGTACGTATCGTGGTGTCCGTTGTTTTGCACTTACCATGTCTCAGATCAGTCTTCTCCTCAGTCACTTGTTATCTAGTGTTCCGGGTATGATAACAAGAAATCTAAGGGAGAACCGGCCAAGATCTTTGAAGAAGTGGACACATGCTTCAATTAATTATTATTATTGGCTGAATTAAGTCGGCTCATAAATATAAAAATAGGAAAATCGTACAGTTTTTCATTGATGCTAACAATACCTTGTTTTTAATGCTAGATTCTCATTAGCTTAGCTGAGCTTGATTCCGCTCATTGATAAAATTGTGGGAGAAAAACGAATCACTGAACTTTCCAATAAAATCATGTTCCTATGTTAGCTTATAGCCAATAAACAGAGAAGTGTTGCTACAGATTTAGTCCAAACCATGGGTTGATAAATTGGCCGTGACCACCACATTCTTTGTCAATGTTATATCCTTAACTGAGGTATGCTTATTATTTGAGCAGATTCCGAATGATGTGACATGTCTTTATTCATCTCTGAAACATACCATTTCTGATAAAAGGCTATTTTTTATTTTCATTTTTATGAAACAATTATGAATATCTTAGTTTTGTCAAAAAAAGTGTATCTGTTGAGATGTTATTAAGTTGAGATAGTAGTCGGCTTGAATAGCCGCGGCATGACACCATCCTGTCATCTCTGTGTCTGTTGCAGCATTTGGCCAAACAGAATCCAGACGTGGTCAAGCGATGGGTGAATGAAGCTCAAGAGGCAGTCAGCAGTGACAGTGTCATGGTCCAGGTATGTTTATGAACATGTTGGCAAAGTTGGACAATTCCATATACAGTCGCGCCTCGTTATAACGCGGTAGTCGGGGTCCACGACTCCGGACCATGTTGTAAACGAGGCGCGTTAGGTGTTCTCATGTCTGCCACCAGGGAGCTACTAAACAACAGCGACCACCGCCCGCTGCACCAAGTCCATGAACCCTGTCAAAGCCCCGTGTGCTTGCAGCATTGTCTTATACGGCAATATGCAGTTTATGGAACTTATTAAACGTGTATACTAGCATCAACGTGTATTATTTTTAAATGTCACACCCTTTTGACTCTTGAACTGAATAAAACACATGTACGTATGGAATAGATCTACTACGATGATGATGTACTGGACCAACAGGCCTACGAATCGAAAATAATAACCTGGACCTGAGCAGCCGAAAACGTATATGATTTGACAAATGTAGTATGCAAGCTGATAAAACACACAAAAAGACAATAGGTAGAATTAATAATTGTTTCACTTCGTCTTTCAACCGATCTCGACCTAAGCATAAATTTATTACGCACCACTTAACATCGATTCATCATTTCATATGCGGATAACGAATTCGTATTTTCGCCACCGGTAGCGCCTTGGGTTAGGAATTTGGCATGTTGGTTTCACGTCGCGAAAACGATTAAATTTACGATGTAACGGAAGCATGTAATTTCACCCAAGTGTTATATTGGTACTGCATGTAAAATGCATTTAAAACGGTTGATCTGATTCTTACGCGAGGCATATTTGTGAATCTCGATTGCAATTTACAAACCGTCGAAGTGAAGCCAGCAACAGCGATTGATGTCGGCGGCAGCGCAAAACAAACAACACGTTGATACTCGTTCATTGACATTGTTCACCTAATGTTTCTTGAGAATTGTCAAAGCAATTCTAAGTAGGTTTAAGCGAGCCCATTTTACATTTTCCCCTGGCAGCAGAAATTCGGGGTCCACGACCGACCGCGTTATATCCGAATCCGCATAATAACGGGGCGTGTTATAACTAGGCGCAACTGTAATGACACTGGCATACCATTCGTCGAGACATAAAATTGTCAGTTGACTAATCCTGACATGCCGTTTTGTTTTGGTTGACATCCGTATTTTTGACTTTAGCTTGACTGAAATTTTGTAGAAATCCATATAAGAACGTTAGTGGTTAATTGGCCTATAACGTTCCAATTCCAATCTAATGTCGCCGTCTATCAGGCTACAAAATATGCATACATGAAATGGATTCCGCTAGGTTTCGGAGGAAATCTGCCTATCTATATGCTGTTTATCATTCAACTTTGTATTTTTGTGATGAACGCAAGAAAATATGTAGTTTATCATAGCTAATTTTTTTGTAGATTTAAAAAAAAATACAAGATAAGGTAGTATTCCTCCCCATATCACCAAAAATATTATTGAACACTACAGCTTCCTCTTGATTGTCCCCTTATATAGATTTTGTGTTCCTGTATATTGTGACAGAGTGTCATGAGTCTCGTGACTGTCCTGTGACCATGGTGACACTTGTATGTTCCAGTACCATGCCCTCGGTCTTTTGTACCACATCCGTAAGTCTGACAGACTGGCTGTGACGAAGCTAGTGAGCAAGTTTGCGAAGCACTCCCTAAAGTCTCCGTATGCCTACTGTCTGCTGGTAAGTCCTGTTGACACTCCTGTCTCAGTTGTTGTTGTAGAGTGAGTTTCGTCAAATCACAGTGACCCACCATTTTGGTTCACTGTCATTTTTCTCATGCTATAGTTACTGTGGTCACAACTCTGACAGCATGGTTTAGAGTTTTCTATCTCTAGAGCTGGTGAATCCACGAAAATGTTACACATTTATCCACTGTTTGGGATCTTTTGTTTCCCCTGGTATAGTAGGGATTGACGGCACTTAGTGCCTCTTACGAAAGACACATGTAATGTGGGGTGAATGAAAAGTTTCAAAACAACAGAGGTGGACTCAAACCCAGGTCCATTCAAATGACAGTCTGGCTCCGAGCTACTGCACTCCATCTCTCAGGCCAGGTGATATATATATATATATATATATATCGCCTGGCCTGAGAGATGGAGTGCAGTAGCTCGGAGCCAGACTCTCTCTGCATTGCAAGCTCTAAAGGTTTTGGTAAGCTTAGTATGATCTTCATTGTTATATAAAGAATGATGCCAGTAGTTAGTTAGTAGTTTCTTGTCCAATGTTGCGTAATATTATATCAATCTGTAATGACTTCTAGCTGTTTCTGCTTCGTCACTTGTCTAGATCCGCATTGCCTGTAAGCTGCTCGGAGATGATGACAGTGGGTAAGTGTATTAGCCTGTTAACAGTTTTATAAAAGTACCTTTTGCTGAAATTGGAACTGATATAGAAAGATTCACAGATTTGTGGTATTTATGTAAATATGTGAACCATTTAGATGTACATCCAAAATGAGTTTATTTGAACTGAAAACAAATCTTGTGTATTGCCTGGTACTACAAGACTATATAAATTCTAGATAAATGAGTTTGGGTTCACTACAGAACTGTAGCTCTCTGTATTATGTCTTACTCCTCCTTATTAGTGGGGTACTGTGGTGGAGAGGTTAGAACGTCGGACTCTCAATCGAGAGAACCGGGTTTGAATCCTCTTGCTGCCGTTTTGAAGGCAATTTTGGCAATTAAGTTCACCTAACATTGATTTAGTTCACTCAGCTATATAAATGAGTACCTGGCTACAGACAGAGGTGGATGTGTGCATGAATAGTCTTCCCGGAGTAATTGCAGAATGGCTGAATGCTTCCCAGAAAAGTTGAGATGGCGTTTTGAACAGTAAAGATCGTACCTTTACTTGACTTGACTTATTGTGTTGTAGGACGGACAGTCCGATGTTTGACTTCATAGAGAGTTGCCTGCGCAACAAAAGTGAGATGGTCATCTACGAGGCAGCCCACGCCATTGTCAACATGAAGCAGACGACTGCGAAGGAACTCGCCCCGGCCGTCTCTGTCCTTCAACTCTTCTGCAGCTCACCCAAGCCCACACTACGCTTTGCTGCAGTCCGCACACTCAACAAGGTATGCAGGTTTCGATTTTCATGTGAGTATGGAAGTCCGAGACTCTTTGTTTCAGGGGTAGAGATTAACTTTTTCCCCACCTTTCCACACGACTAGTGGCCAGGGAATTTCACTAGTCCGTAGCCATATCTACTAGTCCCGTCAAAGTCAGTGGCATGTGGCATATATAATCAAAAAGCAGACAACGAACACCAGACGGCTGTTACCACACAGCGTTGCTGTTCATGATCAGCTACAGTTAGTAATTATTGCATTTTGTGTTCATTTCAGTGTTTTTAATTACAAATCAGGAAATACGTTAATTATCTTAATTAGTGTAGTTCTTCCTCAAGTTTGCAGTAGTTGCGTGCGCCTAGCAGACAATGACGCGGCAGACACCGCAGCAACAGTTGCCAGCCGATGGTGCTTTTTTAGCGGCAGTTTGGACTGGTTGTTTACGCATTGTTAAGTTTGTTTTAAAGAATGAGGTGATATCACCGTATAAAACGTATTTTCCACACATATAAATCCTATTTAAATATCACACAACGTACACAATTTGAATAGTGGGAAACTGACAAATGACTGTATATACACTCGAAGTTAACAAAGATAAGATAATTAAACACACATGTTTACACTTCAGCTTATGATAACTTTCGTTTCGCTAGACGCAACGAAATAGAGCAATAACTGAGGTGAAAATAAAGGAATTTTCTAATTGGTCAAACAGGAATCATGACGATGTGTGGGTGTTTCTAGTGTGTGTTTTCAATTTCCCACACTGAGTTTCACCAAAGCCTGTACCATTTTGGAGTAGCAGTGGCACGTCGATTCCACTTGCACATTGAACATTTTACATCGCCATAAACAACATTATTTCACCATTCTAGTTATACTAAACATGTTTTAATTGCAAACTAAATTTACAAAAACCCTACAACAAGTACTACCGTTTCATAATATGTAGTAGTCCGCGGCACGATTTGGTAGTCTCGGACTTGTGGATTACCCTTAATTTCAAACCCTGTTGTTTCACCCTCTCGACTCCTTATACAGCCATTGGTAGGAGTCCATGTGACTCCCTACTGTAAGAGACAATACATGCAGTTTTAAACTAGCAGATGTCACGTTTGATATTTTAAATTGGCTCCAGACTGTAACAAGCCGTAACTCCTAACTAACTAAAACAATAAGAAACTAATCCATGATTCTGCCGGAAATCTTAGTCTTAGATTACAGGGTGAATGGTGGTGCCACACTGTGGATTGGTGACCAATCTTATAAACATTCCACCATATAGATTAACCAAATAGCACCCTTCGCTGTTTCAATACTATGACATCATTTGTTGTAACCGTTGAATACAGCATTCCCAGTGACATTGCAAGAAAGCGACTACATCACTTCAAATGAAAATTTCGGCAACAAAAATCGTTCACTATGGCTATCAAATAATCTGCCATAGCATGGTAAATCACCATTGACGTGAGAAGTAGCATCGTCTACCAAGGTCACTGTCATAGATTTGGCAGATGGTTACAAGTAAGGTAAAACTGCAAGCTAAAAAATGTATAGAGTGCTAATCCATGGCTGCTGCTCTTTAGGTGCTACGGCATTTACCATAGCGACAATATGTAACATGTGCCTCCACGTAGCAGATAATTGTGAATAAACAATAATTTGAGTAGCAGATTTAGTCAAAACCGCCAGACAAGCCTGTTGTACCGAAGCATCACTGACCGGGATGCTGGTATAGTGACCTGTCATACTGAAAGGGAGTGTGTACTGCATGGCTTGCTGTGAAATAGTTGGTGAAATAAGATGTCTCCTGATATATGTGACACGTCACCATTGTCATGACAGGTGGCGATGACTCACCCGGCTGCTGTCACGGCATGTAACCTGGACCTTGAGAACCTGATCACTGATGTCAACCGAAGTATTGCTACACTTGCCATCACTACTCTGCTCAAGGTGTGTGTTTCTTCCCTTCTCAAGAAATAGTACTTCTGTTCGTTCTTTTTTCGGCCTGTATCAAATTTGTTAGATTTGATCAATATGTTCCATTATCATAGATGAACAAATCTGATTATTGTATATCTATTCTAATATGTTGACCTTTCAAATGTGTTTTAATGAACCACAAAAAAATATTTAGTTTATTGGGGTCAGGCATTCACGTTCATGTTACATATAGTATTTAGAGGCAGAGCAACTTTTGCTTTTTAAAATACTGTAATAGTTTGTCTTATGGTTTCATCAAACCTAAACAGCACATTTGCACAAGCTACCATGTCACAGTGGATGCTAGATAAGTTTGATTTTTTCATGAAATGATTCTAAAGCAAGACGGGCATAAAATTTAATTGTGGAAGCAAATTTAAAGTGACATCATCAGTGCTGTGGAAGGGTTTGTTGTTGATGTTTACTTGATGTGAAGAAGACTGTTTGGTGTTTGTCAGACTGGCAGCGAGAGCAGTATTGATCGACTCATGAAGCAGATCTCATCCTTCATGTCGGAGATCTCAGATGAGTTCAAGATTGTCGTGGTGCAGGCCGTCAAGTAAGTGTCATCTTCCCTGCCTCGATTCCATTCTCCCACACCATTTTCTTCCAATCTCCCCTTCGTTCATTCGTTCATCCCTGTGTTCCTTCGCATTTACTTTAGCAGCAGTCCATCCATCGTCCTTCCATCCCCTGACTTCCCTTTTTGGTGCACCCATGAACCCTTAGGCCTATGCAGTTTTTTCAGTCAACCTGGCCTAAGATCACAGTGTTTATATTTTTTACACAAATTTTTATATTTAAACCTGAGTTTATATTCACACTTGCATCTTTACATATAAACTGTAGACAAAATATAGACATAAGTCTTTTCATTTAGACCTGAGTTTTTACATACATTTAGACCGGAGACTTTTCACTTGGACCCAGGTCTCTTCATTTAGACACCAGTGTTTACTACAAGTCTTTTACACCAAAGTCTGATATATTTTATTTTTAGACCTGAGCCGTGGCAGGTAGAGCTGGCATGTACGTTGCATGTTGTCTTGTTGCAGGTCTCTGTGTATGAAGTTCCCACGCAAACACAGCATCATGATGAACTTCCTGTCGTCCATGCTGAGAGACGAGGCGAGTCTAAATACCACCTTCTTTGTCAACAGTCTAAATCTGCAGTGTGACGACAAGAGGCCACACACTGGTGTCCACATCTAGTTCTGCAATGCCAGTTTCTCCATTTGGAATGCTGCAGAGTTTGCAGGCGTTAATGACTGCTGTTTGCTGCACTGCAATCACATGGGACGCTTTTTGACAGCTCCACCTAGTGACTAAGTTTTTTTTGCAATATATGGTGCATTACTTTACACATGAAGTGTTGCTTATTTCAACAACTTCAGTGTATATTTTTCTGTGATCTAAGCTATAATATGGGTTGTACCAGATGAGCAGTAAGAGAGGGCGTGGCTTGTTCATATTGAAGTAACAGTATTATCTGTGTACATCTAATGGTGTGTGTTACCTTAGTGATCTGTTTTGTGACGGGGTCTTGACAGTGTGTTTGTGACGCAGGGCGGCTTTGAGTACAAGAAAGCCATCGTTGACTCGATCATCTGCATCATCGAGGAGAACCCTGAGGCGAAGGAAGTCGGTCTTGCTCACCTTTGTGAGTTCATAGAAGACTGCGAACACACGGTCCTCGCTACCCGTATCCTGCACCTGCTGGGGCGCGAGGGCCCCCGCACCCCCCAACCCTCCAAGTACATCCGCTTCATCTACAACCGTGTCATCCTTGAGAGCGCCTCGGTGCGCGCAGGTCGGTACAAGAACCCTATCAAACTCACTCCTCAGTTCGTGTAGCCCATCACGAATTGAGTTTGTTGATGTTCAGACATGATGTAGCTTGTGATTAGTTTAAGTAATATGTGCAGTCGGTTTGATAGATGGGTGCATAATTTTGTTAAAATCATCGAAAGAATTGACTTTATTTGCTAGATCAGGGGTAAGTTGTGACAGTGCGTATAGCATCATGTTGTATTTTTATAGTCCGGCAACTTTCACCTTTTTTTGCCCGAATTTTTATCCAATCCAGTTAGTAATAATTTAATTGTTTCGCCCGATGATTTCATCAAAACTAAAAACATTTACACAAACGAGTAGTGGATACTAGATTGGTTTAATTTTTTCCCGTCATGAGTCTGAAATGAGATGAATACAAAAAATTAACTAAGGAGGGACCTTTCAGTGTGCGTACATGCACGTGTGTAGGTGTGTTGTGCATGCACGTGTGTAGGTGTGTTGTGTGTGCACGTGTGTTGGTCACTACAAGATAGGGACCACGCTGGTGCTGTTTGTGACAGTGTCACTTGAACTGGTGTCATTTTTATGACAGCGGCTGTGACTGCTCTGGCCAAGTTCGGTGGACACTGCGAGGAACTCATGCCCAGTATCATTGTACTGCTGCAGAGGTAAGACCTACACTCTTTCTCAAATGTTAATTTCATTCAATGTACCATATGAAGTATTCCATGTATAAGAAATATTTTAAAACATTTATTCGTTGCTTTAAAAAGAATCTTCCTCCTTTTTATCATAATCTTCTTCCATTAGACAATGGATCTGTTGGAATATTTAACAAGATTTAACAAGATTGCCGTCCCAAACAACAAGTTCGAGTTGGCAAGTGGGCAAGGAAACCATGTGTTTGTGATTGCAAGAATGTCTTGTATATAAACTCTGCAAGTTTGTAAGTTCAAAAGTACAGATATAGTAAGGAAATATATTTCGCTATCTTATACATGTATAAACTGTAACAGTAATATAGCACCATCATTCTGAGCACGGTCCATTCAGAAGCTCTTAAAATACCTAGGTGCTAAAATTAATTAGCTAAGTAAATAATGATAAATTAGTTAAAACATGATATATATATAAGTGTGTGTGTGGTAAAATATTTATAAACTGAGTGATTTAGTTGTCTGACCAGTGGCTGTGGACTGTCGCTAGGTCTCAACTGGACACAGATGATGAAGTACGCGACCGCGCTACTTTCTATGTGAACGTCCTACAGCAGAAACAGGCAGCACTCAACTCTGCCTACATACTCAATGGTAAGTTCAGTGGTACATACTCAATGGTAAGTTCAGTGGTACATACTCAATGGTAAGTTCAGTGGTACATACTCAATGGTAAGTTCAGTGGTACATACTCAATGGTAAGTTCAGTGGTACATACTCAATGGTAAGTTCAGTGGTACATACTCAATGGTAAGTTCAGTTGTACATACTCAATGGTATGGTACGTTCAGTGGTACATACTCAATGGTAAGTTCAGTGGTACATACTCAATGGTAAGTTCAGTGGTACATACTCAGTGGTAAGTTCAGTGGTACATACTCAATGGTAAGTTCAGTGGTACATACTCAATGGTAAGTTCAGTGGTACATACTCAATGGTAAGTTCAGTTGTACATACTCAATGGTACGTACGTTCACTGGTACATACTCAATGGTACGTTCACTGGTACATACTCAATGGTAAGTTCAGTGGTACATAGTCAGTGGTAAGTTCAGTGGTACATACTCAATGGTAAGTTCAGTGGTACATACTCAATGGTAAGTTCAGTGGTACATACTCGATGGTAAGTTCAATAGTACACACAATGTAAAAGGTAGATTAAGTTTTAGTGTGGTATCCAGTCCCTAGAGCCATTCCAAGCACTTTACACTACACCCCCTGGCAGACCTATTTCTGCCAACACCAACTCGACTTCTCTGGGAAGCATTCAGCCACACCACAATTACTGTGCAAAGACCGTCCTTTCATAAATATCTGCCACTTGGTTGAAAGTCTAACGTTCTAACCACCCTACTATGGTAAGCGCAAGAGAATGTTGAATGGAGTACACCCGTCTCTGTTGTAGGTTTGCAGGTTTCTATCATTGGCCTGGAGAGGGCACTGCATCAGTACACACTTGAGCCATCGGAGAATCCGTTTGACCTTAAGACCGTGCCACTGGCCACACAACCACTGTTGGACCAGAAGACAGGTCAGTGAATGCACACTCCCGCTCTGTACAATTGTTTGTAGAAAACTAGAATACTGCAGATTATATAGACATTTTCTGCAAAAGTCTTATAGAATATTCTATAAAAAATTTAATAGAATGTTCTATAAAAATATTAATGAATATTCTGTAAAATTAGAATAGATTTGTTTCTGCAAAACCCTATAGAATATTCTATAAAAATAAAATAAAATTTATAGAATATTTTCTGAATTCTGGAGAATTGTTTATATAGAATATTCTGTTAAAAATTTTATAAAACTTATAGAAATATTTTCTGAATTTGATAGAATTGTCTGCAAAAATCCTATAGAATTCTATAAATTTTTTTGCTAAGGGATAATGTATATTATTATTCCCAACAACTGCCACTGTGTCGAAGTGGGGATGCTTGTGTACTCCAGTGACCCGGAGAGCAATACTGGCCGGAATGTAAGTTCCTGGGAGGGTCAACCAAGCCAGGTCAAGGGGTAGGAGTCAGACGAATGGGGGGGATGGGTCTCTCCACAGCTTAGGTTAGCATCTTGTCTACGAGATATCTCGGAAATAAAAACACCCTCAGTAGAAACGCACCATAGTATTAGTCAGTTGAAAAAAAGGATATTGTTTTTATTTGCATTAAGGTACAACACAGTACAGAATATACTATGAAAGTAGTAGTAAAAGTTTATATTGTGTTTTTGTTTTTAAGCAGCTGCAGGACCAGGGGAGACACCTGGTGTGAAAGCAACAGAGAAAGTGGCCGCCTCGAGACAGGACATCTATGCTGGTGAGTCACTGTGGCACGGGACATTTACAGGGCTTAACTGTTATGTTACTTGTTTGGTACATTTGTGCTGCTTACCTTTTAATGGATTAAGTCACTGACCATTTTATCTTGACTATGTATTTAATGGTGTATTTATTTGATGCTAGATCTAACCTCGTGGATCTTTTTCCCCTTAATCCCTTGCACATTGGGGGATACATCGCAAATTCTTTTCCACCCTTGTCTCCATTTCTCTCGATCTTCTGCTATTTTTTCCCATTCTCTGCTGTTCACACCTGTCTTTTCCAGATATCCCTTCATCCCTCCATCTCTTCATCCCTCCATCTTTGATCTTCCTCTTCTCCTACCAACCTCTTCTGTTTTTCATGCTCTCTTTGCCAATCTCTCCTCTCCTCTGAACGTGTCCTGCCTATCGCAGTCTGATCCCAGATAACTTTCTTTTTGTATGTATCTTCATTTCAACCTCTTCTCGTAATGTTGCAGTTGTGTTTGTGACGTCATTGCTATATATTTATCATGTCATTGCAATATGTGACTTCACTGCTATATATTTATCACGTCATTGCAATATGTTTGTGACGTCATTGCTATATATTTCTCACGTAATTGCAATATGTTTGTGACGCCATTGCAATACCTGAAAATGTTGAAACTGGTCAACATAACGTTTCATATTTTTATATTATATTATAATTTCCGAAAGGGGTTGTTCTACTTAGGTAAATACGTATGCAGTCAGTTTTATTGTTGGCTGTTGTGCAGTAGACTTTATTTATAACACGTACAACACAGGTTGATTAAGAATAAAACCACGGTTGTGGTTGTAAAAAAATTTGCTACTGCTCATGTCACAAATGTCGTCTATTGCAATGAAATGCATGTTTGTTTGACAGAGCAACTGGCGGCCGTGTCTCAGTTTGCCAACCTGGGCCCTCTCTTTAAATCGTCGGCCATGCCACTGGAGTTGACCGAGTCGGAGACGGAGTATGCTGTGCGCTGCGTCAAACACATGTTCCCACACCATATTGTCTTCCAGGTAAGGGGCACCACCTGCAGAACCAGTCAAACACTGTCAGTGGTTGTGTTTAGAAGTATGTAGTTTTCAGTATTGAACATTGATGTGGTTTTAGTAGATTGATGTGGTTTTTAATATTGTTTCTGTTGACTGGAGCGAAGTGGAGCACAAAGGCTCTGTGGTAAGAATGCTTGACTCTCAATCGAGAGAACCAGGGTCCAAGTCCACGTGCTCCCGTTTCAAAAATTTTTTCACCCCACCTTGCCTGTGTCTTTCGGAAGAGACTAAAACCATTGATCCCGCTACCTGCCAAGCAAGGGGAAGAAACAATCTGTCGGAGGGAAATGGAAAAAACCTGTCGTTAACTTACAAAGCCAGTAGTCTCGATTGACATACGCTGAATTAGCTGCTACCAAAAATTTGCTGTGATAATGAAGTAAGCGACATGAGCACCGTCCAGCACTATATAAGACAACATTATTATGTTGAGGCATTGTTTCTGTTATAGTTTGACTGCACTAATACACTCAATGATCAAGTCCTTGAGAATGTCACTGTACACATGGAGTCAGCGGACGACTTTGAGGTCATCAGTTACGTCCCCGCCCCCAGTTTGCCCTATGACAAGCCTGGCATCACATACACCCTCGTACGTCTGCCGGACGACCCCACACAAGGTATGTTGTAGCACCCTCCACAGGGTGGGCAGTATTGTTGGATGAACACATTGTAATTAGTCTTTGCTCAAAGGGTAGGTCAACGTAATTCATGCAGGATTATTTTGACAACTTTTATATTACATTTGAAAGGCACAGGTCTGAATTTTCAAAATTAAGAGTCCTAAATCAGTGAATCATTAAAATACTGGGTATATGTATATATGTGACCTGCTGTGAGAATTCTCCCAAAGTTGTATAACTTGTGGGATGGTTTAACAAGGTTACCATCCAAAGCAGAAGTAAACAAACAAGGAGTCAGTTGGCTTTTCAACAGTGCAATAATTATTCAACTTCAACTTCAACTTTATTCTCAAAAACCTTATTAGGTTACATGAGAATCACAATGTTGCATACTGTTACAATGTGAGATGGCTATAAGTGTATGTAATCCAGGCTTCAATAATACTTATAAATTACATTGGTAAATGGTTTTACCAAAATACAAAACACAAAAGTATCACAGGAAGATCTACTTACAACTTAAAGCTATTTAAAATCTCCTGTACAAATTTACATAATTTAATTAGCTTTGCATGGCTTGTCAAATTAAACAACTGGTCCATTTTTAAAGTGTTTGGTCTCACAAAATAATATCTAGAAATAAATTTAATTCTAGCTTCTTGAAAAAAAGTACATTTAAACAAATAATGAAACTCATCTCCAATATCATTACAATCACACAGAGTACAAAATCTCTCTTGCCTATCGATTCCACTATACCTGCCTTGCTGAATAGGCAACCGATGATTACAAATACGAAATTTACACAGAGGTCTAGATAGATTTGGTGGTAACACCAGCAAATATTTCTCCATTTTAAAATCATGTTTAATTATTCTGTAGGTTATACACCCATCGCTATTGCAAATATTACTACCCCACTGCTGATGATACTGGTCAGTAAGTTTCAATTTGACAACTGCTTTAAACCATTTAAGATTCACTATTTCTTGATTCAGCCACAAGTTAGATAGGCCAGTGTTATTTAAAATGTATTTAACATGAGTAATCCAAGGGGATTCAAAGATATTTTTAACATATAATTGATATAATAATTTATACATAATGCAAGACAGTTTAGATTCCTTTCCCATCAATAGTTTCCCCCAAAAATTCAACAATCTACTGCTTATTTTAATATTTAGTGGAAATTGCCCAAGTTCTCCATAAACCATGGAAGTATGTGTTCTATTGTTTACCCCAAGTAAAATTTTACAAAATTTCCTATGTAGCTTTTCAATTAACATAATATTTTCACATCCCCATACTTCACATCCATATAACAATATTGGGCATATAAGGGAATCAAATAGTTCTAACTGGATATCAACAGGAAGTTTTAGCTTCCTAGCTTTAGAAATTAAACATAACATTGCTCGGTTTGCCTGTTCATATAAATGTCTGATTGCTTTAGAGAATCTACCATTATAGTTAAAATTAATTCCTAGATAGTTATACTTATCTACAATGGCAAGCTTATTTGGTCCAAATTTAAATTCTGGCAATTTTCTAATCTTCCCCCTTGAGAATACTAACACCTTAGTTTTGGCAGTATTAACATGCAATTTCCAAGTTTTGCAATAGTTAAATAGGGCGTCAAGTGCAGATTGTAACTGAGTAGGTGACTCTGCTAATACAATTGTATCATCAGCATACAGCAACACAAAAAGCTTTAGATACACAACAATGTCCTCTTTTTCAAAACAATTTTCCATTAGACTAGAAATGTAGGTTAAACCCCCATATGCATTTGACAGATGTGTTTCAAGATCATTCAAAAATAATGCAAACATTAGTGGTGACAAATTTTCGCCTTGTCGAACTCCAATATTGCATGGGAAGAAAGGTGACAAATGTTTTGTAAATGTATTCATAATACATGATTTGGCTTCCTTATATAAGTTAAATATCACAGTGAAAATGTTTCCATCAATATTATTTGATAATAATTTCAACCATAGGAATGTTCTGTTTACAGTGTCAAAAGCCTTTCTGTAGTCTACAAAGGCACAGTATAAGCGCTTCCTTTTATTTAAGTATAAATCGATTAAATTTTTCAAGACAAATACATGATCCATTGTGGAATAATCATGCCGAAATCCAGTTTGTTCCTCCCCCATTATTCCCAATTCATCAATATATTCAGTTAACCTATTATTCAAAACAGAGGTGAATAATTTGCAAAAGCAACTGAGCAGTGTGATCCCTCTGTAGTTATCTGGGTTAGTTACAGGACCGTTATTTTTATAAATTGGCAAAATAATACCCATGGCCCAATCTTTAGGAATATGGCCAGATTTTAGTATGACATTAAACAATTTAACATATACAGAGATCATACAATCCTCAGAATGTTTTAGGAACTCATTTAGGATTAGGTCCAACCCACACGCTTTGTTGTTTTTTAACTTATGTATACCATTTCTTACTTCCTCAGCTGTAAACATACTATTTAAAAAAATATTATTATTATTGTTTGCAAAATTTTCATAATCATAGTCATTCTGATCCTCCTCCTCACTAAAACTTAACTTCTTAAAGTGTTCAAAAAAAGTGTTAGTATTAACTGTATTGATTTCTTTACCTTTGTCACCTTTCGACTCATTAATAATTTTCCAGTAGTCCTTTGGATTCTTACTCTTCATATTTCTTAATTTATTTGCAAAATCCTTAAAATACAATTTGTGCTGCTTGTTAATTTCCTTTTTATAGTTCCTACTTGCAATATGTTTGGCATTTCTATTAACATCAGTTTTATCTTTACAGTACACTGCCTTGGCTTGAAAGTAATGTTTTCTCCTTTCTTTACAGGCTTGATTAAACCATGGTTTACTGTTAGCTTTTTTGTCAATGCTTTTACCCTTCATTGTAGGTCTATAGTTATCCTTCATACAACCAACCATTTTAGCAGCACTTTTTAATATATCATTAATGCGATTTACTATATCATTTACTGAAGCCTCATCAATATCATTACACATTAAATTGTCAAGATCTTTCTCTATATCTACAACATCCTTCAAATTAATACTACTTTTAAAGCTCGATTCACAATCCTTAACCCATTTTGGTTTGTTAAATTGGGCAGTATCATCATTCTCAGTCATCTCATCCTCCCTTATTGTTGGAACAATTGGGTGTTGCATGGTACATTTAAAGCCCATTTTAACAGGGTTGTGAGCATCAGATAACAATTCATCAAATTCCAAAACCTCAAATTCCATTATATTATTAAATGATTGTGGAGAAACAAGAATATAATCAACAGTGCTTACATTTTTGCATGTAGTTGCACCTCTGTCCCTATCGACACCAATCCTGCCATTAACAATATGGACATTTAGACTTTTACACAATGTGATTAACCTGTGTCCATAATTATTTGTCTTTTTATTTATTTTATTATTTTTTCCCATTAACTGTTGCATTATATCTTCGTCAAAGTCATTCAACATCATATTTCGATCGTTAAACTCAATAAAATCACATAAATTACCAGTTCGGGCATTAAAGTCACCAACTAAATACAATGGGCTGTTTAAGTCATTCCTCAGGTTTACAGTGTCATTTTCTATATCATCAAACAGGCTAGCTGATGAATAAATAGAATTCTCTGGCGGAATATAAACTATTCCCCATAATGCTTCATACCCAAGCAAATTAACATTTGATTTGAACCATAGTACACAATTTGTATCTCCATGTACAATTTCAATAGTGTTAGACAGAGAGTTCTTAATCAGTAATGCTACTCCTCCGGATTTAGATTTAAATTTTGTTCTATTCATTGTATGGCAATCAAAGCCATCTATATCAATTATGTCAAGATCATCCAGTTTTGTTTCTGTTAGAAATATTAAATCATATTCTGAAATAAAGAAATCAAAGTCAGGCGATCTCAGCCTGGTCATTAAGCCACAAACATTAAGTAGAACACATTTGATATTAGTTACAGCAGGTTGCAAAGCATCTATGTGTAACCCGCCCATATGAGATATTTGTCAAAAGCCATTATTTCGTTTCATAATAAATTTTATTCTTACAACAGAAACAATTTATTCATTAATATCTCAAATATGTCGACTGGTAAATATGGCACTAAGAAAACGTTCTTAAACAAATCTTGTTATTACAAATGGGGCGTTGAACTCTGACCCTGTTTGCTGTGCAGTGACGACGTCCTTCACATGCACTCTCAAGTTCGTTGTCAAGGACTGCGACCCCAACACAGGTGTCCCAGACGATGACGGCTATGAAGACGAATATGTGGTACGTTATTCCCCTCACATGCCAATGGTGGTCTAAATTTGGTACATGTGAATTTTGTATATGTAACAAATTTATGTTTGTATAACAAAACTACCTGTGCTAATTAGCTGAATATATTTGGCCAATAATTTGAAAATGCACAATCGACATCACTTCAGAATAAAACAATTGTAGGTCAGTGTTACATTTGTGGTAAAATGGGACATGATGGAAACAAATAATGCCAGTTGTCTATGACATCAGATGTTCTCTTGTGTCTAGCAGAAACAAGAGTTTAATGACGCATCGTCTGGTGAACACTGACACTCATGCTCGTATTTATTCAGGCCTCTTTAATCTTCCATTTCTAGCGGGAGACCCCCGCATTTGAGTTCCCTTTTCACGAGCGTAAGATGAAATCTCCCTGGTTTCAAGCTCATTCCTGTTTTTAAAAAGTCCCGTTTTTGGACCAACTCCATTTTTCTTTGTGTTTGCCGGGTTGACTCACAGTTTTCAGATTGATTGGTCAATAGTCATGTCCTTGATGTACGGGACCTTGTTTTTTCCTACAGAGCTAGTAGTAGAAGTGGTAAAGCAAATACCATCACAAATACCATCACAAATACATCACTTCTGAACGTTGTAAATACTAGTGCTAAATGTACGATATTAAATACGAATATACTTGTTACAGTTGGAGGACGTCGAGTTACTTGTGGCTGACCATGTACAGAAAGTGATGAAGCCAAACTTTGCCGCATCCTGGGACGAGGTAGGCGAGGAGAACGAACTCGAAGACACATTTGCCCTCTCAACGATGAAGACACTGCCGGGTAAGTACCCCGACATTAGCGGTCGACAAACTGAATTCTGTATCTGGATTAGCTTACCTCGTTTCAGTAAATGCAACTAGAGGAAGTCATGTTTACAATTCTCACCCAGAGTTGGTAAATGTAATGATAATGGTTATGATAAGTGATATTTTTGGGAATAAGGAAAAGTTTCTGGTTATGTGGATGTTTACTTATTGCTAGTGACAGACATTACCATGAAGAGGCAGTATTTCTGCACATACTTGTTTCTCATTTACTCTGATGCAGATAACTGTTGTACTGTACACACATACCAACTCTAACTGGTGCACACTGCACACCCGTAAGGCTGGCAAGAGAAATCCATAAGACCCACAAATAGACCCATATGGTTATCTACATCCACTGAATGTTCGCCATTCATGTGCAAAAGGCCCTGGCCATACAAACAGGCATATAGTGATTGAATTTGGCAAAGCTGACTGCATACAGCTGAAATATTTGTGAGAGTTGTTCTTGTGATGTGTTTTGAAGTTATGATCTGTTTGTCACATGTCACGCCATACAAAAAGTGCCTAGTTCAAAACTCATAAAACCGTACACCTAAGTCTGTCAAATTTCTAAACGTTCGTAAGAGTTATGGATAAACCATACAAATTGGCACGACTATAACTGTAATGGAAATGATGGTGCAAAGCACAACATAATACAAAAATATGTCATGTTGTGTTTAGTGGGTTATCACAAGTATTGTATCTGCGTGTACCTCGTTCTTACAATCTGGTGTCATTTCTAGATGCTGTTAAGAACGTGATTCAGTTCATGGGTCTGCAGCCGTGCGAGCGCTCAGACAAAGTGCCCGAGGGTAAGAACATGCACACCCTGTATCTGGCAGGGGTGTACCGAGGGGGTCACGATGTCCTCGTGCGTGCCAAGATGGTACTGGACGACAGCGTCACGATGCAACTGACTGTCCGGAGCACTGATCCCCACTCGTCCGAAGTCATTGTGTCCGCTGTGGGGTAGACTCCACACATCTTGTGACAGCCTTGGGACATTTGTCATTCGTCACTAGTTACACACATCTGTCTGTCTATAACCTTGTTTCGAGGTACCAAGAAGTACCAAATAAAAGAATCAGGGGGAAGGAGACTCTCATGCTAGAGATGAAATAAAATAAAGGAGAGATTGCAGCACACAAACAATACCGAAAATTGTCTAAAAATTAAGGTCTCGAGGGTGCATTTTTAAGCATTATGTAGCCACTTTTTAAACCATGTAAAATGTATAAAAAAAAATCTAATTATTTTCATTAAATACACTGTTTACACGTATGGTAGGAATTGGTTCTAGGGAGATTATAAAAAAGCAGGAGATAAATTATGACAAATTTAACCAAAAGGAGATCTCCTTCCTAATGCAGGAGACTGATGATGTTATCTGCATGAATACTCCCCCAGTGCAGTGTGCCAGGGGGTGAGCTTGTCACAAATTTACTGCCTTGTGCTTATTCTAATTCACAAATTTACAGCGGTGAAAATTAGGGGCATTTGCTAGTTGGGTGAGTAAGATGCGAATGTTTTGAAATATTTCTGGAAGAAAATGTTTTGCTTTACCCAAGTAGGCAATGACATGTTTAATCACGTTCTCATATGACCAATGGTATAAGCATGCATCAACCCATGGTGGATACCACGAAGACTATTTTACTTTGAAATCACTAGCCGACAACTAGGTTTAACTTTACACAAAATAAACAATGTTTCGCTGACATACACAAGTTGCAGTCAGATATATACAAGTTCAAAGTATCATTGATAGGAACTGTTGTTTGTTAACAACAGATATTTTGTGCATTTGTCATTTCAAACATCGAAGCGAGCAACATTTGCCGAACAAACCATTTCTGTCACAAGTGGGACAAGGCACAAATCCATGTTTATACTGGGTTGGCTCCATGAAGTAATAACATCACCACTGGTTATTGATGATGTTTAATTGTAGCTAGGTTTTGTGACTGTTCTCTCTTTTATTATATTTCCTACTGTTGCACGTTCATTCACTACTTTGTGTTCTTAAAACAGAACTGACGTTGAATTGACTAAATGTACAAGTACAAATGCCCAACACAGAGTGCATTCCTAGTGATATAATCGTGTAATGAATGTTTTGAAGATGGTGTACATGTGGTCATGTATTTAACTTGGCATGTGTCTCTAGTGCTGCAGTCAAGTTCATTGGGGTAGCTTTCTGGGGTTATTGTGTATTCAACAAACAATAAAATATAATCATACTTGCATCTTGTTGCACTTTTAACATACACCAAAGCAAGTTTGGTAGTACCCGGTAGGTCAGCTGTGAATTCTTTAAAGATTGTCTGATATACACTGTATATAAGTATTAAATTTATTTGAAATTGCCTTTGCAACCTGTATCCTTGGCAGCCCTCACTTTGATAATGACTGCGGCGTTTCTGTGTTCGTGGGATCATGCTTAACAATTATAATTTGTTGCATCTCTGAGCTCGAGTCCACAGGGATTTGGCGCTATAGTTTTATTATAATATATAAAATATGCTAAAAAGCTAACCTAGATTCCTTGTAAACACCTCATCCACCACAGAAGATGAAATTAACCAACAGTAACGCCTGACACCACAGTTTAATATAAAACGTGCATGTGCTTATGGTACATGCAGGCATTGGTGTAGACGTGCACAGTAAGTGTACATGTACGCACATCCGTATTGGTGCCATTTGATATGCTTCAATTTGAAATGACACAATCGGTATATACGTTATACACTTTGTGTGGCATGTCCATAATATATACATACACTAGTATGCATTTAAATACTGGTATACATTCACACATAGGCACTGTGCCTAACAAACTTGTCATCCGTAATAAAATGTGCATAGTTATTTTATCGGCATTTACAATGCCCACTGGCCTGTTATCGCATCTGAGCTCTAAATACTAGAGTAATCCTCACCACAGAAGTGACTGTCGTTTGGACAGATACCCGAAGAACTAAACAGCTTGCAAGACATGCAAGCTACACCACGTACATTTGTAAACATTTGTAACTGAACCATCTATTGCTAAATAAATATACTCGAAAACATTCTAACTGATTCGGAAAAGGAATTATGTAGCTCTTGTCTCATTTCTTCGATAGTTCAATCAAAGGAGTCTATCCAAACATGATATCAACACGTCATACGCTGTCCAAAAATATAATGGCAAGTAGCAAGTACTGGCATAGATAGGAGTACAGGCACGGATGGAAAACATACACGCAGTGTCTTCCATAGTTTACAAAAGTAGATCTTCAACAACGTATGATAATGCTGATATGTCTATTTGCCATCAGCTCGACTGATAGCAGAGATAAAAAGCATTACACAGTCACGCCCCTTGAAGTTGCACACATATACATGAGTTGCTGATTTCCGTGCCACTAAAAAAAAACTACACACTAATCCATTGTCACAAATAGGATGATCAGTATCATTTCTACATTTTGTGCACGTTTACATTAAAACATATAAAAAGTTAATAAAATATCACACAGGTGGCTCCACACTGCCAGTTTAGAACAGTTCATATAAACATTTCCCCATACCATATACTTCACCTTGTCCGTTTCTCCAAACCATACACTTTACTTTGTTTCTGCTGACCACTATAGCTGGACGAAGGTCTTGTGGAATGCCTTGTGTACGGCTACCCAGTCGTTGGCTGTCAGACACAAATGGTCATTTAGGAAATGGTTCAACAAACCCACTGAACAAACATACACCACAATAGATCCAGGTTAATTGATTAATTAATTAATGCCAGCAGAAACAGTGCAACTATTTTCACGTATTCAATAAAATACTACCATCGGAATAGGTTTTAGTGTAGGCAAGATAAATAAAAATAACTTGTGTTTATCTAGTTTGCAGTTATGTAGGCCTGGTATATTAACAAAACATCTATGCTACAGCAATATGTTTTGTTTTATACAATCACCATTAAATAGATATAACATTTGTTACCAGGAATTTACTGCTTTCTGTGACACAGAACAGAAATATAGACATCTGTGCTAATACAAACTCGGTTAAATGAAAGCATTGAACAAATGTTCACAACTGGCATGGCGACAGATATTGTGGAAGCCCAAAGGTGGTAGATACACAGAGGAAAGGCGTGGATTAAGACATGCCATGTTTTTTTTTTTGAAATCGGTATTTTTTATTTGAAATTATGTATAAATCCACCAAAAAATTTTCATTGGTTAATCGGGCTATAGCATTCAGATTCCAATCCTGTGTTGCTATATATGAGGCTATGAAATTTACCTACATTTAAAAAAATCTGTTTGATTTCATCTTTTTGTACCTGGCTATCTGCTTATTTCCGATGCAGATCGAGTGTCGCCATCTATCAAGCTACGGAATATAACTACATCAACTGAAATCTGTTTCAGCGGAAATCTGCCTAGCGATTTTTTCGTAAACATGATACAAATCCAGTATAAACATTGTATATGGCTGTATTTCACCCTAAAATCTGTATTTAATACGGGTGATCTGTATGAAACTGCACATCTGTGGACGTATCAAGTGCAAGAGTAAGGAAGGTATGATTTACCTTGGCATTCTCGACTGCAGTAGTAGCTGGCGTCTGCCACCTTCTCCACTTTGCACCTGTCAACACAACGTCTTCAGTTAACTGTCCAGTGAAATCATTTTTTTCAAACGCTTCCTCGCACAGAGAATTGATGTGCCACAGAGATGCATCACTTTGTGTGACCCTGGCTTCATAAAATGTCCTTAGTGATGGTATCAGCAGAGTAGGAGATTGATCGCAATACAGTAGTTGGAACATAACAAGGCAGATATCAGCATGAAATTGTCTCAACTGAGCACATTAGTTTCTCGTCACTGTTGATTCTTTCTTTCACACTTCTATCACGTGATAACTGTGATGCATTGTTTACAGATAGTACAAGACAATGTAATTTGTGCTATTTGAAATGTGATTTTAACTACGCTGATCAAGATGAAAACGTCATATAAATTCATACTGAACGAGCTTACTAATTCCAAAGGATGATGAATATACTGTTTGCATAAGACCTACTTTTGACATTTCTTGAACACCTTTGGCGACGGTTCCACCACTTTACAATTGGCACACTGTCGCAACTTTCCTTTGATTTTTGAGTCCTTGTTCGTGTGACAGTCGCCACTTGGCACTCCATTCTCCACAACTGCATCCAATGGCTTAGGCTGTGCTGTGGTTCCTCCTGAGTGATCAGTACGTTTCTTCCCAGAATGCACCTTTGATTTCTTGAGATCACCGCTTCCTGTCGTGGTCAGTCCATTTCCTCCCTGTTCTTCCTTTGAGATTCCGTTCTGTCCTTTAGGGCTGGTTGCATCAGCAACCTTTTCCTCCCTCCCGTTCTTCCCAACTGAGGAACGCGATGATTCAACAACACTCTTTATTTCCGCATCTACTTTTCCCTTCGTTGTGTTCTCTGGTACATCTGCGGTGATATTCATCGTTACCCCTTTCATCCCCTCATTCTCGTCCTCTGCTGGCCCCGATACATCGTTCCAAATTTCTTTTTCTATTTTGTTCTCCAGGGTTACTTGTTCCATCACTCCATTAATCATCTTCACGGGACCATCTTCATCTGACTTTTCCTTGACCTTTGTCCCATCAGCCTCACCTCCCGTTTCCATGACAGCATCATCAGACTTGTCTTGTCGCACTGTCCTCACCGTCAACACAGCCACTATGATTTCATCATCCAGTGACAGTGGTTTCTCCTTCTTCTTACTCTTCTTCTTTTTCTTCTTGGTCGGCATGACAACCATAGCAGCCTCGTCCTCCTCTTTATCATCATCCCTGTGACCCCGCATTAAAGCACTACATAAATTATCAGCGTATCGATCCGGTGACTTTTCTCCACAAACCGCTTGCGTTGCCTCTGGCACCCAGTAGGGGGTGTCGCCAGGGCTCAGGGGCGGAGCATCCAGCCAACGACGTAAACAGGTCATTACAGAGCCTCCGAATCTCAAGTAAAGTGGGATCAAAATAAGGGCCTGCAAATGGACAGACGTTTGTTATATGACAGTCAGCATACAAATTTTAATACAAGCATTTCTGGCCAGCATAGATACAAATACTTTTATTTCAGGTATAAAACATAAAAAATAAATAAGTAAAAAAAATATATATAAGTGTTTAAAATTAATAACAATGAATAATTAAATATAAATAAAAGGGATGTAAAATTAACATTGTACACAATAAAATGGTTGTGCCAATCCAAACAACATGGGTTCATCCATTAACAATACTAGTACAACTGAAGAGCTGGTGTCATATGGTATTGTGCATACCATAATATATAGTATATTGGCCTGTGGGTCACAATTAACAATTGCAGAAAAAAGTAAAAGTGATTGTTTTTTCTGATTTCTAAATTAGGGTCACTCCCTGTTAAGAGTTGGCTTTTCCAAACAATGTGTTCACATCACTTTTAAATTAACATTAAAAAATAACAATTAATCTTTCGGAGAAGGGTACGTACTTCAAGAACATAGAAAATAATTTTGAACCAGTTTTAGGAGCTAAACCTGTCTACATAACTGTTCATTAACACAATCAAGTGTCTGTAGTAGTATATATTTGTAATGACAGTGACAACTATTTGTGCATTCATTTCAACATGCAGCATGTGTATGAATTAGTAGAATATAAATGAAAGAAATAAAAAATCATGAAATTATTTTCCCCATTATATTGTTAGGTTGACCCGGGTCATATCACCATGGCATAGTATTGTGACTAGGATCAATATACTATGCCATGGGGATACGACCCCAATGGCTAACATTCATTTCGAAGTACTAGAATATTTTAGTTTTCATACTGCAAGGTGATGTAACAGGTCACTCCTAATAAGTTCAGATGAAAAGTAATACATCTGCCACATCTACCAACATGATTTGAATTTTTCTGATGTTTTTTGGATGTACATTAGGATTAGGATTAATCATTATTATATATTACGCCATAACACCCACCTTTAAATATGACTGTTCCTCGTTTTGTGATCCAAACAAACGCCGAAAAACATCTCTGAAAATACAAAAGATGCCAATATTAAAGATAAAGACCTGTAAAAAGTAACAATTCTTCTATATTAAAGGAACAGTAGCTACCTTTCAGTAACACATTTTTGTCCAGTGGAGCTTTCAAAATTCTCTCCGTTGATATTTAGGCGCATCTCTTGTATTTACTCTCAAATTTCCTTTAATATGAATTCGGTCCGGTAACATCCGTTGAACTCTCCTAAAGTTGCATATGCTAATTACGCTAATGAAGATACAGTTAACTTTTTATCACTGCCAATACATTTATTTGACTGTGTGAGTGAAATGTACACGTGTTGTATTTAAAGTGCATATCAAACAACCTTGGTGACTTGTAGCATAAAACAAATGACCTTCATATATTGAGAATGAATGGGCATTTCTGTCTCAATATAAAGACAGACATTATAACCACTGCCAAGTGAAAACTGTGAAAGAAAACTGACATTTAAACATGACCTACCTTGTTTCTTTAACAAAAAATGGGTTCTTTGCTGCAACAAAACAGTATTTTTGTATTAATTACACATGGAAAACTAGTTAAATTGTGCACAAGTATGATCAATGTTGTTGATAACTTAGCAAAATACTAATTAACTACAATCTCTTTTATTTAATATTAACCAATTACATTGACGAACTGGCAAATGATGATAAGTTTTACACCAGAACTGGCCTGGAATGAGTTTCTAGTACTGTAGTTAAACTGTTTTCTTGTCTTTCTATTTACTATCAATCATTCTCTTATAGAGATTACATTTGTATACAATGACTGGCTGGGCAGATGAAGCACTGCGAGTAAGTGATACCTCTTAGGAAACATCTACGTATGACAATAGTCTAAAATATCAATGACTGGCAGCTACTGTATGCTATTACTCAGATCAACCACTAACTGGATGTCTATTGTAGAAACAATGACCTGCCCTATAACATGTTTGGGCAAGTCTACATATAAAACTGTTTACGGTGACTACACTTTGGAGCCAGAGTTAATAATGTGGCAGCCCAGACTTCAGAATCATCACCAAGCATCAGAAGACTAGAATGAAGCAGCTGCCCAGGTTGTCAAGTATTATGTACATATGAGTAATTAAAAAACAGCTGATATACCCAGCAGAGATATCTGCATTCCAAAAGACATAGGTGTCCTTGCTTTTAGCCACAGTATTTTTTTTTAAATAATACAACTATGCATCTATTTTATATATACAATGATATGCAAGTGCATCACTAAATAAAATATTAATATTTAAATACAAATGTCACTTTGGGTTTGTACAGAAAATAAAATTACTCTGCCAAACGTTGAGTATGAAGCAGGGTACTCACTGCGAGATCCGTTCATACACTTCTTTGTCTCGCAGTATGCTGCCAAGATGCGATGACGCGCTATTGTTACAATGTCAGCAATGAAATTCTTTGTATCCTTGAATTTAGCTGCAACACAATAATTGATGTCACTACATTAGAGGTGTTCAAAAGAATATACATAACATGATTTACAGCCACGAGTTCAGTGCATTGAATATAGATTTTTTACAGTTTTGTTCTTTAAAGGGAATAACAACAACGATTGCTTGAAATCATATTATAGCACATATTGTAGCATATTCCATTTCCACAACACCGAAAAATTCATTAGAATTCCATTAATTAATAATTCAAAAAAATACTCTGTTCTACCGGCTGGGATTTTCAATTCATTCATTGTACTGTTGACACTGACAGTGACAGTGGTTGTTTAGAAGCGAGCATCATAATGGTTTATTGTGCGGCATTTAATTGTAATGCAAACAGCAGTAAGAATAAAGTAACATGTAGCTGATTTAAGTTCCCTGCAGAGCCAACTTTGTTTATAAACGCAAACATCAAGCCGACGAAACACAGCCGGCTTTGCTTGCTTTGAGAAAACTTGTTTTGACTGTGATCCGGACCAGAGAAGGTGCAGCCCTGGGTTATCCTGGTGATAAAATCTCTTTGAAAGAGGATGATGTGTCCGCATTATTCCAAGTAGTGGAAGCTATGTTGATGCTACCAATCCATAGAACACAGGTAGCGACACGGGCGTTGATGACCACGCTCCACCTAGGAATGATGCGAGCTGTTAGAGCGGATACAGGTGATGTCGGCTCATGGTGAATTCGGCCTGGCGAATTCGGAGAGCATTCTTTGGAGAGTTCGGCCTGCAATTCTGGTAACTTCGGCCTCAGAGCACAATGGGCATAGTGATCTCAGCCCAAGAGATTGTGTAGCGAGCACATGAAGTTTAATATTGTGTCTTTCTGTGATTAAAGCTTTCTATTTATTCTCTCATTTGTTAATGTATTTATTTTCACATTAACCCGAAATTGTTACTTTGTAACTGCTTTCACTTCTTTTTGCATAAAATATGGCGCTATATTTTTTCCATTTTAACACGCAGTCAATGAGATGATCATTAGAACTTATACAATTCGTTGTATCCTTAAAAGTCATATGATATGATATATAATATATTAAACCAAAAACTATAATATTATAAACAGTTGAATCATTTCAATAAATTAAATTACAATTATCATAATATATTGTTTCTATATTTCAGATTTCTGTGCGTTTCCCCTCATCAGGGGAAATTCTCTCTAGTTTGTGTTATTAATTAATTCAAATACAGCACAAATACAGCGATAAGCGATTATTGTATTGTGAATACAACAGAGCCACCTGCATATGGTCTTTGATCTATACAGTGTTTTTCATCAGATCATTTTGAATGTGAAGCATGGTCTTTTATTCACACCTGCTCAATGTACGAAGCAGACAAAGCATTCTAGTTCAACAGTATCTAGTTAACCTTAGCATCCCTTTGATGACAAGTACGGGAGTAGATCTTGCGTGTTACATCAGTTACCGAAACCGAGCCGAAACAACATGGCAGTTGGGCCGAATTCTCCGAGGGTTGAAATCACCACCACCCGTCAGCGCTACTCCTGCTATTGCGATGTTTACTTTCTGACCTAACCATGAAAATGACCACCTAGAGCCGCCAAACTTCTCATATATTTACCATACATATACACATGTCACGTGGTCAAACAAGACTCTTACTTCCATGTAACGATAAAAAATAAAAGCTAAGAGTAATATTTGACCATGTCACATGTGTATGCGTATGGTAAATATATGAGAAGTTTGGCAGCTCTATGTGGTCGTTTTCATGGTTCTGTCAGAAAGTAAATAAGTTCGAAGTGAAAGGCTACTGGCCTAGCTAAACTGTTCCGAAAGAGTCAAATTCGAAGATGATTCTGAGGTATCACTAGCTGCTAGCAGTTCGAAATCATTACATTGTATGTTTTATTCCGGAAAATTTACATCGCAACACATATCATCATTGACGTCACAAAACCATGTGATCGTTCATCTCATTAACTTCAAATTTTTACGTGCGTTTTGCGAGTTAGATGCATAAAACATCTAATTTTACCTATAAATAAATTTTTTTAATTTTGACATGTAGTACATACAATATTAAACCTTGTGTGCACACTGAAAAAGCATTTTAGCTAGTACCTTCTTGTTAGTCCCTTTAACTTTATTATAGGTTTTAAGTCAAACAATAATAATAATTTTTAATAATGTTTCAATTACGACATCATTTTTACTGTTGTTTTTTATTCTAATAAAAAATGTCATTCACTTTTCTTGTGCCATATTAATTTATTCATTATTTATACATATATTTTGTCTTGATCTTACATTTTATTTTTATTCATCTAGACACTTATTTTATACATTACTTTTATTTACTAACAATGTTATCATAAATTAAATTTGTGAAGAACTTTGAGTTTTTAAAGGATATTGCGCTGTGTAAGAATGATATGTTATTATTATTATTAGAGCTAGAATGTCATGTTTCGATTATAATATGTATAAATATATTAACATACATATGTACATAATGCATTTATAACAGGAGACAATATATACAGGTAGAACATGTAATAATATGGTTAAATGTTCATAATCTAGTATCAAGATCATACCACATAAACAATTCAATCAAGAGATGTGAAAAAGTTATGGTACTTACCATCTACAAATATCTCATGGACATTGATGTAGGCAAAGTCCAATATATAGGTGAGCTGTTTTTTGTGTGGGAAATCTTTTAAGTAGCCATGGTTGTTGGTGAACGAACGAAATGTCATTATGAATCGAACCCAGAAGTCGCTGCTCTGGAAACGACATGTCACAAAAGGAGATCAGTAAAATAAATCAACACAAGAGGGCACCACAAGTGTAATGCAGTTTTTGTTATCTTGCCATGAATGACATCAACAGAGTATCTGTTGCTAATTGACACAATATATCGTATTGCTATTACTCTGAGAAAAAATTTTTTAAACTTGTTCTTTATTCTTTTCATAAGCTTATGTAATGTGTAGTAAGTCTAGAGGAGGGAGAGGGGCGGAGTTAAACATCAAGGAAAGCATTCAAGCTAAACAATTGTTGTTAAAATAATTATTTAATGAGTAATAAACACTGCTAAAATCAATCAATGAATCTGTTTACATTTATGTAGGTTTGTCTGGGAAATACCCCCGTCCAATGAGCACAATGCATTTAAATAAACTGAGATATATTGCAAACTATATTTTATAATAAAAAACTTTTAGTTAAAAATGTGACAATTAAAGTACTCAGTGATTAGTGATACCATATTATTCTCTATAGATGCACAGTGTGTGAGTGCGAAGGCTTGGGTGCGCGTTTACTGGTTCTCAAACGTGGCCCGAATCATGATCTGTCGCTATGGGTGAAATCAGCCTCTAAATCAGACTGGTAGTTAATCCGCAGTGTGGCACCCCTGTGAACTATGCGAAGAATACGGGGTGGGAATGACTCAGGAACCATATCATTGCCAGTCTGGAACATTCTAAAAAAGCCTTAAACACGTTAATGGCTTCCGTTCGTGTCTATGACATCCATTATTGGCCCAATTAAGTTTTTTTCAATGGCAAGACAATGCTGGTTGACATAGTGACAGCCATTATAAGCCCATTTTGTTTTTGCACTGGTAAAGCCAGTGCAAGTTTAGCAAATGTCAAATGACAGCCATTATTGGCTGAATTAGGTTTTTTCAATGGCAGGCTAACTCTGGTTTAACCATTATTATTATTTAACCCAATCGAGTCTTACTAGCTGTGCAGCGAGGTTGGCGTTAACACCTGTGCAGTAATCCTAATAGAAGAAGAACCAACACATGAAGGTTCATGAAAAAGTAAATTGAAAATTTATTTTAAATATATAAACATGGAAGGAATGTTTGTAGCATCTTAAGACTTTAAGTACATGCATGCAAATATGTATAATATGAACAAATATGATTACAATCAGATTCAAAATCAAATGCTTGACACTAAAAGTAAAACAAGACAACAAATAAAAATACAATAGATAAAAACTGGGTTAAGATATGGGCAAACTATTAAAAGCTTATCTCTAGCCTTACAAGCTCATTATGTGCAAGTGTAAGATATAGCACTCAGTGATAAAACTGTTTTTGAAAGTAATACATTGAAATATTACTTCTTTGATAAAACAGTAACCATCCAGATTCAGTATTGCCTGGCTATTGGACAAAAAACTATGAATTTACTACACTGAACACAGCCTAATCGTTCATGGTTTGCATGCCATTTGAGCTGAGGAACCAGGAAACTGCTGCCGATAGTAGGGCCTACACGCCGGTTATGTATGTGAATCGGAGCACGAATCAGACTCAATTTCAAAGTTTACCGTGATCGCCGCACGACATCCGGGTCACGGGATTGTTTCTTCAAATGAGAGCGTCACCACTGAGAAAGGCCATAGAAACGTGTTTCCCAACCAATGGCATACACGATTACACAACACAATGACACCTTTTTGACATATAACTATACAGCATCAGAAACTAAAAAAGATGTGCCATTTTATTTAATGTGTAGACTGTAATTTAAAATCAATATATTAGTGCATTATTATCCTGTCATCATTTATTGCTCTAACTTTTACTCTGTGTATTCTACTGTGTCCGGATTTGCTTGATTTGTTAGCACATAATTATTATTACAGAAGTCATTGTGGCACCATTGTTTCACTAGGCATCTAGCTTTTAAAACAATAGGACAGGACTGGTGTCAGTCACAATTGGGAAACCGTGAAGGAAACTGGCTAAAGTGCAAGAGAATTGGAGAGAACATCAATGAACTGCAATAAAAGCAGTAAAAGGCTAGGCAAGGATTTCTTTGTCGAGTTCTTGGAGTTAAGATTAAACAATACAAATGCATTGATAAATTGTGAAAAATAATGTTAGCAACTTTGAGATGGACATTAAAGTCAATTGTATGTATGCGCATAAAGTGTTTACAACGGTGGTAAATTGTGAATATAATAGCAATAGCAGGACTATTAATAAATGAATGTGTTAACTGAAAATGCTAACTAGAATAAAATGTTATGTAACATTACTCATGATTTTGTTGTTCGTTCTATGCATGAATAAGGTACATAATATATTTGTTCATTAGGCCATATAATTGGCAATATCACACATAAATCCATAAGAGAAATCAGATACCGACAGTTTCTGACAGTTTCCAACGTCAGAAACCTGTCAGAAAGTAGTTTCTGACATTGCATAGTCAGAAATACCTATCTGACTGCCAGAAACCGATGAGTGCTATCGTGGTTCCAGTATCAACTGGTCAGTACGCTTCTCAGTGACCATTTATTCGCGGTAACTATTGGGACCCGCAGTAACTATTGGGACCCGCGGTTCCTGATTCTAGACCCAGAACTGAGACAGTACTATCCATTATTGAGGTCCACTTTACCTGTTCCTCGCACATCCTGCGGAAAGCAGCCGCATGCTTTTGAAAGAAGTCATACTGCGACTGGCTCAACTCCACGTTGAACATCGCAGCATCCTCGTACATGAGCAGAATCCGCCGCATCCTGGCGTTAGTCCTGACTGGCAGCTGCTGACAGCAGTCTCAATAAAGTATCAGTGGCCCTGATGTGTCGCAAATATCTGTAGTTCCTGTAACAGAAACAGGATAACTGAATATGTTAACAAATAGTTGATGATCCATGGGCTGCGTTACCCCATCCCTAGGTGATGTGTGCCCACCCTCCCCGGATAAAAGCCTTTCCACATGATATCATAAAATTAATGGCCTTTGAACAGTTGTTACACCTTACCTTAGGATGATTCTGATAACAGGATCCATTTGGTTCTTCAATGATCAGATCTTTGTCTTCAGAATGTAACAACAGTTCAGAAGTTCTGGTTCCAGTTGTTAGTAATAATGATGCTTCATAATCATATAAAATCACCCGGTTAGACCAGAATTTGTCCAGGCGTTTTTTAATGAGTTAATAAATTTGGTCTGCACTACTGACTCTGGGAATCCAGGCCAACCTCAATTTTGTCATTATTGACATGCAATATGCACAGTTACAATGCACAGCATGCACAATTATTAAACATGTCGTGCATAAAAACACATTTAATCATCTTTTTCGAAGCTCGAATTCACATATTTTACCTGCTTTGAGCACCATATTGCACCCTTTATTCGTAAAATGGCGACACTTAAAGCAAGTTAAATATGTGAATTCAAGTATCGGAAAAGGTGATTAAATTTGTTGTTATGCACAACGTGGCTAATATAATTGACATGTCCCGTAGTTCAGTATGCATTGTGCATGTATTATACAAGGTAACTAGCATAGTTTTTGCCTCCTGCCAGATTTTGTCTCATTTTGTGATCTTGCTGGATATCACATTGTATACGTAATTAGTCCGATATAAAATCGGTCACTAGGAGTACAAACGTCTGACAAAGTTAACTTTTTAGAAAAAAAATGATGCATCAACATCAAGGTTTTTGAGACATGTTTGCATGTCTCTAGCTCAACATTAATGAGGCTGAGACAACACATCAGTGCATTTTATAAATACGCTATATTTCACTTTATCAGACAAAGACGTATGCAATAATCACTACAGGAAAGTAATCGAACGGCCCCATCATTTTATGCATTTAATGCGCTGTATATTACAGTACAGTGAAGCTTTTTCGAAGATGCTCTTTCTTTTAAGACAAATTCTGGCACTAGCCTCGCTTTGAGAAACGTATGTTTCTATCGTTCAATATTGCTGAGTAGTTCACTCAACCAACTTTTCTAACAACTTGTTTGTACTCGATAGATTAAATAACTGGTAGTTGTTTCGAATATTGATTCCATGCGCAAAAGTGTCTTAAGATTTTCGTGAAAACTTTATTTATAATTACTGCAATTTTACATTGATAACTACTGTGATTTATACTGAATCTGATTTTATAATTTCTGTAATTCTATATTTATTATGACTCCCATTCTTAAAGCCGAGATGAACTGTTGCCTTATCTTTGCATTTCTACTGTGTGGACTAGCATGTAGGGTAGAACTAAACAACTGCAAAAACCATGGTTAACCATGCTATGAAACTTTAACTGCCAATTCTCAACTCATGTCCCCAAACTCTGATTACAAATACATTCCAGCATCCTTGGATTTCCATCCTATAACAGGATGGAAATCCAAGAACTTCTACCAACTAGCATCGTTAAACCAGAAACATCCAAAATGCATCGCCATGCTAATCCTCATGCAAGCCGGTGGTCTAACCTCAAACCCTGGTCCAGTAAGACATCCCTGTGGCTTCTGTGGAAAGGCTGCTGCATCAAACCATCGAGCAGTCTGCTGTGATGAATGTAACCAATGGGTACACATCAAATGTTGTGGCATTAATCCCGAACAATATTGTCTCCTCCAAAACAGCTCATGTTCTTGGTATTGCATGAAATGTGAACTTCCTAACTTCAGTTATTCCTTCTTTGAAGACCAGTCGATCGAATGTTCCCACAACAAATATCATAGTCTAAATGAAACAGACCAAAATAATAAAAACACTAACTCCCCCACACAGAACCCACCAATGTCCCAAACCAACTGCAGGAACATGCACAGTAACAGCAAGAAAATACAATTCCAAAGCCTTGTTGATACTGATAAACCAGACATCATCACAGGAACTGAAAGTCATCTAAATAATAACATGTTCAAACAAGATTTTCCCAACTACCTATGAAATCTTTAGAAAATACAGAAATCTGCAGGGTGGTGGAGTCTTTATTGCAAAACCATCACTCCAACCCAATCAATCTTCTGACACTGGAATGCTATGTGTAAAACTTCAATTCATAAATAGTAAACCACTATACATTCTACATAGGGGCCTTCTACCATCCACCAGATAGTGGTAGAAATGTGCTAGATCACCCCCAATCAGCACTCTCAAAGCTTCAACAAACTTGTGCCGGTAACACCAAGTACTGCCATAAAACAGGAAGAACTTCTATAAACTGGGAAGAACTGCCATTACTGTCTAGTCCACTGGGAAACAGTTGTACTGAATATCTATCTTCAGCAAACATATGTACTAAATATTCATCTTAAGCAAACATATGTACTAAATATCCATCTTAAGCAAACAGTTGTACTAAATATCCCTCTTAAGCAAACAGTTGTACTAAATATCCATCTTAAGCAAACAGTTGTACTAGTTACCACATCCAGGTATAATCCTTTTATTAGTTTAAACAGGAAGTCTGTGTCATGAAAGTGTCATTCTTCAGTTAGCCATAAAATGCCTTTGTTACACTACAGCACCAAATATTGCCAGTGGAGTATTCTTTTGAAGAGGCCTGGTGACTCAAGTCAGACAGGCTGCACCAGTATTGCCTGGTGCCAATTTGCAGTCTGGTTAAAGCACAACTGGGATGTTGAGCTCTGGACATTGACAGGTCTTCAAATACAATCCCTTTGAAGGTTTTTTCCAGTTTCCCTGGTTTTTCCCACTATTGTATTGGGTTTTTCACAGGGCAGTATTTACCACCTGTTAAAAACCAGGGTGGGGAAAACGTGCCAACCCTTGCATAGACTGGACAAATAATTCCCTTAGGGCATATCCCCAGTATGGAGAGGGCATCAATAAAAAGATGATAGACATTGTAAATGATTTCTCTCTTATACAACACGTACACACAAGGAGAAAACATTCTTGACCTTTTGTTCTCCACAAATCCTGACATGGTCCAAAATGTTACAGTTGTCCCAGGGATGAGGGACCGTGACATTGTTCTTGCCAACATAAAACTAAAGGCCAATAAAAAGAAACCTATAATGGTATACCTTTACTCAAAAGGTGATTCAAATAACATAAAGACAGACCTTTTTAATCTGGCAAAGGAATTCCAACAGTTAGATCCAACCAAAACTATAGTAGAATTGGCTTGGAACAAGTTCAGAGACACAGTGCTAGCATCTATAGACACATTCCTCAAAAATGAAAACCAAACTACAGTAGAGTTGGCCTGGAACAGGTTCGGAGACACAGTGCTAGCATCTATAGATAGACACATTCCTCAAAAATTATTATCTGACAGAACACAACTTCCTTGGATCAATTTAACCATAAAGAGGAAAATGAGGCAACGAAAACAGCTCTATGGCCGAGCTAGAAAAACCTAAAAACATGACCATTGGACTCAATATAGGCAGGCCAGAAATGAAATAAAACAGTTATTAGCAGAAGCACATGATAATTATGTTAAGAATCTACTAGATACTACCATAAACGATTCTGGTCATACATTAGAAACTTACAACGAGACCAGATCTCCAGACTACAGTACAATAACCCCATCAAAGCTGAGGCTTTATCCCATCAATTCCAATCCATTTTTACTAAAGAAGATCTTGTCAACATGCCTTCAAAGGGAGAAAGTCCCTACATATCTATGCCAGATTTTAACTTCTCATGTAAAGGGATCAAGAACCTTCTAGATAACCTATGAATAAATAAAGCTTGTGGTCTAGACTGAATCCCTGTCAGAATTCTCAAGGAGTATTCTAATGAAATAGCACCAATCCTTCAATTCAGCTTCACTCTATCCTTCCACAAAGGAGAACTGCCCGAGGATTAGCAAACAGCAGATATATGCACCATATTAAATAAGGGGATGACATACGTGTGTAGTAAACTTATGGAACATGTCTTATACCACTCCATCATGGAACACCTAGACAAAAACAACATTCTTGACAATGAATAACATGGTTTCCGAGCTAATCACTCATGCGAAAGCCAGTTAATCACAACAGTTCACTTTCTAGCTAGATCTTTAGACAGTAACAAACAGACAGATGTTCTCATCCTGGACTTCTCAAAGGCTTTCAATAATGTCCCTCAACAAAGGCTTTTCATAAACTTAAACAATGTGTCATACAGGGAAAGACCTTGCAATGGATCAGTGCTTGGCTGATAAATAGGATACAACGGGTGGTGGTTGATGGTGATGCTTCATACAAAATACAAATATTCTCAGGGGTACCAGAAGGTACTGTACTTATGTTTCTATTGTACTGTACTTATGTTTCTATTGTACATAAATGGCATTAATGAAGGTAAAACTCTTTGTAGATGACTGCTTGCTATTCAGGACAACTGAAAATGTTGCTGATACACTAGCCCTTCAAAACGACCTACATAAGATGTCACTCTGAGCCCAGAAATGGCAAATGTCATTCAATCCAGACAAATGCTACACACTCTGTATGTATAAAACTCACAACCCATTAACACTTGACTACATCATGGAAGGTGTCACTTTGAAGCCAGTCAGTCATCAATCCTATCTTGGAGTTGAACTACAGAAAGAACTCAAATGGAAAACTTGCATTGATAACATCACCTCAAAAACAAATAAAACTCTCGTTCTGATCAAAAGAAATCTAAACAGATGCTCACAAGAAATAAAGGTGAAAGCATACACCACCCTTGTCAGACCAAAACTTGAATATTCATTAACCGTAAATACCAAATAAACCAATTAGAAAAAAATCCAATGCAGAGCTGCCTGCTTCGTATTACACGAGTATTCAAGCGAATCCAGTGTCACTAGGATGTTAACCACACTCAACTGGCCAACCCTCCAGAGCAGAAGGAAACTTGCAAGACTCTCGGTCTTCCACAAAGCACTACGCCACCAAATCGCCATCAGTTTGTCAAACTATCTCAACACGTCTACTCATCACACCGGATCAAACGGTCGCCATACCAGCATTCCCCCATCAGTATAAACAGACGTATTCAAATACAGTTTCTTTCAATGTGCAGTTAATGACTGGAACTCCCTTGCCTTAGCCCAGAAATATAAAACTGTGACAAAATTATAACTGTTAAATGCAGAATAGAAAATAACTTATTAGTGTAGGTATTGGAAACCCTGGTCACCATCCAAATGGATAGACGTAATTTTAACAATTGAAAATAATGAGTTCTTTTTATCTTGATTTTAAATCATCTGATGCTGTCCATGGGCGGACCACAGGATTATACACCGAATGGTTCTTCCCATTAATGATGTAAATGTAGAAAACAGCATATTACATTACGTAACTCATAAGGAAAAACCAGACCAACCAGTATCAGGGCTGGGTCCAATTATGTAATTGTAATTGATTATGGTTTCAAAATGTTGCTGTAATTGTAATTGTTATATTTCATATAATTGAAATTTTATTTCAATTACAATCAATTACAGTACGTTTCATATCACAAACTACCTGAACGAATTGTCAATAAAAATATAATTTAAGTCTCACATAAGTTGAAAATCCAGACTAATAATAACACCTGCTTATATATTTATATTTAAGTCTCAGTATTCACTGCCTGGTGGGTACTGGTCAGTGGTGCTAGTGGTGGGTAGCCTTAGCAATTAGCTTTTTCAGTAAGTTGGTAACAGCCAGAAAGCAATAAACAATGCACAGACATTGTCAGACAAAGGCTAAGCTGGTATTCAAACAACATGGAAAGACCTGTAGCCTGATATTGCTTCAGAAAATATCAGCTCAGTGAAACTTTGCAGAGTTAGCAAGCCAATTACACCCCTTGTGTTGTGGTCGGTTGGAGACAGGTCAGGTGGCAAGGACCGTTTATATGGCCTCTCTTCCCATTCCCAACTCACACAAAGCAAAGGGCAGACCAATTAAGAATGTCAGCTTAGAGCAGGAGCTACAACCTCAAAGTAAACACATCAAACCCTATTATTAGTATTTCCCAAAGAAAAGTTTAAGAAATGCGCACTGATAAATGTCTGCATTGGAATATGTCCTGTAGGATTATGCCTGGATATTGCATTGTATTTTTATATAATAAAAATATGTTTTAAACGGCTATCTTTTTATTTAGTATAATTCAAAGTCACAATTCAACAAAATGTACGAACATTACTGTTATATTTGTTTATCAATTGTGTACAAAATATTGAAATTCAGCAAAACGCGCAAAAATACATAATTAACAAATGCTGAATATATTTGGTTCCGCATAATGTAATTGTAATTGAAATTGAAACAGTGTAATTGTAATTGATTTTGAAAATTATGACTGTAATTGTAATTAAAATACATTTTTTAAACGTAATTGTAATTGATATAATTTTGTGTAATTGGACCCAGCCGTGACCAGTATACATATATTATTATATACGTATGTTCTAACGAAGATGTTGAGGTGGGCCCGAATTCTAGAAAAGTGCCCAGACATTTTAACACAAATCGCTTGCCCGGAGGTCAGCATAAGCCCAAACTGAAGGGGGTCGCCCACAAAGCTATCAAGACCGTGACGTGACGGTGACAGCGTGACAGCCGTAGCAAGGCCAGGGCCGGGGTAAGACTTTGACGCAAATTTTGTTTGGAAAACAGACATATCTATGAATTTACGGAAACATAGAACCGATTGACATTGTGTTCTCGTCAAACTGTTGAAATGCCATCAACATAAAAGTACTCACTTAAGTCGTACAAGTTATAACCACATTCGACGTGACAACAACTCATAAATCTGTCCAGAACGGAAGTTAGCCACGTATGACAGCGCACCTGCCGATCAATGGGTTATCTAGATTGGTTACCGAAACCACGTTAGGTGACGCCACCATCTCTTTGAATATTTACGTAAGTAAAAAATGTATATAATTATATATGTAATGTATCACGCAACTAGTCATGCGTACTTATGACGGGATTAAACACGCTTATGTAGTCATAATTGTAGCATTTATTAAGTATTGACACAATTTTATTCATATATATATCTCACATCCGTATCAAAATACTACTATTTAATAAAAGTTAATGTATCTTTGACTTTGACATTGTACCAATTAAATAAAGGTGTTTAATCAATTAGATTTTTTTGCTAGTCTCGTTTCAAATTAAATTTGCGAAAAACCAAACCTACCTAGTATCCACGTCAACATGCTAGCTCGTTTGTGCAACTTTTGTATGTAGTTTTTTTGTGTAAAAAAAACACGCACGCACGCACGCACGCACGCACGCACGCACGCACGCACGCACGCACGCACGCACGCACGCACGCACGCACGCACGCACGCACGCACGCACGCACGCACGCACGCACGCACGCACGCATGCACGCACGCACGCACGCACGCACATAATTATTATATATAATTGTGTATATACATACATAATTATATATGAGAATTATAAAATATATAATTATATTATGTACATATATATATATATATATATATATATATATATATATATATATATATATATATATATATATATATATATATATATATATATATATATATATATATATATATATATATATATATATATATATATATATATATATATATATATATATATATATATATATATATATATATATATATATATATATATATATACATATATATATATATATACATATACATATATATATATATATATATATATATATATATATATATATATATATACATATATATATATATATACATATATATATATATATATATATATATATATATATATATATATATATATATATATATATATATATATATATATATATATACATATATATGTATATATATATATACATGTATATATATATATATATGTATATATTTATATATATGTATATATATATATATATATATATATATATATATATATATATATATATATATATATATATATACACATATATATATATACACACACATATATATATATATATATATATATATATATATATATATATATATATATACAAATTGTATAATATAAAATAAATGCACATAAATTGTATACAGTTATATACAATAAAGTAATTTTCAATTTCGTACACATATACAAAATAAATTATCAAAAAATATTCTTGATATTTGTAAGTAATTAATAAAAAGGACTACCATCCAAGCCAGTGGAACTCAGCCTCAGGTGGCATTTGACAAGGAAACCGTTGGCTTAGTGCAAGTTGAGGTAGTCTAATGTGCCCTCAGCCCAGGTATTTGTTATGTATGGTTTTGTTTGAACAGATCCATCCTTTTTGCATCGACACAGTCAGCAACTAACTTGTTTAATCATTTAGTGTCCACAGTTGAAATAAATATTTCCTTATGTCCAATCTGTAATGTCCTTTACTTTGCGTGAACTGTACCATCGATTTCTACGTGTTTGACTCAAATGCAATGTGTCATTGTCCTGAATTTTTTTATTGCAAGGCGACGCTTTTTATTTTTTCGGTTTACGGATATCCGCCGACCTCATTTTGGTGAATTAAAAAAAGCGGTTTATTGTTTTTTTAATGTCCCGCCAACATTCTCACGCGACTTTTTTGTTACAAATAATCTATTATACTAAAAGTCTTTAAAAACAAATATAATGTCTGAAAAACGAACTGTTCACAAAAATCGAATGGTAGGGAAGCATTAATTGTGACACCGAAAATATATTCACAACGCCGGGGAACGCCTTTCACGTTAGCGTTGTACCGCATTACTACGCAGACAGCTCATTGTTCTCCGACTGTTAATACAAATGACCAGTCTCGTAAATTGGTGTGAATAATGTTTTGTGAGAAAAATGATTTTCATAGTCATGAACGTTTCAAAACAAAATATAGAAGGACTATTTCCAGGCGTAGCCGTAGGCCCTAGGGCTAGGCTGTGGTCAAGCTGTAACGGGTTGCCAACATGTTGCTACGATGTTCGAAACTTCGAACCAGTTATATTCGTTCGCCGTGAAAGCGGAACATATCGTCTGGTTACTGTGATTCCAGTACGCATCAGTATTATATCTATGTAACTAAATCATGTCCTTAAACCAGGAAATATCAACTCTAACGTAGTTTATTGTGCCTTTGACGCTAATGGAAATGGCAACGTATATAATTATGTGACCTGGTGACCTCGCCGGGTTGCGGCGGCAAATTAAGGGGACGTGTAAATATTACACATGGCTATGTTTTGTCAACAATACGTAAAACGCCAGTGAAAACTGTAAATTTCGACACAAAAACAAACATTTGTTGAGATTGCGTTTTCATGAATAACCAGGAAATTATGCTTAATATCTTATTTTAGAAAAAACTAAAATACTTAGGCCGTTGCAATTTGGCGTATGAACGCCTCTTACATGTAGGCAACATAATACGATATTGAATTATGATTGGTGAAGGGTTTGTATAAAAAATACACTGCCACTTTAAGCTGTCATTCAACTTGCTTAATTCACTCACGGTGGTGTATCAAACGAAATTCGTTTATGTTAACATAATTTATGTGTGCGTGTGTGCATGTGCGTCATTCATTTCTTTGGTGATTTTCTCAAAACGAAATAATTTCGCATTTTGGGGCTATTTTTTTGACATTTACAAAAATCTTGTAACATAAATGAAAAACTACAAATGTTATTAATCTGGGATATCCTGGTTTAAGGACGTGCGTGTGTGTGTGTGTGTGTGCGTCATTCATTTCGCATTTTGGGGATATATATTTTACATTTACAAAAATCTTGTAAATAAAAATTTGTAATATAACCAAATAAATGAAAAACTGCAAATGTTATCAATCTGGAATATTTTGTAGTATTTAATCTACAATCAAGATTTTTGTAAAGGGTGTACCAGTGAAATGAAAATCATGTGAGCTCGTTGATTTTTCTAATGGTTTCAGACATTCTAACTAGTAATATCAATGCGCAGCACACAAAGCACGAATTGTACAACAAACCTGTGACAAGTTAATTGTTGAATATTGGAGGCGGCCAAAGTAGGTGTCTGTGAACATATTGGGAGGTGGGTCTGACATCTATATAGCATTCGTACATGTTTAGTAGTGAATTTGTAGGAAAACAAATAATATAACTTGTAATACTGTTCTGGTGAAAAGTATTTAACAAGTAATGCAAATATATAACAAGACAATTCAGTTCATAATAATTTTTAATTTTGTCTCCGAACTGCCTTCGAGTGTATTCACCCAGGCCTACTGTGAATGAGATTGCAGACTATCGGCTGAAATGTACATAAGAATAGGCATGTACATGTATCCCGAAATGTCACCAATATTCAAGTTTTGTGTATTTTCAAGAACTTATTCTTAACACAACAGACTTCTATTAATAAATATTTGAAGATATGTTTTAACAAAACTTGAACACTATCATAGTAACAGTGTTGTCTGTCAAGGGGAGTATTCAAATGTTGGTGATACACCATTTAATAACTCCAATGAAACAACTTTATATTTCATCATTTACTATTTATACAAGGTACTGAATGCTGCACTATTCAAAAAGCCTAAAATTATTCAAGTGAGCACATGTAAACAAAACAGTAAAAATGAAGTGTTTTCTGACAATTTTTCAGCGAGTTTTGTTCTTTGCATGCAGGGGGTGAGACTATATACGTCCACGCAGTGGCTATCCAACACCAGCACAGCATGTTGGCAATTTCAAATGAAAGTTGTAAGCTTGGGTTGATCTGTTCGCACACTGTGTTCATTGCTGCCCTAGTCAAATAAAACAAGTAGTCTTTGAATAAACAAAAAACGCCGACGTGGAAATGTGTTTGTGAAGTGTGCTGCACTAAATGCCGTCACAATGGACACACGAGACGCATCACTCTGTCAGCACGCAGCATTGACGCACGCCACCGAGTAGTCTCACCTCACATTTTAAAACAAACATTAAATTGCACTGCTGACTGTTGTAGATTCTTTGACGGGGCGACTACTTTCACCCCAAAGACAACAACGTACTGGCACACGTTTCCTGGACCCAGTGCATTCGCAATGCCGTGGCCGCGGTGGCCAATGTCAGCGTACTAATGTTTATCACGTTGTAGGACTTATACCGTGCGTCATCGACTAGAACAAGAGCGTGCTCATTCCTCCCATTTCCCCCTGTTCCTTCACGAAGATTTCGAAGTATTGGTAGATGATAGTGACAGCAAGCAGGATACCAGTACCACTGCCAATGGCTCCTGCAACACAGCAACCACCAACGTCACACAACTGGTTCATAACCAGATAAATAAATCTTTAATGCTGTTTATCTGACTGAACATACAAACTACAGGTTCATTGTTATCTGAATCAACAAAGAGAAACCACTAATTAAAGCACTGTTTTTACTCTTACGTACATATAAGGGTTGGCATGCTCCTCCCACATTGTTCTACATGGTGGCAAATACCAGCAAAAACCATCCTGGGAAAAACCCACCAATGAATTTAGTCCAGCTTCACTTTAAACTAAAAGCAATTACTATTACTATCATTATTACTAAACAAAAACTTTAAAACCAAAACGACCACTTCATATAAATGGCATACGTAATCAGTACCAAAACACACAAATACCAATGTACAACATTCACCTTACCATTGTCATAAATTTTAAGGAAAAAATTAAGCTGTGCTAGCTTGCTGTTTAGCTATAACCTATTTGCATCTACTGAATATTAAAACATTCAATGTTCACATTCAACACTACAAGAGTTCTTACTGTTTGCAACAAGTTTAAGGAGAACGTACCAAGGAAGTCAGCAAGCACAGAGAGGGCGCCAATACAGAGTCCACCGAACGCGGCCGCTGTGGGGATGTATCTGTTCAACTCGTGGACCATCGACTTCTCACGGTGGCCACGCATCACCATCTGTTGGTCTTTCAGCTGCTTAGCAACCTGCACCCCAACACAACATACAAAGTGTTAACATAGCTAGGCTGTGTGTTTTCATGCACCAGTTCCAATACTATAAAGACCAACAAGCTTGAATATTGCCAGATAGCAAAACTGAAAATGATTCTGACATGTTGGCTGATTTGGGCAAATGTGTTAGTTTTGTTGAAATCATAGAACAAGCTAATAAATTATGTTTGACCAGATCCAGTAAAAAATTGCACCTTAACCCAAGGTTATTCACAGTTTTGCAAGTTACCTGATCTAATGATCAAAGTCAATTCTTTCTATGATTTTAAAGTAGGCATTCTTTTATTAAACTGATTGCACGCATTACCTAGGACTATTCACGCATTACAGATTTAAACAGCAGTGAATGTTGTCCATCTAACATTTGTATCTACATAAAGTTTCTCTGTAGCACAGCCAACTTTGAACGAAACTCACGTCCTTGGCACTGGATCCAGACACCTCGATCCAGGTCTTGGAGAAGAAAGCACAGGATCCAAGCATAAAGACAATGTAGAGCACAGCATGGACAGGGTCCTCCAGTACGTGTGACAGTGTCTCGGGGGGCGATAAGTAGTAGCACAACCCTCCCACAGGATAGGACCTTGCAGGGCCGCCACTCGCCACGTCCTGACAACATCAATACACAAGAGAATTGTAAGAGAAACCCACAAGTGTCATACCTTCATAGCAGCTATGTTATTCATAGGGATGACTGCTGGCAAGTTTCACTATGGCAATAGTATTGCGATAGCTGTATTATAGCTTTATTACTATTGTGATAGTTGTATTATGATTGCAATAGTATCATGGAATAGCGAATAACCATGAAAGCAGTCTCAAGTCATTGAATGGTTTGGAGACAGTCAATTAAAAATGGTAAATCCACGAAGGGCGCTGCTCTTATCGACGATTATTTATGTTACATCAATAAGTAAAATTACAAAATAAAGTTGAAAAAGCATGTCTATGTGATGCATCGATAGTCAGATGTATTGTTACGTTTTTTAAATAAAATTTTTGACAAAGTGTGACTACTTACGGCCCACACGCCCAGCAGGTTGATGATGAAGTTGCCTCCAAATTTAGTAGCCAGCATCTGTAAAAGTCACAGCATCTTTCGTTAAGTTTGGTAGCATGATGTATACACGAAACTTTTAATTTAGAATACATATGAACCATTCAGATAAAACATAAATACATGGACAGTAAATGATCAACCTGCATTTATCATACAAAATATCAAGAATATAATTAGTTAATAACTGTCAAACTTGCGCAAGTTTGTTCACTCACCTGAGAGATGACGTACAAGTTTGACACTAGGGCACTCTGTAGAATGATAGGAATGTTTGACGTGTAGAAGAGTTTGATGGGGTAACTGCTCTGTTGGCCCCTGTAGCGAGCTGATTTGATGGGAAGGTCAACGCGGAATCCCTGAACAAAAAAATTAATTTCACAGATCAAGTACAAGGTGTGAATCACTAGGGCTGTGGATCAAATGATCTGGAAGAGTATAGGGACCACGTCTAAAGTTTCTGTGGCAAGCAAAACATCTATGACACAGCAAATGGGATGAGGATTAGATCAGTTAACTTCACCAAATCACAGAATAAATGTTCCTATAAGTGAAATATTTACAAGATTTCCTGATCACAGATGTATCATAAAAACAACAATAAATAATTTGCTCCAATATTGCTGGCCACTAGTTAACAATGTGAAAAAGGCAGGCTACTATGTCAGATGATTTTATTTGTATACATATAGTTTGGCATTATTGTTTTTTCTAACAAGTTATGACTGTCTACCATTATTTTACACCTGCTTGCTTTTTTGAAGCACCCTTAAGTGATTCAATATATTAAATTTGACATAATCCACTTTTTTACATATTGCTAAAGTTTATTGTTGCTTTCTCCATAAGCCACTGTATGCATTGACAATATCTTGCACAACGAAGAACAGGTTGGCTACCTGGAAGTATATGACTATGGCGAAGACGAAGATGGTGGCCATCAGATTCATGAGGTTGGGCAGGTTCTGTCGGTAGAACGCCTCACGCAGACCTCGCACCTTGTCCTGTCTCGTGGCCAGGAGGTGGAACAGTGCAATCACTGCTCCCTCAAACTCCGTACCTGAAGTCAACAACACAGGTACCGTCAGCACACATCATACCACTGCTAAGTCAACACTACCCGGGTACCCGTTAAGGTCAAACAGAACCGTCACTACGAAGCAGCATGGCGCATACATCACTTTAGTACAATGCATTCACTAAAAATGAATGCAAAATATGGGACTTGCCTCGTTATGCATACACAGTAACTTCATAAAAATCTTCAATAACACTGATGCACTACTCAAATGTTACACATTTAATATATGTAAAAAATTGTACAGCAAGTTTAAAATCGAAATTAGCGGCCTCCAACAATATAATTATCTAAACGGGTGCTGATTCACCGCCAGTAGTCAAGACACTCGTCACAGTGCCACCCCACTTACCTCTGCCAGTGTTGACGGTGGCAGGACTGAACGCTTTCCATACAATCGTCTCACAGATATTGGTGGCAATGAAGAGCGAGATACCAGAGCCAAGGCCATAACCTTTCTGTAGAAGTTCATCCAGCAGCAACACAATCAACCCAGCCACGAACAGCTGCAAGAGAACACACACGATTCACCCACATCCGACATACACACCCACGGCTTATTTATGCCAAATACAATAGCACAGTATTTGCATCACCCAAGCATTTCCCGTAATCAACAAAGGTTCTCAAGTTCTCATTATACTGGCAGTATTGTTTTGTCGATGCATTTGGCCACAAACCTGCAGCCTTTTCGCTTGTCTAACAAAAACAAAAGAATCCATGCTGTTATTTTGTGTACATATGTAGACAGGAATTTTTTTTATTCAATTGTTCAAATATTCTTTAAACTGTTTCACCACATAAAAATAACCAACACACCTGAGTGTTTGTCCTCAGCTGACCAGCCAAATATGTTACACATTGTGCTGTGAAATAATACGTACAAATATTGTTGTTTGAACAAAACAGACCTAAGCTGACGGGATGAGACAGGTGACACATACCTGGATGATGATGAGAAGACAGACACCAGCGCCGATGTCAGCAGGGTCACCATACATGCCCGTCATGACGTAGACGATCGACTGACCCACAGTGATCACCATGCCAAACACTACAACATCAACAGTCTTCTATTTCACAGAGCAACAATATTCACAATTTCCAACCCCATTTCAATTCTTTATTTACCCGCCCCAACCCCCTCCCGCAGGTCCTACATCCTCCCAATTCCCTCCATATACTCATGATACATTAGGTAAATACATTATCCCCCAAATCTTTGTGCTGGTCTCATCACGAATGTGTTATGGCAAGTGTGGTCTGAATGATTGGCTGTAAAAAACACTGACTTAACAATCATAACACTGGCATCGAAATTACCAGCAATCAACATCCTGCTATAAACATGGAACTTCACAATGGTGTGGCCTCAGACTTTTGGAACAATAGTATATAGAATAATGACGACACTAATATTTACAAGATAATGACAACAGACCGCACACATGACAATTATACAGCAGTGCCACGCTAATAAATGCAGTGGCATTTCAGATATGATCTGCTCTCCTGTAAGCAGGCCACTCACGTTTCTGTGCACCGTTGAAGAGAGCGCGATCCTTGGGAGTATCCCCAACCTCGATAATCTTGGCGCCGGCCAGCAGCTGCATGATGAGACCCGATGTGACAATTGGCGAGATACCAAGTTCCATCAGTGTTCCTGAAACAGTCAATATTCAACTATGCATGGTACAGCATGGAGACACAGCTACATCCACACAGAATTCATGAATTACGCAATAAAGATGAGCTACAAGATCATCACTTCAACACCCTGACCAAGACGGCACCAAGGTTCATACAACAAAATGACAAGAAACAAGTATGTCTTATTATGTCCTCCTACATTTTTTATATAAAATTCCAATTAAGTTAAAAAAATAAAGATCTTTGACACCAAAATTAATTAAGATTGCCATGAGAAATCAAAGAATGCATTTCTGTCCACAGCACACAATGTGGGCCTAACATGCATGGTTTGCAAAGAAGACGTACCTCGGTTGGAAGCAAGAATCACTCGCATCCAGTAGAAGGGATCGGCAGAGTCTGATGACATGATACCAAACAAGGGAATCTGTACAAACAATAACATTAAAATAATGTTTTGGTCACATACCAGGCTACAATAAAAAAGAAGATTGCATGTAATGATATTATTGTACCTAATTTTATTGTACATATACATACGGTACCTAATTTTATTGTGCATACAAAAGTTTTACTCACCTCACCTTGGGAGATGATGATACAAACGGCAGAATAAATTATTACATTTTAGCTGTATATACTTGAAGACAGTAAAAAAAAACATCAAAATTGAATTACATAACTGCAACCAAGAGTAGTAATGGCTGACATAACGTACCTGGCAACACACAAGGAAGATGAAAAGGGTGATTGCCGTCCATAGTACCTTTTCTCGAAATTGAATCTGCAAATGAAAAATAACTGTAAGAAAAGGTGATCTTTACCATATTTAGCACTGGGAAACCAACTGCACATACTTTTCTAAGGGGTATTCATTATGCCCCTTCACTTATCGGACACACTTTAAAAAATCAGCAATTTAGAAAACGCAATACATGGAGAATGATTCTGAAATTATTATCTATCTTTATTCCCTGTTGAAGCCGTTAGTTATGCTTTGTTTAACTTGGTTTTCGAACGAGGCAGTATTTCTCCACATGTATACAGAATAATTTTTTTAGAAATCGAGGCTAAAATGCAATGACGAATTGTTTGGTAACATTCACTGACTGATCTAATTCCCATAATGCATGACTAAATTAAGTACCGTCTAGGCAGAAATATCTTGGTTAGTGGCATTTGTATTAAACATTCAAAGTAACAAATCTCACCTTTCTTTCTGGTTTCTGTATCTCAGGTAATACCTTACAGAAAGGTTTCACAAACTCCAGAAATTTAACTGAAACATAACCAAATAAAATAATTACAAAATGAAACATGTAGTCAAGTAACCAACACCTTTCAAACTTTGGTACATTTGGCTTTGCTGCTTCCTATAACACAGTAAACTGGTGAGTGACACTGACTGATAGTATTTGTTGTTTTATTGGATCCATTTTATTTGGTTTATAACTCAACTGACACAGCTTGTTTTTTAATAGTATCTTGTAATTTAATTTTATTCTGTTACATAACTTGATTGGACATGTCCTCGACATGTGTTCTTATATTAAGCAGCAAATTTGGTTTTAAAAATCTGATTTGTTATTTCAACCTTACTTAAAAACTCAGGTTTCAATCACAGCATTCTCTTCACATACTTATTATAACACATATGAATATAAAAATAACAACAGCCCACACATTATTCCAGATTGAATTGGTGAAATGTTCATGAAATTCGTTCTCGTTTTAAAACGCGATGCCCCACGTCAACAGACATATTGCATCAACCCTTACAAATGTAAATATGTATGAATTCCGGCGGCAACAGTTCCTAATGATTAGCACATAAACTGTATTATTTCTCCGCACTACATATGATGAATAGTTTCCATGTGGATAGTGGCAATTTCATTGGCAACGCCAACGGCCACGTATGTAGGGAGGTCGGTAGAAATCACGCGAACGCGTTGCCATTCGGACGCTGTGTTAAATCGCGTATGTTTACTAATTTGTAAGTTCACAATTTTCTAAAGAATAAAAATAGTTATGATATCAAAAGAAAGAGAAATATGTCTTGTTTATGATAAAAATACGTGCTATTGTGAATTCGTTACGCTTCATGCAGATATCCACGATGAAGCAACGACACCAGCAGGAATTTCGTTTCCTTTTGGGCGCGGCCATATTTAATCCCGTTGAAGGATGGTGTTTTGCTTATATTCTTGTGCTGCGTTATTACCCGTCATGCAATGTTTATTGGCATGGTTGAAACCACAAAATTATACTCTTTGCGTTGGTGTTTGTGTCGTACGAATAGTAAGAAAATTTAGAAAGTTATTTTATTTTGAAAGTTTGCCATATTGGGAGAGCAAATAAAGTATTAACAGGTTGCGGAAACCCTTGGAAACCATACATATGCAATAAAGTAATGTCTTAACTTAATAAAATTGGAAGTTTTGTGGAGAAACACCTTTGCCCATTTTTGCCCCAAGCTTGAACGTACAGGTACCCCGCGTCCGGCGATGACGGCTGGCTGACTATCTTCTATTATCGCCCACAGAAGCCGCACGCATTTATCGTGGTCTCGTATGTGTTGCTATGTTTTAGCCATGTATTTGTTATTTGTGTGTACACACATGTAGGTATGCTTGCACATATTAAATGTTGGAATTTTTATAGTTAGGCCAATATGTAATTTCAAGTAATAACAAATGTCTACGCCATACAAATGAAATTGCCGTATTAATATTGCCATTAATGGCATTAAGCATATAAATATATTAATTACTATATATGAATGCCTTTATTTCAGGTTAAATTACCCATAATCATGTAAAAAGCATAACAAAATTAATAATTGGAATATAATAAATCATATAAAAATAAATAAAAATGTAAATAAATAAATTATAATAAATAAAAACCCTCCCCAAATCCAATAATACCTATAGTATCTACACTAATTCATACTCATGTGAATTAAAAATATCAAAATCGGGAAATCACCAGGTCCTGATGGCATACATCCCCGGGTACTAAAAGAGCTTGCTAAAGAATTGAAAATGCCACTGTTCATCATATTTAGGAAGTCACTGGATACAGGCATACTACCAAAAGTCTGGAAAATTGCAAATGTATCGCCAATATTTAAGAAAGGCAGTAGACACCTAGCGGCAAACTACAGGCCAGTTAGCTTGACGGCAGTGGCATGTAAAGTCATGGAATCCCTCGTCAAAGATGCCATAATAACACACATGGAAAAAACAAATTAATTGCAGACCACCAGCATGGTTTCATTGCTGGGAGATCATGTACCACACAACTAATCTCAACATTGGAAGATTGGACAAAAATATTAGACGATGGAGAATGTGTAGATGCAATATACATGGATTTAAAGAAGGCTTTTGAGTCAGTACCACACCAGATACGGAATAAAGGATACGGAATAAAGGGAAAACTTCTTAAATGGATTGAAACATTTCTCACCGGTCGCAAACACTGTGTATTAGTAAATGGAGCAGCATCTTCGTGGACGGAAGTAGTAAGTGGGGTACCACAGGGCAGTGTCCTTGGACCTATTCTTTTTATACTATATATTAACGATTTAACAAATGTTGTAACATGTGACATGAAGATTTTCGCAGACGATACAAAAATATATCACAAAACTTCAACGAGGCAAGATTGTATAAACCTACAGAAAGACATAGACAGATTACAAGACTGGGCTGAAAAGTGGCAGTTAAAATTTTACCCAGATAAATGCAAAGTTCTAAGAATTGGACATGGGCACCCAGAATTTACTTATACTTTGACAACAGAAACAGGTGCAAATCCTCTGGAGTGTAGCCATGTAGAGAAAGACCTGGGCATCCTAGTTGATGACCAGTTAAAATTTACACAACAGGTACAGCAGGCAGTGTCAAAAACAAATAGATTGCTGGGTGTAATACGACGAACATATCAATACTTGGACAGGACAACCTTTCTACATTTATATAAGGGACTAGTCCGTCCTACTTTGGAATACGGAGTGGTAGTCTGGTCACCGCAGTACCAGCATGATATTGATGATCTGGAGGCTGTCCAGAGAAGAGCTACTAGGATGGTCCCAGTACTGAGACATTTAGATTATGAATCTAGATTAAAGGCATTAAATTTACCAACACTGACCTATAAATCGTTTACGAGGAGATATTATTGATGTGTATAAATACTTGCATGGCATTTTTACCTTTTCGCACGATATGTTTAACAAAGACTTGTACGAAGGCACACGGGGTCATTCTCTAAAGTTGTTCAAGGACCGGAGTAAACGGGAATTAAGGAGGCATTTCTTTAGCCAGAGAGTCATTAATATTTGGAATTTACTTCCGGACACCGTCGTCACTGCACCATCAGTAAATACGCTTAAAAATCGACTAGACAAACACTGGCGAAACCAGGCAGTCAAATATGACTACAAAGCCACACTAAGACTAGCTAAGAGCGGTACATAGGCAGATTTTGCCTGAAGACCGAAGAGGATATGTATGTATGTAAGTAAATTATATACAAGCAACCACCCACGCACCCACCCATCCACCAACACATACACACACAATCACATTACAAATATAAATGTGTTAAATAGCAATAAACAAATAAAAAATATACTTAAATACAAATTTTAATAAATGAAATTTGTAGTTGTAATGCATTAATACAACATTGACTTGGTAGGGCCTAGTGGTGGTATTATAATAAAAGTACAGTATTTAGCATTTTAAAGGCGGGCCTGAGTATGCATACTTTTGTAAGCTTTCTGAAAGGTTAGTTGTTTTAATTATATGTATAATTCCTTTTGTAAATAGTATGTAAAGGAAACACATAACATATAATTTGTGTATACAAACAAATATTTCCATTATTACACAAGTTTATTTCATGTTTTCTTCAGATTAGAAAACCGTCAGAAAGATTTAGTCAACAGCTGTTACACAAATACCCATAAGTCGGTCAGTTTTCATCCCAGAGAGATCAGTCATGTATGGTTGTCTTTCCACTGAAAAGACCTTTACAATGGTGTATCACATGTCCTATTTGATAAACTTTTGAAAATATGACCGACCTCCCTAACGTATGTGCGTATGGCTTCCAAACGCAAATCCCAGTTGGAAACAGGATGAACTACTCGCGCTGATCATAATCTTCAAATAACTGCAGGAAAGTACAGTAAATGTAATAGTCCTAAGTAAATTTTCGAAGAATCGCTACTTACTGGCCATCTTCGTTTAAGTGTTGTTGAATTCCGTCGAGGTCCAGTCGCAGCCGGCAAGCCACCTCAGTTTCACCAAAATTACTACAACTCAAACCCAATATGGTCGTTTTAGAAGGAAGATACCACGTGACCAAAAGTGGTGACGTGTGGTGACGTGCCGGCGACGTGTCCACGCAACAAGCTACTGTGGAAGCATCGTAAGCCTTAGCGACTGCACGAGTTGTACTACTTAGGTTCTTCCTGACCGTAGGCGGTGGCCTCGGTGGTCAGATCTTCAACTTTCCCTTGGAATGCTCTACGACTTCCTGGCAAAGCAGCTTTGTAGTTGTAGAGAAACTCCTCAGTACTCCAATGTCTATCTAGACGGTTTTTTTTAAATGAGTTGCACTTGGAGCAGTTACAACTACTTCCGGTAGATCATTCCATAATCTGGTAAATCTAAGTGAGACGCTTTCTTTTCTAACATTTGTACAAGCGCGTTCTATAAACAATTTCAAACTATGACCCTTTGTTCCTTCCCTTGTGTCACTGTCTTTGTGCAGCTTTACAATATTAGATACATCATTGTCATATTTCCATTGGAGCAGTTTATATACCTCAATCATATCACCACGAGTTCGTCTATATGCAAGTGTGGGAAGTTTCAATATCTCAAGTCTTTCCTCATAAGGAATATTCTGCGTTTCATTCAGATACGATTATGATCAAATCACATCAACCCCACGTTAATTTTTGTTATCCAATGTTGTGCATTGTGGATATAGCGTAATAAATAAAACATAATTTATTAGTAACACTAGGCAGCGAATAGGTCTGTCTACGCGACACCGGCGAACGTCACACAATTAAAATATGGACAGGTCGGTGTTGTTTTTGCCTTGCGTAATATATAATACGTAGGCCTATATAATATGCCATTTTCACAAAACTCTGAAGAAGCATTTGCACACGGGACCGATATTCGAGACAAGCACAAGTTATTTCATCTATAGAGTGCAAACAGGTTTGTGTAAAATGAAAGAGCGTCTTCAAAAAGCACCACTCTACGGTAACACACAACGATACATGTATTTCTGACATTTTCTGCTGCTAGACAGTGCTAGCTACTATTACAAATTTCCAATACGCAGAATAGTGTTAATCAAGCGATGTTGCGAATTTCATTTGAATTTAATTTGAATTGATTAACCATTAATTGAATTGGAATTTATTAAAAAAGAATTTAATTGGAATTTATATCTTGTTGTTAGTACATTGAGTTGAATTGGAATTGATCCTTGATAAGTACATGTGAATTTGAATTGAATTGGAATTGATAATTAAAATAAATAAATTAATTGAAAGTCTGCGTCGCACGTAGCATAAAATTTAACAAGATTTGCCATCCAAGCCAAAGGCCCAGATGGCAAGTGGACAAGGAAGCCATTGGCTTATCGAGAGTCCAACAATGTTCACCTACTTATAACCCGCCCTTCTGATATATGTGTCAACCTTGTTTTTAAACATATTCACGCTGCTAGCAGTTACACAATCTGTAGACAGTTTGTTCCATTCATTTACTGTCCTCTGTGAGAACGAGTGCTTCCTGATGTCCAATCTACATTGATCCTTTACTAATTTTACCTCATGTCCTCTAGTTCTGCTATCCTTCTTGAGTGAGAAAAACATATTTCTATCAATATTTTCATACCCATTCAATATCTTAAAAACTTCGATCTGATCTCCTCTTAACCTCCTTGTCTCTAGAGTTGTTAAACCACATTCTTTCAGGCGTTCTTCATAACTAAGGTCTCTAAGTTCTGGAATCATTTTAGTTGCTCTCCTTTGTATGCGTTCAAGCGTATCTATATCCTTCTTACGATATGGTCTCCATGCTTGTATACAGTATTCTAAATGAGGTCTAACTATTGCTTTATAAAGAGGTATAATTAACTTTTTTCCCTTGTATGTTATGTTTCTTCTAATCAATCCAAGAATTTGATTACCCTTTGAAGCTGCAATACCACACTGCTCTGAAACTTTCATATCAGCGCTTATTGTAACTCCTAAGTCCTTTTCTTTTACAGTAGTACCAAGAACAGTAGCTCCCATTTTATAGTTTACATTCAAGTTCCCATGTCCTGTATGTAGGCATTTACATTTCCCAAAATTGAACAGCATCTGCCATTTCTCAGACCATTTCACTAATCTGTCTAGATCGTTTTGTAAATGTTGTTTATCACCATCAGTATTAACCTTTCTAAACAGTTTTGTGTCGTCCGCAAATTTCAGTACGTTACTTGTTATACTGTCGTCCAAGTCATTGATATAAATTAAGAATAATATAGGTCCTAATACTGATCCTTGAGGTACCCCACTCAAAACCGATTTCCAATTTGAAACTTCGCCATCTACTACAACTCGTTGTCTTCTGTCAGTCAGCCATTGTTCTATCCAGTCAGTTATGCTATCCCCGATACCATGGGCTTTTAATTTAAGTAGCAATCTTTGATGTGGCACTTTGTCAAAAGCTTTCTGAAAATCTAAGTAGATAATATCTACTGGCGATCCCTCGTCTATCCACTTAGTGATTTCTTCCAAAAAACATAACACATTTGTTAAGCATGACCTCGCTTTAAGGAATCCATGTTGAGATGAATTTAATAATTTATGCTTAACGAGGAAGTCCACCATATGGTCTTTAATTTTAAAAATGGTTATAAGAATGTTGGATGACGATCATGAATATTTATGTCAACAAAACACAATAATATATGATGTTACGTGTCTCAAGTCTCAAGTGGTTTACTCCAAACAGCCCAAACTTAGGCTAACGCAGGAGTTTGTGGTGGACTGTGCGCATGCGCTGTGGGTGGTACGTTCAATTAAAATACTAGTATCATTAATGTTGCTGAAATGGTTTTTATCTGATAGTTTTATTTATTTTATGTATAGGATGTTTAACGAAAATTTTTAATAGGTTGGTTGTGTGTATGGATGCTGTCGCTGCCTTGCCACATGCACACATAGACAGCCTCCATACCCACACCATGGATAAGTTTACGCTGAGCACTGTGTTTTAAAGGCAGTTTAGGTGAGGAGGTGTGGTGAAAGGGAGTTCCATAATTGCTTCTTGAAATGATTTTGGGTTTTTTATGTTGGTAATTTTTGATGGAATCATATTCCATATGCGAATGGCTCTGGGATAAAATGAAAAGACCATTGCATTTATACGACACTTGGGGGCTATGTATTGTCCACGGGTTCGAGAGCGAGTTAGTAGGCCCGGAGGGGGGGGGGGTGATCTCAATAATGTTGTTTAGAATTTTGTAGAAGGTAGTGGCTTGTTTGATAATACGCCTTCGTTCGAGGGTTGGCCATCTAAGGGCAATAATTAGCTTAGGGCAGTAATTAGCTTAACGCAAGCTATAATTTTATTCTTTTCCCCTTCACAAACACGCGCCACACTTTGTATAACAGAAAAGGCTAGTTGTACGTTGCAAGTTACTAATGACGGAACATGCCTACAATGCATGTATTGGGAAAACGGCATTTTCTCAATCGTTTAACTTATTACCGAGGTGCTCCTATTATCGAGCGTTACTGTCGTCACGATCAGGACGTTATGTGATCAACGTTTGAAACATGCAAACTTGCTTCAATTATCTAGGCTCCGTGATGTGGCGCCACCGTTCGTCACACAACAAACGGTGGTGCCACCTCACGGAGTCCGGATCATCGAGGGTGGTCCCGAATTATATCGCCATTTTGGTTGCGAATGTCAACAAATGGGAACTTGTGTCAATTCGTAGAAGAACGGGACCCGTTAACGTGTTTGTATAACCTATTCACTGTAATATTACTATTTACATAGGATAACATTGTTGCAAAGAAGGCATGTATAACCTAGTGTATACTGCTTGAACAACACCAAAGTCAAGAGAGAGAGAGTGCATTTATGTCATTATTTGCATTTATGATTTGTGCCTTGTACTTGTGGCATTTGATTTGGCGAATTGTCAATTGCATTGTTGATTTGAGTGTACCTGCGGATTGAGTATCCTCACCGCTTCGCCATTGGCAAACAAATATAACAGAAACACACCTAGCGCTAGGAGGCTAGGTCTAGGACTAGATCCTAGCCTAGGCTATAGGCCAATGCAGGCTATGGCTATGCTATGGCAATGCCTATGGCTATGGCTATGTCTACGAGCAAGCTCTACCTTGAACAGCGACATCTTTGTCAAACCTTATTTAAATTATTAATTAGTCTTATAAATTTAACAACAGTTTAGTTTAAAAATTTACTTAAACAAAAATGTGGGGGTTTCCTTAAGCTTAGAACCTTATTGTAATTGTTGGTCAACTGCTGTCTATGTACACGCACATACACACTTATAGTTATAAATACAACATGATAACAAAGGATATATAAAACACAATGTAATTTAGATTATTAATAGATGGAGTAGTTTGAAACATAACTCTTAAAATGCATGTTAATATGCATACATTTATGTTATATTTATAATAGTTTACTCATTTAGGTTTACTTACTTAAGTTCTTCCTGACCATAGGCGGTGGCCTCTGTGGTCAAATCTTGAACTTTCCCTTGGAATGCTCTACGACATCCTGGCAAGGCAGCTTTGTAGTTGTAGAGAAACTTCTCAGTACTCCAATATCTATGTAGACGGTTTTTAAATGAGTTGACACTTGGGGCAGTTACAACTACTTCCGGTAGATCATTCCATAATCTGGTAACTCTAAGTGAGAAGCTTTCTTTTCTAACATTTGTACAAGCACGTTCTATAAACAATTTCAAACTATGACCCCTTGTTCCTTCCCTTGTATCACTGTCTTTGTGCAGCTTAATAATGTTAGATACATCACTGTCATATTTCCCATGGAGCAGTTTATATACCTCAATCATATCACCACGAGTTTGTCTATATGCAAGTGTAGGAAGTTTCTTTCTCTGAAGTCTTTCCTCATAAGGAATATTCTTCATACCAGGAAGCTGCTTTGTTGCGCGTCTTTGCACATTTTCGATGGCATCTTTGTATTTCTGTTTATAAGGGGACCATATTGATATTGCATAATCTAGATGACTCCTAACTAAAGCTTTATATAATGGCACAAAATTATGTTGATTTAGGGTTGTAAAGGACCTTCTAATAACTGCCATGATACTATTTGCTTTGTTTATTTTTTGGTTGATTCAAAGTTTGAATCAATTATAACCCCAATGTCTTTTTATTCTTCTATTCATCCTAATTCATGGGCAGTGTTATCTATCTTCAGGTTGTATGCATGCTCTTGCTGTATTTTTTCCCTACATGCATTAAATTTATCTGGGTGGAACCTTAATAACCATTTACTTGACCAAGATGTTAAATAATCTAAGTCGTTCTGTAGTGTATGGTTGTTATGTGGACTAGTAATCGTTTTGAAAACCTTTGTATCATCCACAAACATATACATTCGAAACTATATTCTCAGTAAGATCATTTATGTATAAAACAAATAGGATTGGTCCTAAGACACTGCTCTGTGGAATACCACTTGTTATATTTGCCCACTCAGAATTTGTACCATTAACATTGACCTGCTGTACCCAGTCAGACAAGAACCCCTGGATCCATCTTAGTGTGTAATACTTTATATCATACGATTTAAGTTTGCCTATCAATCTTTTGTGAGGGACGGTGTCATATGCTTTCATGAAGTCCAAATATACAACGTCTACAGATTCCCCTCTACCTAAAGCTTTGGTCCATGAGTCAATAACATTTAGTAATTGGAGTACCGTAGAACGACCTTTAATAAAACCAAATTGTAATTATACAATAGTAATTTATATTATTGTAAATCTGTTTATTGTTATTAATATAGATAAGTAGATCGATATGGTCACCTGTCTGTTATGTAACATGTAAGAGAACAGTGTCATCATATGTCGCTGCATAATATATATTGCACATTTCAATAAATTTCATTAGCCTGTGGAAATAAGATAAATTTTTTGTATTGTATTGCTAGAAAGTGGAACACAACATAATGTACACCCTGTACTGATGGAAAAATATAATATAAGTCACATTTTGTGTGGGCGTTCTGAAATTTAGCAATTTACATGGAGGAAGACAAAAAAGGGCCCCATTAAATGCCTATCTTGCCATATTTCCTAAGTTACATTTTAGTTAATTATTAACTCAAAACACAGAGATATTTTCATTCACGGATCTCAGAAAAAGTGTGTTGGTACATGAGCATTTGTGCGTGCATACTAAAACTATATAGAGAATTGCAAACAAAGTAGAAATTATTTGCTTTCACTGTTCCTATCTACCATCTCTTGTTGTTGACTAAACTCTGCTTTACATGCATATATACATATACACGTTATATTATATACATATGTGAATGTACTATAAATTATACATACAGTTAAGGAGACCAAGCGTACAAGGTGTCATGCTGGCAATTTACCAACATGATGATGAAGCAGCTTAAGACAAGCATTGTATCATGAGACATGATGATGAAGCAGCTTAAGACAAACATTGTATCATGAAACATGATGATGAAGCAGCTTAAGACAAGCATTGTATCATGAGACATGATGATGAAGCAGCTTAAGACAAGCATTGTATCATGAGACATGATGATGAAGCAGCTTAAGACAAGCATTGTATCATGAGACATGATGATGAAGCAGCTTAAGACAAACATTGTATCATGAGACATGATGATGAAGCAGCTTAAGACAAACATTGTATCATGAGACATGATGATGAAGCAGCTTAAGACAATCATTGTATCATGAGACATGATGATGAAGCAGCTTAAGACAAGCATTGTATCATGAGACATGATGATGAAGCAGCTGAAGACAAGCATTGTATCATGAGACATGATGATGAAGCAGCTTAAGACAAGAATTGTATCATTAGACATGATGATGAAGCAGCTTAAGACAAGAATTGTATCATGAGACATGATGATGAAGCAGCTTAAGACAAACATCGTATCATGAGACATGATGACGAAGCAGCTTAAGACAAACATCGTATCATGAGACATGATGACGAAGCAGCTTAAGACAAGCATCGTATCATGAGACATGATGACGAAGCAGCTTAAGACAAGCATCGTATCATGAGACATGATGACGAAGCAGCTTAAGACAAGCATCGTATCATGAGACATGATGACGAAGCAGCTTAAGACAAGCATCGTATCATGAGACATGATGACGAAGCAGCTTAAGACAAGCATCGTATCATGAGACATGATGACGAAGCAGCTTAAGACAAGCATCGTATCATGAGACATGATGACGAAGCAGCTTAAGACAAGCATCGTATCATGAGACATGATGACGAAGCAGCTTAAGACAAGCATCGTATCATGAGACATGATGACGAAGCAGCTTAAGACAAGCATCGTATCATGAGACATGATGACGAAGCAGCTTAAGACAAGCATCGTATCATGAGACATGATGACGAAGCAGCTTAAGACAAGCATCGTATCATGAGACATGATGACGAAGCAGCTTAAGACAAGCATCGTATCATGAGACATGATGACGAAGCAGCTTAAGACAAGCATAGTATCATGAGACATGATGACGAAGCAGCTTAAGACAAGCATCGTATCATGAGACATGATGGCGAAGCAGCTTAAGACAAGCATCGTATCATGAGACATGATGACGAAGCAGCTTAAGACAAGCATCGTATCATGAGACATGATGACGAAGCAGCTTAAGACAAGCATCGTATCATGAGACATGATGACGAAGCAGCTTAAGACAAGCATCGTATCATGAGACATGATGGCGAAGCAGCTTAAGACAAGCATCGTATCATGAGACATGATGACGAAGCAGCTTAAGACAAGCATCGTATCATGAGACATGATGACGAAGCAGCTTAAGACAAGCATCGTATCATGAGACATGATGACGAAGCAGCTTAAGACAAGCATCGTATCATGAGACATGATGACGAAGCAGCTTAAGACAAGCATCGTATCATGAGACATGATGACGAAGCAGCTTAAGACAAGCATCGTATCATGAGACATGATGACGAAGCAGCTTAAGACAAGCATCGTATCATGAGACATGATGACGAAGCAGCTTAAGACAAGCATCGTATCATGAGACATGATGACGAAGCAGCTTAAGACAAGCATCGTATCATGAGACATGATGACGAAGCAGCTTAAGACAAGCATCGTATCATGAGACATGATGACGAAGCAGCTTAAGACAAGCATCGTATCATGAGACATGATGACGAAGCAGCTTAAGACAAGCATCGTATCATGAGACATGATGACGAAGCAGCTTAAGACAAACATTGTATCATGAGACATGATGATGAAGCAGCTTAAGACAATCATTGTATCATGAGACATGATGATGAAGCAGCTTAAGACAAGCATTGTATCATGAGACATGATGATGAAGCAGCTGAAGACAAGCATTGTATCATGAGACATGATGATGAAGCAGCTTAAGACAAGCATTGTATCATTAGACATGATGATGAAGCAGCTTAAGACAAGCATTGTATCATTAGACATGATGATGAAGCAGCTTAAGACAAGCATTGTATCATTAGACATGATGATGAAGCAGCTTAAGACAAGCATCGTATCATGAGACATGATGATGAAGCAGCTTAAGACAAGCATTGTATCATTAGACATGATGATGAAGCAGCTTAAGACAAGCATCGTATCATGAGACATGATGATGAAGCAGCTTAAGACAAGCATCGTATCATGAGACATGATGATGAAGCAGCTTAAGACAAGCATCGTATCATGAGACATGTTGACGAAGCAGCTTAAGACAAGCATCGTATCATGAGACATGATGATGAAGCAGCTTAAGACAAGCATTGTATCATGAGACATGATGACGAAGCAGCTTAAGACAAGCATCGTATCATGAGACATGATGATGAAGCAGCTTAAGACAAGCATTGTATCATTAGACATGATGATGAAGCAGCTTAAGACAAGCATTGTTTCATGAGACATGATGATGAAGCAGCTTAAGACAAGCATTGTATCATTAGACATGACGATGAAGCAGCTTAAGACAAGCATTGTATCATGAGACACGATGATGAAGCAGCTTAAGACAAGCATTGTATCATTAGACATGACGATGAAGCAGCATAAGACAAGCATTGTATCATGAGACACGATGATGAAGCAGCTTAAGACAAGCATTGTATCATGAGACATGATGATGAAGCAGCTTAAGACAATCATTGTATCATGAGACACGATGATGAAGCAGCTTAAGACAAGCATTGTATCATGAGACATGATGATGAAGCAGCTTAAGACAAGCATTGTATCATGAGACATGATGATGAAGCAGCTTAACACAAGCATTGTATCATGAGACATAAGCCACTACTATGTAAATTATACACAATCTGATCCAAACAGAATGTTTCTTTGGAACAGTTTTTGTCACAGTGGCTTCAATATTCACCACCTAATGTGTTTCATTGTTGATGTGGAAGAAAAGTCCTTAGAGTAAACAAATGCAATAGTTCATATAAAAATACTCTGTTCACCTAACTGGCTGGCATATTTACACTTCTTTCTTGAAGTTGAGCATTGCTGAAATTTAAGAAGCTTGTTTCCATCACAGAGAAACTACAATCTTCATGCATGTGATACATTTGGACACGATATTTCAGAATGCAGATTTTTAAACATTATTATGAAAATTGTCTTGATATATAATACCATATTTTTGTTCTGCAGAAAATACCTGACATTTGTTAGACGATCTCAAGTGTGGAACATGGGCACAAATAGCTCGCACGAGAGAGCACCACGTGTTGGGGACAATCGGCAACAACCAGATATTGAGAGATCATTTTCACAAGATCCTCAAAAGATCCAAGATCTAACACGCTTGATTGCTGCTGAGACGAACCACCAACATGAAGTAGCAACAGACACTTATGATTACAGACAGGTTAGTTAACATTGATGCTTTTATGGACAAACTTGTATTTCTAAACACCGTAGCTGATGTGCAACATAGACTACCTGTGAGTTAAAGTTGGAAAATCTGATAATTCTGATCGTAAAATAATATTGTATAAACTAACATATACAACTACAAAAACATACAGTTGGTTACAATTACAATTTTTATGACACACAGGTTTACATATCTCTTTCACAATCAAGTGTACAAGAATCTCTTTCGACTTTTAGTGATTGCCTTACTGATATCTTGTCGTGGATGGAATCAAGTAAGCTAAAGCTTAATCCAGATAAAACAGACCTTATTATTATTGGCACTAAACAACAACGAAATAAAGTCATCAACCATTTTCCTGTTAAACTGCTTGGCAGTGATACATTCCCATCAGATACTGTTCGCAATCTAGGTGTTATCTTTGACAGTGATTTCAACTTTCGCCAGCATATCTCTCAAGTATGTAAATCCTGTTTCTATCATATTCGTGATCTTCGTCGAATTCGGCGTCACATATCTATACCTACTGCTAAAACAATATCAACGACACTAATTAGCAGCCGTCTTGACTATTGCAATTCACTACTAAACAACATTGCTAAAAGAGACTTGGCTAAACTCCAACGAGTACAAAATTGTCTGGCACGTGTGGTTCTCAGGGCGCCTCGGTTTTCACCGTCACTACCACTACTTAAACAGTTACACTGGCTTCCAGTTTCTTATCGAATTAATTTTAAGCTGTCCACTCTTGCATATCGTGCTCTATCTACACAACAACCATTCTACTTGGCTAGTCTCCTGCATCTTTCAAATATCCCTAGGCAGCTAAGATCATCAGTTTCACAACAACTTATTGTACCTAAAACAAAACTTAACTTGGGTAAACGTGCCTTCTCTGTCGCTGCGCCTAGGGTCTGGAATGAACTCCCTATCGCTTTGAAAACATCCGAAACTATTGCTATTTTCCGAAAAAAACTCAAGACATCTATTCCAAATTGCATTCCCACCATAAATGTTCGGTTGTCCCTCGTTCTGATACTGACTTTTGCGCGTCCTTGTTTACGATTACGCCTACTGATTCTGTTTTGTTGCGCCTCTGAGCTCAGGTTCCTGAGGATATAGGCGCCATAGAAGTCAATTATTATTATTATTATTAACATCACCTGTCTTTTCTACGATTATTCAAAGTTATGTAACACAAGGGCTAGGCATTGCTAGACGTTACTATCACTGCAATTTCAAGATATTGACTGGTAGCACCAAGTATCAAGACACAGATGGATATTTCTGTGATAATTTTGTGTATCCTGAAATTTGATAAATGTACTACCAAGTTAACCCACCCGGAGGATGGGCATTTTTGCTAGAAATAATAATAATATAGATATAAATATAGTCACCGAATTTTAGCACAGAACAGTAAGGAACATCCCCCAAACTCATTGATAAGTGTAATACATGTATGTACCCTTTGTATTTGTAGTATTGGTTCTAGCTATCTGATGTTGTTTCCAATGCTTTTGTATGTCCCCAGAGTAACATGAAACTGCTGAAGCTGATGTTCAGTAAAATGGACCCTAACATTATGAACGCAGCAAGCCGCAGAGAACGAGGGGACATCCAACTGTCATTCAAGTATGAGCAAGCAAGACAACTGCTTCTGGTCAAAGTGATCCGGGCCAAGAACCTTGACCCAATGGACCTCAGGGGTAAATCTGCTGACCCATATGTCAAGGTAGTTTTTTGTTGACGATTGTGTATAATTTACATAGTAGTTTTTAAGTGATAAAAAAACTAAAATAAAAAAGTAAAAACGTCAAATGTCAGTGTTATTTCACCACCACTGGGATCATTAGAAGTAAATAACTGTGAACCAAATGATACATACTAAAGGGTGGTCTCAAAGTCAAACAACATGTAGTATTGATTCAGACCACTACCTGCCACTGTGGGTCATAAGATAACGCGCATATTGCTAATCAAAAAGCACAGCCAGTAGCCGCCAGCCTCCTACATCTCTGTACTTTAATGCCCTTTTCACTCATCAGGTGGCACCACTGCCTCTGATGTTCATTTGTCCTGCAAAACGTGATGATGACCAAACCACCATCCACCAATATGTAATGCAACATGTTTTTGGGACTTTGAAAAATGATGCGACCGCCCCTAATTTGTCACCAAAGCAAAGCTTGAGTACCATCCTCGCAAGCCAGGGGTAGTAGTACTACAGTAACCCTCGCAAATCAAACAGTTGAAACGTGGATTTGTCAGTTTATGTGGAGTGGGAATGTACATTGAATCATTTGTTCTTAATCCCACTTCCTGTCTTAGTTGTTTCTGGGAACTAGATGCGCCCCTACCCAAACTTCAAAGACTGTTCTCAGGAAACCTCAAAGCGTACAATTAATAGTATGTTTACAAACATTTATATACATTTGATAATTGCTTTCCACAAAGTTGTGAATTTCCAAGATGTCAGACTGTATTACAGTGATAAAAAATAAGTTAAAACAATAATTGTCCTATAACAGTTCACCACACGGTGCTGCATGATGCAATGGTGGTCATATTCCATGTGCGAACAACATTTAAAAATGAGTATGCAGGCCTTGAGCACCTTCCATTTTAGTACGAATAGATTAGGTAAATGTTTACAATTGTGAACAACCTCGTCTTGTTGTTTCCTTCCAGCTGTTCCTGCATCCAACAGAGGAGAACAACCAGAACCACTATCAGACACGCGTCGTACCAAAAACATTGAATCCAAGCTACCATGAGATCTTTTCCTTCCCTCTCACTGAGGACCAACTACAACAGCGCCTCCTGGTGGTTCAGGTGTGGGACCATGACCTGCTGACCCCCGATGACCTCATTGGTGAAGTTATAGTGAACCTGGAGATGTATCATTTTGACCGTGAACCAATACAGACTGTCTGGTACCCACTGAAGCCTCAGGTAGGCCAAGAGGAATTTTTTTAAATAATAATAATTTAGTTCTTATATAGTGCATACTCCTGTAGATAGATCAGTGTGCTTTACAATAAAATAATACATACATAAAATGCACAACATTACGCTTATAATCTAGATATAAAATATATATAATATTGTAAATTATTAAATAAATACTCATTTAAAACTAGTTAAGAAAAATATCTGTATATATATAAGTAAATAAATTGAAATACAGTACACTTGATTATGCAAATTAAAATAATATGTGTGAATAGTTTAAGTAATATGAGCAGTCAGTTTAATAAAGTAGTGCATGCTTTTGTTAAAATCATAGAAACAGTTTACTTTTTATCATTAGATCGGCTAACTTGCAAACATGTGGAAAAGTCTTATGCTATAGTGTACAGAGCCCGATTTGTTTTGCCAAATTTTTACCAGATCCAGCCAAATTAACATCATAATATGTTTGGTGATTCCACCAAAACTAAATAAAGCATCTGCATAAACGAGCTAACATGTCATAGTGGATGCTAAACATGTTTTACTTTTCATAAATGAGGCAGAAACAAGACGAATAAAACATTCAAATCGAGGAAGAAACCATCAGTTTACTTCCACACACAGATTCAAGATCCACACACAATTCTGCCAACTTAACTTTTGGAAACAAAACGCGATCAATGGAGCAAGTAAACATATTTCTCTAGGAGGAACATATTTTCTTGTCTACACTTTACTGGGTTGTTCCCGTCTGCATTTTTGAATTGAGTTTAATTAATTAATATACATAAAATAAAAACAAATCATAGATAATGCATATAGCTGATTCATGTGCCAAACAAATTTAATTGGTAGTGTATAAAAACAGTTATTGAATTAATACTATTGAATAATACAACAAAAGAAAAAATGGGGGGAAATACATAAAAAAATAATAACAAAGACAAATAAAGTTGAATCAAATATTAATTAATATCACCATTTTACACTGACTTCACCATTTCTAACAGCAGGACTGGTGTTCATTAAACAAAAGGTGTGGAAAAATGCACACAGATGTCCAATTGTCTAATGCCATACTTTAACAATTTAACAATGATAGTTATTAATAATTTATTATTATATTATCATTTGTTGTTGCAGACTACATGTATAATATTTCATTACAGACAAACCTCAACATTCAAGGTGACATTGAGGTCAGCTTGATGTTCCGGTTTCCCAACAAGCTATTGGTCACTGTGCACGGTGCAACAGGGCTAGGTCAGGTCAACGGTCTGCCTGACCCCTTTGTCAAACTGCAGGTTCCTGGACTGGACACTGTGTATCACACTGAGGTAGGGTACCGTCCATCAGATGACCATTTCTCAAGCCAGCCACCGGGACACATTCAAAAGAAATATGTATATCATTTATAGTTCAGTTGCTCCATTAAGGGGGGGTGAAGCACTCGAACAACCATAGCCCAAATATAATAACATACCATTTACAGTATATATCACCCTTATATGATGGGCGCAACGCCACGGTAATTTTGTAATATCCTTTTAAACTTTGCCATTATCTTCGCTGGGCGGCGCCATATTGCTCTGCGGGGGGCTCAGCGGCAGAGTGGTTTGAGTACGAGCTCCTGGCACGGCGTTCACACAGTAAAAACCTCTCGGAAAAACGGCCGAAACGCATGGAAAATCGAATAAAAAGAAAACTGGTGTACACTGGATGGCTCCTGGATATATCAACTAGTACTACAAATGCAAGGAAAAAACTTTTGATCGACTTCCGAGGAAGAATTTGCAGCGGAAAAGGTGGTTGCAAACGCGGAAATTGCCGTGTCCGCCAGCCGCAGGCACTGCGAGCGACCACTTTTCCGATGCAAATTACAAGACAAAAGACTGATGAGCATGGATAGACGGTGAGCATCAAGATGTCATTCTTGGTCAAAGACACCGTTCCATCTTAGAATTTTTTTCCGCATATGACCATGCATCTACAGACTATTCTGCGACAAGGAAACGTCAGATATCAAAGGGCAGAGCGATGCGCAGGAAGCGACGAGCCGAAACCAGGTTAGTAAATTGGATTACCGTTACCATTGTGACTTATCACTACGATTACAATATAGTTCCACCCCAATAAGCACAGCTGTGCTTCAACGTCAGCATATATATAATCCACAGTAAATCGAAATGTATGATTACAATAAAGTGCGAGTAAGTGTTAATAGTTTGATATAATTACGAGTGTTTTCCTATCCGCCGATTTATTTTCGACGTGATCAGACGTACCGTCAATACGTGGCCGTACTCAAAACAATAACAATAACTCAATAAGTGCTACAGGATATACTGCAGCCTTATAACATGGGCCATGGCGTATGTACTAGGCAAAATTATTCAAGAAAATAATTTGATATTATTTATTGACAGTCATAATAGGTCTCATACTCCAGTGTTCTAAATGCCTAGAGACCAAGCGGCAAGCGTAAGGCTAAGCCTAAGGGGGTAGATGCATGGGAGAAACACACCAAAAGACAGTATAGACTATAGCGCAACAGAAGCCTACTGTTGCTGTTTACATTTCAAATTCTTTATGGAAATATTTAAATATACAAATACTTTCATTGTGATTAAGTGCAAATGCAGTTACACAAACTTTTTAAAAGTATTTAAATATTTAATAAAATGTATTTCACCCATGCAATGTCTAGCTGGAGAGGAAACTAACTAAGGCATCGTCATCTACCCAGTTGAACACTGTCAGATTACATGTCTGCTTTCTATAATGACACTTTACAATTTCTGTCTGAATTCTTGTGACTTGACAATAAGGCAAAATTATATAAAATTAATTTGCTTTATTGATCAGATTAAACCCCACATGTAATAACCGGAAGTTCATAAAGAGATGTATTAATTACATTTTATTCTGAGTCGACTGATAACACTGTAATGAATATCGTGGGGGGAGGGGGCAACTATCGGCAACCCACAATAGTATTAGTACAAGCTATACATATGAAGGAAGTCTATCAGGCATGGGGGTCAATTCTGTTTTGTCAATTCCAAAAAATCATTTCTAATTCCGCCTTGCAAAAAATCAATTCCAACTGTTAAAATCCTAGGCTAAACAAAAATTCAAATCCAATTCGTTTTAACACAGTTTTATTTGTCACGTGTGCACAATCATATTTAATTAGATATGATTAAAAAATTATTGTTCGTTAAATACACACACACACCCATATATATATATATATACATATATATATATATATATATCAGGTCCAGGTCATTTGCCCCCCTCCCGGACATTTGCCCCTTTGTCACTTGCCCCCCCAGACATTAGCCCCTTGCCTTATTCAAAATCTTGACATTTGCCCCCTGTCCGTAGCCTCTGGATTATTTGTAAGTTTTTTAAGAAATGTTTTTTTAACTTATTTTTTTATTTCTGAACATGAATTCAAGATATATATTACCCTAATTGCAATTAATGTTCTTTGTGCCAGATCAGCCAAGTAAATTACTTTATATAGTTGGAGATGATCCTGTAATCAAAGGATTATCTTTATTGCAATTGTGGAAGAAGCCAGTGACATTAGGACCTGGACCTGGTAGTACAATTGAGGATATTTTAAAGAAGCCATCTCAACAAGGTTTCTTTTGAATTGCATTTACCATGGAGAGTTGGAGTGACTCCATTTTCCTATAAAACTGGATGCACAAGCCAGAGTTGTCAGAATTCACTTATAACTTCACCATGGAAATTACTACTAGCATCTGAGGAGGTCAGAAGCTATGTTTTGAGTGTAATTCCTACACCAAGAAGGGGGACCAACAAGATTACTCTTCAATGGGAGTGAAGCCAGCGTCGATCCTGATCATGCAAGGGTGCTGTGGTCACTGATCTGATCTCCAGATCCAGAATGCGATCAACAAGACTGCCTGCAACCATGATGGTGACACGGCACAGATAGAAGCTGCCAAGGTCGGTGAGGACCTGGAAACTAAGGCAGCTAATACCAGGGGCACTCCAAACCAGCTGATCTCTGACTCGTTACTGTCCACCACTGTTTGTGGAAGCATCACCCCAAGAACCCATCTTCCACCACTGATCTGACTATCAATGATACCTGGAAGACAACTGGTGACAAGAACATCTCATACACACTCCAGGGGATAGGCCATTGCATTAGGCTAAAGTGACTTTGACTTGTCATTGAATGTTATGTTATTGTAGCAATAATGTTAAAACTGCAAACTGATTTTCACTTGTCAACTATCATAGAAAAAAGGGGCAGATGTCCGGGGCGGGGGGGAGCAAATATGCTAGGAGTCAGATTTATATCGCTATCAGTGGTGGTATCATAAATTTACTGGAAAGTTTGAGTCTTCAACATCCTAATCTCCAATATGTATTCTCCATGGGGACATTTTTAATTACTACAAAGGGCAAACCCTACAGCCGCATGTAACAGCATTGTACAGATGACCAGTGACATGTTTATTATGGGAAACTTGTGGGCTGAACATTAGGCTTGGATAAACAAGGGGCTGCATTCAACTGGGGTAGGCTTCCTAAAACCAAGGTCATGTCTAACCAATTTCTTATGTTTTTTAGAAGAAATTACAAAGTGGGTAGATGACGGGTCACCAGTTGTCTACTTAGATTTTCAGAAAGCTTTCGATAAAGTGCCACATCAAAGATTGTTACTTAAACTAAAAGCCCATGGTATAGGCAATTATGTAATCAACTGGATAGAAAAGTGGCTTACACACAGAAGACAGAGAGTAATAGTAGATGGTGAGATTTCAAATTGGAAATCTGTTTTGAGTGGGGTACCACAGGGATCAGTATTAGGCCCTATACTGTTTTTAATATATATATAAATGATTTGGAAGATGACATATCTAGCAAAGTACTCAAATTTGCAGATGACACAAAAGTATTCAGAAAGGTTACTAATGATACAGATAAACAAAGTTTACAGGATGATCTAGAATTTTTTTTAAATGGTCAGAAAAATGGCAAATGTTATTAAATTAAAAAAGTGTAAATGTATACACATAGGACATGGAAATATGGACGAGGAATATAAAATGGGGGATGCTGTACTAGGTAGAACCACACAAGAAAAGGATTTAGGAGTAACATTTAATGCTGACATGAAAGTTTCAGAGCAATGTGGGATTGCTGCTTCAAAAGGAAATCAATTTCTAGGGCTAATTAGGAGAACTATCACGTATAAGGAGAAACATCTAATTGTACTCCTGTACAAAGCAATAGTTAGACCACATTTGGAATATTGTATTCAAGCATGAAGGCCATATCGTAAAAAAAGACATAGATAAGCTAGAAAGAATACAACGAAGAGCAACTAAAATGATTCCAGAATTAAGAGACCTTAGTTACGAAAGTCGCTTATTACAATGTGGTTTGACAACACTAGAGACCAGGAGACTAAGAGGAGACCAGAAGTGTTTAAGATAGTGAACGGTTATGAGGATGTTGATAGGAATATGTTCTTCAAACTTAAAGAAGGCAGTAGAACCAGAGGACACAAAGCAGCATTAGTTAAGGAGCAGTGTAGGTTGGACATGAGAAACTACTCTTTCTCACAGAGGGTGATAAATGAATGGAACAAACTGCCAAATGATTGTGTTAATGCTAGTAGTGTGAATATGTTTAAAAATAGAATTGACAGATATCTGATAAGGGCGTATCTCTTTTTGATGCAGATGCTTGATTATATTGTTCTTGGTCACAATGTTTCAATACCAGAGTACACAGTGTCTATGCTGTAATGTTGACAACTTCCTGGCTGTTACCAGATTCAGGGTGACATGCTAACAGCAGACAAATATGATTTTAAAAGTAATATAAATAAATATAAGGGTAAATATTAACAGTATCAAGTCAATAATTCCAACAAGCTTATGTCTGTGGGGCTTTTGTCCATGCACCATACTATCTAGCAGATGCTTTCAGTATAATACCTAATAATTATATATATACATATATACACACACACATATATATATATATATATATATATATATATATATATATACGTGTGGGCAGGTATGTGTGTGTGCGTGCAGCATTTATAAGATAAAGATGTCACAAACATAGATCTGCATTTGGTCCAATAACAATATTCATGCATTATGAGTGTCAGATATAAAATAAGGAACCCCATAGAAAGTGAACCTATGGGTCCATATTTTGTTATGGAATTTGGACCCCTTATAGAATTTTGACCTCCCTGGCCCATTGAAAACAGTGCAATGTTGATTAGATAATATAATGCACATTTGAGCTAAGATGCTACAATTTTGGTTACATGCGTTTGGTTATGTTACCAGTGGCATTCATCAAACTGACCAAACAGATTCATTAAAAACATTAAGAGATCAGTGAAAGACCCATTGGTTGAATTAACATGGCTCCATAGGGAAAATGCTTTTCCCTGTGGTTGATTACTTTATACATTCTATATGACACTGGCACTCTTATATTCTAAAAATAATATATACAAGAGAAAGTTTCTCACATTGTGATTCATTTTTATTATGCAAAAGATGAATTTTGTAAAATTTTCAAGTCACCGTATATGTAATCTTTTCAGATGAAGGATTCACCATTGGTTCGTACAAGTACAGGTACTAGTTTTGAAGCATCCAGCGCTACGGGTGCTGCCGTCAATCTTTACATTACGGATGTCACCTTTAGTGCCATCACTGCTACTACTGCTGTGGCACCACATACAACTGCTGCTGAAATGCAAATCGATCCGGTAATGATATTTCAAGTGCGACACGTCGCGAATACTGCTGTAGTCACGGATGACATTATTACACCAATGAACTACTCCTATGTGAAGCTTCCATCAGATTCAGTGAGAACAAAGACATTGGTGCATATGATGCACACTATGTGATAACAGCGACATAACCGAGGGTGACTCAAGCAGCTCCGACACCTATGAGAAAGAGAAGAAGTTTGTCATTCGTGAGAAAATCTTATGTCACTTTTCTGCACCTGCCACACACCAAACAGCCATAAACTGTGACACAGGTTGTACTCATGTCTGATCTATCAGCCAAGGTCTTTCGGATACTGGCGTGTCTGTCAGAGGAAAGGGTGCTGATTTTTACCCCTGGATAAGTGAAAGGTTAATTGAATATGTTAGGTGTATGTGTACTATCAGTCAGAATAAGTAGTGTATTGGTGTATATTTAGTGCCAGTAGTTTATTGGAACAGATGGTTGGTGTGCAAGTACTATCAGTCAGAACAAGTAGTGTATTGATACATATGATTGGTGTACATTTACTGTCAGTACAAGTAGTGTAGTTGGTAGAGAATGAGACGCTTGGTTTACATTTGCTGTCGGTAGGAACAAGTAGTAGATTCAGTCAGAACAAGTAGTATATTGGATACACATGATTGGTGTACATTTACTGTCAGAAGACGTAGTGAAATGGTGCAGATTCCAGAATGAGATCATTGGTGTACATTTACTGTTGGTAGGAACAAGTAGTGTATTGGTATGCATGATTGGTGTACGTTTACTGTCAGTCAGAACAAGTAATATTGTTACACATGATTGGTGTACATTTACTGTCCAATCAAAACAAGTAGTCTATTGCCATTGGTACAGATGATGATGGTGAAACAGTTAAATGCCTTGGCTTTATAAAGATTAATTATTTCCTAAGCTAAACTACCAGTATATTTGATATGTTGTGGCATAATAATGATGTGTGTAACTGTGATATCCATGTTCCAGATTGTATTTCCCTGTGGTAGAAGTCACTGTTTTTAGTCAAACAGTTAAATGCCTTGGCTTTATAAAGATTAATTATTTCCTAAGCTAAACTACCAGTATATTTGATATGTTGTGGCATAATAATGATGTGTGTAACTGTGATATCCATGTTCCAGGTTGTATTTCCCTGTGGTAGAAGTCACTGTTTTTAGTCAATGGTTTCAGTCGTTCTAGTTAGCCTTATTTCTTTGGTAATTGTTTTTCTACGTGAATAAACTGTTGGTATATTTTATGTTGGTCTCAATATAAATGAAATTGTGTGTAGTGACATGCAAGATGCTGCATGTAACATTTTTGTTGACAGAAGTGGGATATGGATAAGGAGGCATTCACATCATTCAGTTATTAATATTTTAGTGGGAATTTTTGTAGTTTTCCAGGTTGTTTTTCGACCTGCTGCATACTGTGGGTGCCTCACAATTTGTCTATATCAGACTATCAGTACACTCACCTGTGTCAGGTCAATCTCCATAGCTAAACTTTCCATCAATTCAATTCGGTTCAGAATAGACATCACAGATCCTTCCCACATTGCAGGATGGGATTACTTGTCTTGCCTTTCCTGAGCCTGAAATATAATTTGTCAGGGTTAGTTGATAGCACTAATTCCATAATTACCATAATAGTTGCAAAACTGTGAACATTACATACTGTCAGTAGTTAATTATTGTTATTTAAATTATTACATTGCACCAAACAACAAGGTGTTGTGGTGTGCTACAGAGAGGGGTGATTACAAGTACGAATATTAATGTAATCATGATTACAGTAATTATTGCAATCACAATTACTAATGTAGTCATGATTACAATCATTATTACAATCACAATTACGGTAACATTTAAGAATATATATATATTCACATAATGAATTAAATAAACCCTCATGTTATTATTGTCATCAATGTTATTCAACACAATATCAAACACAATATTAAAATACAGTCACGGTACACTTCATTAGATTAGATACAAAATAAAGAGAAGAGTCTGCTTGCATTGCCATTGTGGTTCGGACCTCGCCCTCGGGCTAGGTAAAAGAAATATGCAGAAAAAATATGATTATTAAAATGGCAATGATTCGATAACAATTGAATTACTGACCTGCTAGTTATAGGGCGAATCAATGAGTCGGCACGCAAATCATGCAATGACAGCAGGCCAACATCTAGCACCGCTCTGTGCATATCAGTACAAAATCATCGTCTTCGGCTTCGTACGGTGATGGAAGCACCAACGCGGTCGGGCACACGGTGCTGCATAGGCATAGCCATAGCCTAGCCCTAGGCATGGTAGCTTCCTCGGCGCAGCATGATGACTCAACGTAAACGTGCGCAGACATCGGGACGTAATTTCCACAGGTTCACCACATCACATTACCTAGTCAGGAATCGTTGACAGTCAAAGCGCTGTTGTCATTTTTCCTGAATCCAACGTCAACAAAGACGAAGCCGACCTGGAGTCTGGAGTGTGACTCGCACACTCGGTGACACTTTACGACTGTCAACCGTTGTTTCCGTGTGGCCTGTCGAACTAGACTCTTCGTCTGTGGTTTCCATTTCTCCAAAGATAGACAACTATTACGGAAGTTCAGTAAACCACTAATCGCTAGTAGCAGATCTGGTAAAACTGTCACAAGCGATGCATCCATCTTGTCAACAAGTAAAAAATAGTTCCGGTATTCCGTTATCGTTGGTTAGCGTCTCGTGTGTTCGAGAAGTGTGGCGTTTTCCACGATTTTTTGCGCGTTTTGTTGTAATTTCTGTAACTTTTTTTATTTGGAACGAACAAAAACGCTATTTTGTTGACGTGTGTAAACACTTGTACATATAACAGAGACCCATATCTTTTTTTTCGCTCCAGAATGCCTATTTAGGAAATAAATCGCAAAAAATCGAAAATTTACATTGATTAGATATACGCGACTCAAACCACTCGTTTCGACAACAAGATGGCGATACGCAGTGATGTATTTTGTCAATTTTTGTCTCGAACAAAATCAGTTTTTCAGTTTATCTCACAAATTAGCAGGTATCTGTCACCATTAATGCATATAGTTAGATAATATATATTTAAATATACGGCATAACACAAAATTGCTTCAGTTCCCCTTTAATATCAATCAATCAATATATCAATCAATCAGTCAATCAGTTTCAGACTGATACAAAATACATGTACACACATGTCCATAAATTTCTTTTTCCCTTTGATCCCTTGAAGGGTGGAGGCCACATCACGAGTCGTCTCCATCTATCACTATCCTCTGCCATTCTCCTACTCTTGGTTGTTCATCTCTTCCCTTTCAAGATCTCTTTTAATGCTGTATGTCATTATCCCTCCAGTTTAATTGCAGTCTTCCTCTTCTCCTTCTACCCCTCTTCTGTTTTCCATGCTCTCTTTGTCAATCTCTCTTTACTCATTCTCTGTATGTGTTCTGCCCATCGCAGTTTGCTACCCGCTATCTTCATTTTGTTTTCTTGCTACTACTACTGCTGCTGCTGCAATATACAAATGTATTTGTTTGATTTTGCTAAACCAGAATGTTCACCTGTATGTTGTCTTTCCAGGTGCAGCAGAACACGACTGATCCTTCTTGGCAGGAAACATTTGAATTTGATGTGGCAAAGGAAGAACTTGACATGAGGTATTTCACAGGAAACGCAGACAATATATTTATGATGGATGTTGCAAGTAATGTAGTTTTGAAAAGGTCTACTATTTTTGCAAATTAGACAG